>BNCR01000038.1:195000-317925 GCA_014656515.1 Oryzias celebensis
TTTATTGTCCAGATGGACACCTAAGAACTTATAGGATGTCCACATCTTTTCCACTGATGCTGACTTGAGATGGTGTGGACTCACTCCTGCTGAAGTCTATCACCATCTCCTTAGTCTTGGCCACATTCAACTGCAGATGATTCTCCCCGCACCACCTGACAAAGCACTCCACAAGGCCCTGTACTCATCTATCCGTCAGTTCTCCACACATCTGACTGGAACAGTTCTTGAGCATCTGCGTGCTGAAGCCATCAGGTCCTGCGGCCTTTCCCTCGTTGAGCCTCTCCGGTTCTTTAATCACCTGGCTGGATGTTATGAAAGTCCCGTCTGGGTGGAGTCCATGTTTGGAGTCAGCAGGGTGGATGGGGTCATAGACTGCAGAGCCGGTAAAGGCTCTGGGAGGTGTGATGGGGAACGATGGTCATTTAGAGGAGGAGTGGGGAAATAGATGGGGGAGGGGGAGCTGGAGTCAAACCAGTTAAGGAACTGGTTTAACTCGTTTACTCTGTCCACATTTCCTTGAGCAGTACATTTACCATTCCTCTGAAAACCAGTGATTGCTCTCATTCAACTCCATACGTCTTTGGTCTGGTTCCCCTCCAGTTTCACCTCCAGCTTCCTCCTTTAGGCGTCCTTGCACTCCTTCAGACTGCGTTTCAGCTTCTTCTGGACTCTCCTGAGTTCAGAGTGGTCCCCAGCCTTGAAGGCCCTTTTCTTTTCATTCAGAAGGGCCTTCAGGTCGCTTATCACCCAAGGTTTGTTTTAAGGATAACAGTGTACTCTCTTGGTGGGGATGGAGTTGTCCGTGCAGAACTTGATGCAATCTCAAACAGAATCAGTTAGAGCATCCAGGTCATCACCACGTGGCTTGTACAGAGTAGACAGTTGGTGGTTTGCAGGACATCCTGTAAGCAATCCATGGCACCATTAGACCATTTCTGACAGTCCTCACAGTGACTGGTTGTTACTGGACCGCAGGGGTGTATGGTGGGGAGAGCAGGACAAGGTTGTGATCAGACTTGCCCAGTGGATGAAGTGCATTGGAGGTGCATGCATTGGTGATGTTAGCATAAAATCCAAACTTTTATTGTCTCTTGTTGTACACGGGACACACTGATGTAAAAATAAAATATTTAAAATGATAATAATGTGAAGGAGCTATGACAAGGTAATATAACCTTGTTTATTCAACTAAAATTAAACAAAAAAAAATAAAATTCAAACAAAGGGATGAACAAATGCTGTTGCATTTCACTACCTAAATTCCAACAAAGTTTTAATTTAAAAGGAAAACAAATATACTGAAATTCTGTCAGCCAACATTTTAGTTCACAGAAGAACATGTATCAGTGAACAGAACATAAATGATGTTATGCTTGTAAATGAGCTCATATCAGACATGGTCACTGCTCTAGCTTCTAAATAGTGGATTTTAAAATTGTTTTTACATTTGTACATTGTAAATAAAACAGGATCTAACTCGCATCTTAACTCAAACATGAAAATCCTTAACATTGGTTCTTCACTAAGACTGCTGGCCAAGCCATTTGATTTGTACAACAACTTTAAATGTTTAAATTCGCACAGTTCTGTCCTGATCAGATTCCAGAATGATGGGGATTAATTGTATTTGCTTCCCCATCCAGCACTCCCAGTTACAACTATGCCCCAAACCTGGATAAGCACTGGATCATGCGCTACACTGGGCCAATGAAACCCATCCACATGGAGTTCACCAACGTGCTGCAGAGGAAGCGTCTGCAGACGCTTCTGTCTGTGGATGACAGCATGGAAAAGGTGAGGAACACAGTAGACAGTTGAGCACTTCACTGTGTGTTCAACAGATGGGTGGACAACACCTCTATATCTGTAAGCTGTTTAAATATAGGATATGAATTTGTTTATTTACTCTCTGTGTGGATAATGATTGATCTTTTTTTCTGGGGTGTTTTTGACATTTTGTATTTCAAATAAATACTGGCATACTTTTCAAGGTGACAAAAGGCCAAAAAAGTGGTAAAATTGATTCTTTTTACAAAAAAAAAACAGGAATTTATAAGTATAAGTAAGGCAAGTTTTTAAACAATCCAGTTCAGAAACAGAGATCAAAGTCTTGCAGAACTGTGAAAAAAAAATAATATGAAGTATTTTCTAAGAAACATCAAAGAACAGAAGAATGTTCTTTGGATCTCAAATAATACTTAAAATGAGTCCTCCTTCTTTGTAATGAGAGTTGTGAATTTTTGTCCTCGTTCCAGCTGTATAACATGCTGACAGAGACGGGAGAGCTGGAGAACACCTACATCATCTATACATCTGACCACGGCTACCATATTGGACAGTTTGGTCTTGTTAAAGGTGAGAAACAAGGCTCACTCCCTGAACCTTCTTCAGTGACGTGTGACATCAAACAGAAAGAGTTTTTAAACATATAACAACGATACAAGGACTTCTACCTGCTGATTCATCCACAGGAATGTTCCTCGGAATGTTGCTATGAGTCTTTCGCAGTTTTGTGCTGCCTTATTGACATTTCTTCTAAAGTATTCTAAATCAGGGATGGGCAACTCCAGGCCTCGAGGGCCGCAGTGTCTGCATGATTTCCAGATATCCAAGCCCTACTCATGACTGATTACCTGTTTCTGGTTTGTCCATCCAATTAGAACATGCTAGAGGATGATATGTTGGAGAACATGCAGGAATGCAGCCCTCGAGGCCTGGAGTTGCCTATCCCTGTGCTAAATGGTTTCAGACCAACAGTTTCAAAAGGCTGTTGAGCGGAGAAAAGATGTCAACTATTCAGAAAGGCTTGTATTTACAACAAAACTTTAATTTCACAAATGCTGTAAAAAGGTATGGAAAAGTATTCAGGGAGTTATCTGAAGCTTCATGTGCTGACAAATGCCAGTAAATTATTTATAATCCTGATGTGCATATATATTTTCTGGCACTTTCCATATCATGTATAACTTTCTTCGTTGTCATTGTTTCCCTGTATTCTCCTCCCTCACATACGTTCTTTGGATTACAGGAACTGCATTGGACTCATTCAGGTGAAATAGATCCGAGAGATTTCTGTTTGTTGGTGTAAATTATGAAGACAGCACAGCCTGTCATGGTGTACCACAGGGCTCTAAACTTAGATCGCGCTTCCATGGTTATCATGTAACTGGTTCTCAGTTACTTGTCTATTAAAACAGGAGATGTTTGCCTTACAAGACTTTATAGTCCCACTCCAATCAACTTTTGATCAGTTATAAAGCACTCTTGGTGGTTCTTTAGTTTTGATGATGCCATTTTTAGCCAACATTTTTTTAAAAACTGTCGTTCTCTAGGACATAGTTTCTGCAGAGCAGCAGGAGGTCATTAGAAATTCACCTCTGAGTTGTGGACGAGACTGTTGGCGTGAAGTAAGCCTGCACTCGTTTCCCTTCATACCTGTGTTTACACACTCTTCTGCCAGCTCACAGCCCCTCACAACTCCAAGTTAACATCAGTGATGCAACAAAAATGGTGAGCAGTTTTGATGCTATCCAGCCATATAGTTCTGAACCAGATGCCAGCTCAGACGAGGAAAACAAAGACAGATATGGATCTATTTGTCTGCAAGTGGATGCATGAAAACAGAGGGGAGCAGGGAGACTCTTGCCTGCCCATTTCAGTTTGTACGTCACAACTCAGCAACTGAGCTTTTTCAAATGACAGGTTTTTATCTGAAGACTTCCCAGAGATCTTGCCTGCTCAGAGGTGGATGACTTTTGTATTCAGTTCAGATAACACAAAGGTTGTTTGGTGTTTTAGGATCCCTTCAGGAGTTTACTTAATAACAACAGAATCACAATGGATGACATTCATTTGACCTCCACTGCCACCAAGAGATACATTTTGAGAAAAATGTTAACTTTCATGAATTATTTCCACACAGATATAATATTTTATCAAACTGGAACAAGGTTTTTAAAATGACTGTGATAAAAAAAACTGAAGTTTGGATACTTGGGATAACCAGCTATTTAAACCTGATGGAAATTTAACAGGAAGAGAAAATGAAAAACAGAACATAACATGAATCCAACAAATCCTTCCTAAAGCGAACAGAACATTTAGGATCCAGACTAAATCCTTGTGTATTGCTCACATGCTGCGTGTTTGTGTTTCTATAGGTAAATCCATGCCTTACGAGTTTGACATCAGAGTTCCGTTTTACATCAGAGGCCCAAACGTGGAACAAGGCAGCATGTAAGCAAAGCATCAGCTGTTCAGCCTCCAACAATCACCTGGAGGAAAAGAGGACATTTCTTTATTCCATCACTTGAAGCACCAGCATATAACATTTGGACATCTATCTTATGAAGCATACGAGAGCGGCAAAGCCTGACAGCAAGAAGATCCTGGTTGAGTCCTTTCTGTGTGCAGTTTGTATGTTCTCGCTCAGGTGTGGGAACTCTGGTATCCTCCCACAGTCCAAAAACGTGCTTCATGGGTTAATTGATGATTATAAATTCTCCTTAGGGGTGCATGTGAGTGTGTGATTGATTGGCCCTGTGACAGACAGACTGTCCAGCAGTGGCTGGGATAGGCTCCAGCAGCTCATTGACCCCTAATGGGATTCAGCAGGTTCAGAAGAAGGATGGCTAGATTGATTGGGGCAATGTGGGGCAACTGAGATGGTCTGTTATGCAACCGCACCCTGGACCAATGAGAGTTTGAATAAAGCATCATTAGGCTTATGAGTAGCCTATACCTGATATCATCCACTAGGCAGAAGAATACAAAAACTTCTTTAATAAGAGAGCACAGGCCATCACTGAGCAGAGAACAGAACCAACAGGTCCCTAAAGAAAACTTCAGATAACAATGTTCAGAGACTTTGAGGAGCAAATGGCTTACTGTGAGACATTTTTGCCCAAACATCTGTGAACGTTTCCTGTTTGGCAAGGCTTGTAATTTAAATAATAAATATTAATGATTGCATTTGTGTTTGTATGCTCCTGCTCCTCAGTAACCCTCACATGGTTCTGAACATTGATCTGGCTCCAACCATCCTGGATATAGCTGGCCTCGATACACCTCCAGATATGGATGGACGGTCAATACTAAGTCTGCTGGACACAGACAAACCTGCCAACAGGTAAACAAATACACACGCACTCACACACACAGCTGCAAGACAGTTATAAGCATACGTTGTAAATGCTTTGCTTTCACTTTGGCGTCTTATGATCGGATAGCCGCGTTTTTCTTATGCCCTCCTCAATTGTATGCATATTAGTGGAAAAAAAACAAAGATAGTCAGAGTGACCATCTGCCCTGAGTGCATGGAGTAGCAAGGATCTGTACCTGACATAAATACAGGACAGTAACAACCACAACAGTCTGTCTGTCAGATTTGCCAGAAACTCATCTGAAAGATGAAGCTGATTTGACAATTTACATTCCCATTTGAAAAAATGTCATGAAATATTTCCATTTTTAAATGGTATTTAAAATGTATCCCATAAATTAACTTAAACCTATTACCTAAACCATGACAAGTAATTCAACAAAAAAAATGTGTTGAATTTTGATGGTTGTCAAAGCCTTTTTCAATCTGCTCCAAACACATCATGTGTTTTTTGTGAGGCTTAACAACAGCACAAAAATCTGACATTTTTCTAATGGCCAGAACAGGGCCGTTAGTGTGTCAGCACCCGGCCTTATCCTGGGGTCCAGTCCAGCTCCAGGCTGCCGAAGGTCCAGATTCTGTAAGTGTTCGTGCAGAACTGGGCCTTTGCTTTGTGGTTAGGTTAGGTTTCAACTGTGTGGCATCAAAGCACATAGTGGAAGCTGCTGTGAGGGATCTGCTTTGTTGGGCTGTACCAACAACAACTCAACAGATGGCAAAGTTTTGATTCAAATGCTTCAGTCAAAATTAAATAATGCATACGGAATACATTATTGCTTACAGAAAATGCATTCTGAAATGACCTTTTGACGGAAAGCATTATGCAAAGATGACATGAATCATGACTGTAATTTGATGCTGCATACTTCAGGTCTTATAATCTTACATTCAGGTCAATCGTTTCAAGCTTCAGTTGGATTTCAGGCTCAGACATCCGCATATTCAACAGTTGTGACCTGATTATTTTGTGTACTTTCTATCATTTACAGCATCCATTATCTAGGTTATATAACCAGGCAAAAAACCTGCTAACCCATCAGCGTGTCTGCAGAACACCATTAGTGTATCGAGGATGACTGTGGAGCTCTGCTGTTATTTACAACAAATCGCCAGCAGTTTGATTTGACGCAGATCTAGTTTAACTAAGAAACTTTATTCTTTTCACGTCATCATCTTTCATTGACTGGTTAGAAAATTGGCAAAACAAATTGATCAAATTGCCTCTCCTTTATTGACAGGAAGTTGCTGCACCAGCGAGTTGAGGGAAGGAAGTGTTAGAGGAGAACTTCCTGCCCAAACACCAAAGGGTGAAAGACCTCTGTCAGAGAGCTGAGTACCAGACCCCCTGTCAACAGACTGAACAGGTACAGAAACTGGTGTAAAAGAGCGGTGAGATGGTTGTTCTGGGACAGATCTTATTTGTTATTCAAACTCCATTAAATACCTCTAACTGCTCATTATTCCCCCTGATCCTGTTTTAATTCATGATGTCATTAGTGATGGGTCAAGGAATCACTGAAACAAAATGGATGGTACTCAGCTTAAATGAATAATCTGTTGTTTGCAATACATCTTAGTTTAAGATTTTACAGAGCAAAGTTGGTTTTAGATACTCTTTACCAAAAAACTTCAGACTCAAACTCAGGAATCACAAAAACTAGACTACAGATTGGATCAGGAGTCTCCCTGTAAACTCTGATTCCAACAAAGCCATGAAGAGCTGCTCTAATGTTACTTAAAGCTGTTGTCCTGACCCAGCTCTCTATGTATGTGTGAGTAGAAGTGGCAGTGCGTTGAGGATGCAACAGGAAAGCTGCGGCTCTTCAAGTGTAAGAGTGAAGGTGGAGGAGCTACAAACTTCCAGCGAGGCATGGTCAGCCGCCAGCGTCCGCTCAGTGTCAAATCACCCTTGAACCATCCTAAGCTAGACATATGCGACTGCGACTTTGGTGACCTTCGACTTTTCAACCTGCGGCCCTTCAACCAGAAACCTTTCTTCTACAAAAAGAGTGAGTGTTACTACTTCATGCCATGCTAAGAACCGAGCAACTTTGTTGCTGTAATGGATCCTGAGGACCGGGTTTAGGAAACACAGTCCATTCTAATTGTTAGACTTGTAACAATAAAAGTGCAATTGCCAATAAGTCACAATGGACTGGTGTTTATTTTAACTAGGTAGGGTCAAAGAGGAGAGAAGATAAGAAACGGACAAACATGAAAAACACTGGAACATTCCACATTACAGAGAGCACACAACTCAATGCTGTTAAAGAGCAGAGACAGCTGGAAAAAATGTCATAGAAGGATCAGTCTTCAGTCTTATGTCAGTGCGCAAACAGGTTATTGTTTGAAAGTAGATGCAAACAACAAAATACTGGCAGATTTGCACACAGATGATTGCATTAAAGAGCTGCTGTATTTCTGCTTTTTTAATCATATTTTAAAGATCCACATCCAGATGTTTTCTGGAAACATGGACTCTGCAATCAGAAAGGTTTTATCAGACAGAATGTGAGAAGCTTTATGACTCTTTCATACATAGAAAGAGCGCAGTTAGAGGTTGAACTGGATCTCCAGTAGTCGGTCTGACCTTAGCTTTTTTAGAGAGCGTGGTGAAAAAAGGAAATATGTCCAAGTCCATGTCCAACAACAGTCATCACCAGCAGTCATCGTCTTCATTTACTGTTCTGCCAGCCTAGCAGCACTTGCGATAGCAGGCTGTTATTGGTGAGTTCATTCACTGACAAGCTGGATTCTGTAATAAAATAAATTTAATAAAGGAAGCACAGAACCTCAAGTAAAATTCAAAAATCTTTTTCATTAAAGCTCTCTGGATCTTTTCCATTCAAAAGTGTAGTTTTAGTGTCAGCCTTCATCTTCACTTCAGGCATGCAGCTGTAGATTAGTGGTGCAAAGCAGACCTCTACTGTCTGAGGAGAGAACTGCACCCAACTTACATTCATTCATTTTCTAAACCTGCTTTGTCCCTTTTGGGGTCACAGGGTGCCGGAACCTAACTCGGCCACTCGTGGGCAAAGGCAGGGGACACCCTGGACAGGTTGCCAGTCTGTTGTCAGGCAACAATCACGCACCCATATGTGTGCACTCACACCTAGGGACAATTTAGAGTGACTAATTCACCTTTGAAGCATGTTTTTGGACGGTGGGAGAAAGCTGGAGTCCACGCATGCACAGGGAGAACATGCAAACTCCACACAGAAAGGTCCCTCAGCCAGGACTTGAACCTTTGAACAGCCGTCTTGCTGTGAGGCAAGGTACATATTAGTACATAAAAATAAGGGCAGTCAACTTTAACGCACGGGATTCATTTAAATAAATTAGCACGTTAATATTTATTAACACGAATTAAAAACATGTCAGAAGCAACAGCCTTCCTGTAACAAATGCCCTGAAACTTGTGGATCCGCTTTTGCAAGGATAAGGCAAAAGCGGAGTCACGAGACAGGCCAGGGTGAAAACACAAGATAGGGTTAACAGACAAAAGGTCATACACAACAGAACAAAAGGTCATAGACAACAAGACAAAAGGTCATACACAACAGAACAAAAGGTCATAGACAACAGGGCAAAAGGTCATACAGAACAGACAAAAGGTCATAGACAACAAGACAAAAGGTCATACACAACAGAACAAAAGGTCATAGACAACAGAACAAAAGGTCATAGACAACAAGACAAAAGGTCATACACAACAGAACAAAAGGTCATAGACAACAAGACAAAAGGTCATACACAACAGAACAAAAGGTCATAGACAACAGAACAAAAGGTCATACACAACAGAACAAAAGGTCATAGACAACAAGACAAAAGGTCAAACACAACAGAACAAAAGGTCATAGACAACAGGGCAAAAGGTCATACAGAACAGACAAAAGGTCATAGACAACAAGACAAAAGGTCATACACAACAGAACAAAAGGTCATAGACAACAGAACAAAAGGTCATAGACAACAAGACAAAAGGTCATACACAACAGAACAAAAGGTCATAGACAACAGGGCAAAAGGTCATACAGAACAGACAAAAGGTCATAGACAACAGGACAAAAGGTCATACACAAACAAGACAAAAGGTCATACACAACAAGATAAAAGGTCATACACAACATGTTGAAAGATCATACACGACAGGGCAAAAGGTCATATACAACTTGGTAAAAGGTCATACACAACAGGACAAAAGGTCATGCACAACAGGACAAAAGGTCATAGACAACAGGACAAAAGGTCATACACAACAGAACAAAAGGTCATAGACAACAGGACAAAA
This sequence comes from Oryzias celebensis, assembly GCA_014656515.1. Lineage (NCBI taxonomy): Eukaryota > Metazoa > Chordata > Actinopteri > Beloniformes > Adrianichthyidae > Oryzias > Oryzias celebensis. Next base: position 204,459 of record BNCR01000038.1, read on the forward strand.
GGTCATACACAACAGAACAAAAGGTCATAGACAACAGGACATTAGGTCATACACAACAGAACAAAAGGTTATAGACAACAGGACAAAAGGTCATACACAACAGAACAAAAGGTCATACCCAACATGTTGAAAGATCACACACCACAGGGCAAAAGGTCATATACAACAGGACAAAAGGTCATAGACAACAGGACAAAAGGTCATAGACAACAGGACAAAAGGTCATACACATCAGAACAAAAGGTCATACCCAACATGGTAAAAGGTCATACACCACAGGGCAAAGGCTCATACACAACAGGACAAAAGGTCATACACAACAGGACAAAAGGTCATACACAAAAGGTCATACCCAACATGGTAAAAGGTCATACACCACAGGGCAAAGTGTCATACACAACAGGACAAAAGGTCATACACCACAGGGCAAAGGGTCATACACAACAGAACAAAAGGTCATAGACAACAGGACAAAAGGTCATACAGAACAGACAAAAGGTCATAGACAACAAGACAAAAGGTCATACACAACAGAACAAAAGGTCATAGACAACAGAACAAAAGGTCATAGACAACAAGACAAAAGGTCATACACAACAGAACAAAAGGTCATAGACAACAAGACAAAAGGTCATACACAACAGAACAAAAGGTCATAGACAACAGAACAAAAGGTCATACACAACAGAACAAAAGGTCATAGACAACAAGACAAAAGGTCAAACACAACAGAACAAAAGGTCATAGACAACAGGGCAAAAGGTCATACAGAACAGACAAAAGGTCATAGACAACAAGACAAAAGGTCATACACAACAGAACAAAAGGTCATAGACAACAGAACAAAAGGTCATAGACAACAAGACAAAAGGTCATACACAACAGAACAAAAGGTCATAGACAACAGGGCAAAAGGTCATACAGAACAGACAAAAGGTCATAGACAACAGGACAAAAGGTCATACACAAACAAGACAAAAGGTCATACACAACAAGATAAAAGGTCATACACAACATGTTGAAAGATCATACACGACAGGGCAAAAGGTCATATACAACTTGGTAAAAGGTCATACACAACAGGACAAAAGGTCATGCACAACAGGACAAAAGGTCATAGACAACAGGACAAAAGGTCATACACAACAGAACAAAAGGTCATAGACAACAGGACAAAAGGTCATACACAACAGAACAAAAGGTCATAGACAACAGGACATTAGGTCATACACAACAGAACAAAAGGTTATAGACAACAGGACAAAAGGTCATACACAACAGAACAAAAGGTCATACCCAACATGTTGAAAGATCACACACCACAGGGCAAAAGGTCATATACAACAGGACAAAAGGTCATAGACAACAGGACAAAAGGTCATAGACAACAGGACAAAAGGTCATACACATCAGAACAAAAGGTCATACCCAACATGGTAAAAGGTCATACACCACAGGGCAAAGGCTCATACACAACAGGACAAAAGGTCATACACAACAGGACAAAAGGTCATACACAAAAGGTCATACCCAACATGGTAAAAGGTCATACACCACAGGGCAAAGTGTCATACACAACAGGACAAAAGGTCATACACCACAGGGCAAAGGGTCATACACAACAGAACAAAAGGTCATAGACAACAGGACAAAAGGTCATACACAACAGAACAAAAGGTCATACACATCAGAACAAAAGGTCATACCCAACATGGTAAAAGGTCATACACCACAGGGCAAAGGGTCATACACAACAGGACAAAAGGTCATACACCACAGGGCAAAGGGTCATACACAACAGAACAAAAGGTCATATACAACAGAACAAAAGGTCATATACAACAGAACAAAAGGTCATACACAACAGAATAAAAGGTCATATACAACAGAACAAAAGGTCATACACAACAAAACAAATGGTCATACACAACAGAACAAAAGGTCATACACATCAAAACAAAAGGTCATACACAACAGGACAAAAGGTCATACACAACAGGACAAAAGGTCATACACAACAGAACAAAAGGTCATACACAACAGGACAAAAGGTCATACACATCAGAACAAAAGGTCATACCTAACATGGTAAAAGGTCATACACCACAGGGCAAATAGTCATACACAACAGGACAAAAGGTCATACACATCAGAAAAAAAGGTCATACACAACAGGACAAAAGGTCATACCTAACATGGTAAAAGGTCATACACCACAGGGCAAATGGTCATACACAACAGGACAAAAGGTCAAATACAACAGAACAAAAGGTCATACACATCAGAACAAAAGGTCATACACAACAGGACAAAAGGTCATACACAACAAAAAAAAAGGTCGTACACCACAGGGCAAAAGGTCATATACAACTTGGTAAAAGGTCATAGACAACAGGACAAAAGGTCATACACAACAGAACAAAAGGTCATAGACAACAGGACAAAAGGTCATACACAACAGGACAAAAGGTCATACCTAACATGGTAAAAGGTCATAAACCACAGGACAAAAGGTCATAAACCACAGGACAAAAGGTCATACACCACAGGGCGAAAGGTCATATACAACAGAACAAAAGGTCATACACATCAGAACAAAAGGTCATACACAACATGGTAAAAGGTCATACACCACAGGGCAAAGGGTCATACACAACAGGACAAAAGGTCATACACAACAGGACAAAAGGTCATGCACAAAAGAATAAAAAGTCATAGACAACAGGACAAAAGGTCATACACAACAAGACAAAAGGTCATACACAACAGGACAAAAGGTCATACACAACATGTTGAAAGATCATACACCACAGGGCAAAAGGTCATATACAACTTAGTAAAAGGTCATACACAACAGGACAAAAGGTCATACACAACAGGACAAAAGGTCAGAGACAACAGGACAAAAGGTCATACACAACAAGACATAAGGTCATACACAACAGGACAAAAGGTCATACACAACAGAACAAAAGGTCATACACAACAGGACAAAAGGTCATACACAACAGAACAAAAGGTCATACACAACAGGACAAAAGGTCATACCTAACATGGTAAAAGGTCATACACCACAGGGCAAATAGTCATACACAACAGGACAAAAGGTCATGTACAACAGAACAAAAGGTCATACACATCAGAACAAGGGAAAAGGGAAAAAAAGGTCGTACACCACAGGGCAAAAGGTCATATACAACTTGGTAAAAGGTCATAGACAACAGGACAAAAGGTCATACACAACAGAACAAAAGGTCATAGACAACAGGACAAAAGGTCATACACAACAGGACAAAAGGTCATACCTAACATGGTAAAAGGTCTTACACCATAAGGCAAAAGGTCATACACCACAGGACAAAAGGTCATACACCACAGGGCGAAAGGTCATGTACAACAGAACAAAAGGTCATACACATCAGAACAAAAGGTCATACACAACATGGTAAAAGGTCATACACCACAGGGCAAAGGGTCATACACAACAGGACAAAAGGTCATACCCAACATGGTAAAAGGTCATACACCACAGGGCAAATGGTCATACACAACAGGACAAAAGGTCATATACAACAGAACAAAAGGTCTTACACATCAGAACAAAAGGTCATACACAACAGGACAAAAGGTCATACCTAACATGGTAAAAGGTCATACACCACAGGGCAAATGGTCATACACAACAGGACAAAAGGTCATATACAACAGAACAAAAGGTCATACACATCAGAACAAAAGGTCATACACAACAGGACAAAAGGTCATACACAACAGAACAAAAGGTCATAGACAACAGGACAAAAGGTCATACACAACAGGACAAAAGGTCATAGACAACAGGACAAAAGGTCATACACAACAGGACAAAAGGTCATACCTAACATGGTAAAAGGTCATACACCATAAGGCAAAAGGTCATACACCACAGGACAAAAGGTCATACACCACAGGGCGAAAGGTCATGTACAACAGAACAAAAGGTCATACACATCAGAACAAAAGGTCATACACAACATGGTAAAAGGTCATACACCACATGGCAAAGGGTCATACACAACAGGACAAAAGGTCATACACAAAAGAATAAAAGGTCATACACAACAGGACAAAAGGTCATACCTAACATGGTAAAAGGTCATACACCACAAGGCAAAAGGTCATACACCACAGGACAAAAGGTCATATACAACAGAACAAAAGGTCATACACATCAGAACAAAAGGTCATACACAACATGGTAAAAGGTCATACACCACAGGGCAAAAGGTCATACACAACAGAACAAAAGGTCATAGACAACAGGACAAAAGGTCATACACAACAGGACAAAAGGTCATACACAACAGGACAAAAGGTCATACCCAACATGGTAAAAGGTCATACACCACAAGGCAAAAGGTCATATACAAAAGAACAAAAGGTCATACACAACAGAATAAAAGGTCATATACAACAGAAAAGGTCATACACAACAGAACAAATGGTCATACACAACAGAACAAAAGGTCATACACATGAAAACAAAAGGTCATACACAAAAGGACAAAAGGTCATACACAACAGAACAAAAGGTCATACACATGAAAACAAAAGGTCATACACAAAAGGACAAAAGGTCATACACATCAGAACAAAAGGTCATACACAACAGGACAAAAGGTCATACCTAACATGGTAAAAGGTCATACACCACAGGGCAAATGGTCATACACAACAGGACAAAAGATCATGTACAACAGAACAAAAGGTCATACACATCAGAACAAAAGGTCATACACAACAGGACAAAAGGTCATACACAAGGGAAAAAAAGGTCATACACCACAGGGCAAAAGGTCATATACAACTTGGTAAAAGGTCATAGACAACAGGACAAAAGGTCATACACAACAGAACAAAAGGTCATAGACAACAGGACAAAAGGTCATACACAACAGGACAAAAGGTCATACCTAACATGGTAAAAGGTCATACACCATAAGGCAAAAGGTCATACACCACAGGACAAAAGGTCATACACCACAGGGCGAAAGGTCATGTACAACAGAACAAAAGGTCATACACATCAGAACAAAAGGTCATACACAACATGGTAAAAGGTCATACACCACAGGGCAAAGGGTCATACACAACAGGACAAAAGGTCATACCCAACATGGTAAAAGGTCATACACCACAGGGCAAAAGGTCATATACAACAGGACAAAAGGTCATACACAACAGGACAAAAGGTCATACCTAACATGGTAAAAGGTCATACACCACAAGGCAAAAGGTCATACACCACAGGACAAAAGGTCATATACAACAGAACAAAAGGTCATACACATCAGAACAAAAGGTCATACACAACATGGTAAAAGGTCATACACCACAGGGCAAAAGGTCATACACAACAGAACAAAAGGTCATAGACAACAGGACAAAAGGTCATACACAACAGGACAAAAGGTCATACACAACAGGACAAAAGGTCATACACAAAAGAATAAAAGGTCATACACAACAGGACAAAAGGTCATACCCAACATGGTAAAAGGTCATACACCACAAGGCAAAAGGTCATATACAAAAGAACAAAAGGTCATACACAACAGAATAAAAGGTCATATACAACAGAAAAGGTCATACACAACAGAACAAATGGTCATACACAACAGAACAAAAGGTCATACACATGAAAACAAAAGGTCATACACAAAAGGACAAAAGGTCATACACAACAGGACAAAAGGTCATACACAACAGAACAAAACGTCATACACAACAGGACAAAAGGTCATACACATCAGAACAAAAGGTCATACCTAACATGGTAAAAGGTCATACACCACAGGGCAAATGGTCATACACAACAGGACAAAAGGTCATATACAACAGAACAAAAGGTCATACACATCAGAACAAAAGGTCATACACAACAGGACAAAAGGTCATACACAACAGGACAAAAGGTCATACCTAACATGGTAAAAGGTCATACACCACAAGGCAAAAGGTCATACACCACAGGACAAAAGGTCATACACCACAGGGCGAAAGGTCATATACAACAGAACAAAAGGTCATACACATCAGAACAAAAGGTCATACACAACATGGTAAAAGGTCATACACCACAGGGCAAAAGGTCATACACAACAGAACAAAAGGTCATAGACAACAGGACAAAAGGTCATACACAACAGGACAAAAGGTCATACACAACAGGACAAAAGGTCATACACAAAAAAATAAAAGGTCATACACAACAGGACAAAAGGTCATACCCAACATGGTAAAAGGTCATACACCACAGGGCAAAAGGTCATACACCACAGGACAAAAGGTCATACACAACAGGACAAAAGGTCATACACAACAGGACAACAGAACAAAAGGTCATACCTAACATGTTGAAAGGTCATACACCACAAGGCAAAAGGTCATATACAACAGAACAAAAGGTCATATACAACAGAACAAAAGGTCATACACATCAGAACAAAAGGTCATACCCAACATGGTAAAAGGTTATACACCACAGGGCAAAGGGTCATACACAACGGAACAAAAGGTCATACACAACAGGACAAAAGGTCATACACAACAGGATAAAAGGTCATACACATCAGAACAAAAGGTCATACCTAACATGGTAAAAGGTCATACACCACAGGGCAAATGGTCATACACAACAGGACAAAAGGTCATATACAACAGAACAAAAGGTCATACACAACATGTTGAAAGATCATACACCACAGGGCAAAAGGTCATACCTAACATGGTAAAAGGTCGTACGCCACAGGGCAAAAGGTCATATACAACAGAATAAAAGGTCATACACCACAGGGCAAAGTGTCATACACAACAGGACAAAAGGTCATATACAACAGAACAAAAGATCATACACAACACAATAAAAGGTCATAAACAACAGAACAAAAGGTCATACACAACAGAATAAAAGGTCATACCCAACAGGACAAAAGGTCATACACAACAAGACAAAAGCAATGAATAACGCTGGGGATTGGAGTGAGGAAGACGGAGGACAGTCAATACTTTGGAGAGAACTCTCTGCTGTGGTGCCGGAGTGGGACCAAGAAGCGGCGACGGATGAGTGGGAACCTACCCAGAACTTCTACAAAGAAGAAGAAGTTGAAACTTCTCAGGACGCTGAGAATTCACCCTCGCTGCTGCAGGACCACATTCCACACAACCGACGGGTAGAACCTTTTGTTATAGAAGCGGACCACCACCCGTCCGAGCATCCTAGCGGGGTTGTAAAGGAAGATGAATCTGTAGAGGCAGCCGGGTCCCCCCAAACGGATGGAGAGAAGGCCGATCCTGAAGCGGATGAAATTGACAGGATGATCGTATCTCGTTTCATCAAAACCGTAAAGTCAGCCATACTCCGTTTCCTCACGAGCTGCTTGAATGATCTACGTAAAGAAGAGTGCTTCGGCTGCCGAGTGGACCATCCGAGCCAGACAAATCATCCCTGCTTGTTCCCGATGAAAGACGGCTTTATTTCAAACAACTATTTAGCTCTGATGAAGAAGCTGCAAACTCCCGGATATATGCCCGCCGTCAAGACCCTCCTGTCTGGGCAAAATCTTAAGACTGATGATATGAGAATCCAAGGAGCGACTGACGCTCTGCTCCTCGAACTGAGAAACGGAGCCCGGGGTGCTGAAGGAAATATATTTGAGACCTACAGCAGACACACGTGAAAATGAGAATCTTATGTTCATTAAGTTTATATTTGAATAATAAAGTTCTTCCCCTATCAACATTGTCGATTAAACTCATTTATAAAGCAGTAAATGCAACCAAGCATGTCATCATGAGAAGATGAAACAATTCCCATCATGATCCCTGTTGGTGATCTGGTGTTCTTGTTTGTTCTTGTTTGTGTTCCTGTTCAAAAACATTGATGTCAAGTTCTGCACACTTTTCCCTTTCTGATACCATTTTTAGGCTTTTGCCATGTTTTGTTTTCAGATTTTTTTCAGACAGGCAATTAGGTTTTTAGCAGCCAATCAATAACTGCTGAAGGAGTTCCCAAGAGTCGGTTTTTTTATTTAAAGGATTTGTTTCAATAAAGTTTATTGACAGTTCAAATCATTTCAGATGTGACATTTCACAGCTACATTGATTGTGATTGCAGAAAAGTAATAATCCTTTTGGGGAGTAAAAGTGTACATATGCCCCCCCCATCCCATTCTGCATGACAGGTGATATTGAAAAACTGCCCCATCATTGATCAAATATGCTTTTCTCACCTCCTTGACTTGCTGGTAGTTCTCGTTGCCCTTCTCCAGTTTCTCCTTTGTGGGTGTTGACTTATCAGACACCCCCTGTAGACAAAGCATCACCAGGATTAGAAGTCTTTGTGTTGTTTTACATTTCCTTCTTATATGTCCCCATAACAGAGCTGGCAGAGCATGTTCATTAAACTTACGGAAACATTTTTCAAAGGAAAAGGGTCAACTTGTAAAAGCCTGTTATGTCTCCTATAGGAATCCGTCAACAGATTCAGAAGATGTTCACGTTCTGTTCTGTTCAACTCAGTCAACAGATAATCATATGAATGTGAATAAAAAGAAGAGATTTAAGATCCTTGTGAAAAAAATGAATGTATATTTGATTATGAGGAAAACTCACAAATATTCACTTCACTTAGAATGTCTGTTTAGAAACCGGTATCCAAAATGTACCAAATAATAATAAAATATATCATAATCCCAATTATCAGTATATTAACATCCAGACACCAGTTCAAACTAATGTTATTTTTTAACCACCAAATATTCTTTACTGAATCTCCATCACTGTTATCATTTCAAAAGGAAACCTACCAGCATCAGATATAGGGACGGTTATGCTGTTACTCTTTACCTCTGATATTTCCTTCTTGTCTTTCTTGTCCTTCTTCCCATCTCCTCCAGCTGAGCTCTTCTTCTCCACCCACAGTTCAGACTTCTCCACCAGCGTCCTGAGGCGATCAAGGTTGGCCTTGATTAACTTATAGTTCTCCACATCCTGAGCTGAAATCAGCAGCTGGACCTGCAGAGGAGCAGAGAATGAAGAGCATGACTTTACTCACAATTCAATATCGAATGAAAATGAATTTAACTGTAACTAAAACTCTACCAGCTCTATGTCTTTTAGTTAAAGCTGGAAGTAAAACATCTGATCAGATTTTTTTTCTCCAGGTGTTGAAAGCTGAATGCTTCACAGACGTATGCACATTGAAGTCCAAAAAGTTATCGATATTTAGAGTGGAATAATAAAGAAAACTCCAGGTTGAAGGTTTGATGCTGTTCAGGCAGCAAATAAGAACGGTTGAAAAGAGTTTGATTCTTCTTGTTTAAAAATGGGGGCACTCAAGGAAAAGTTTCTGACAAACGACATTTTGACAAACACATTAGAGCAGTCACAAAATCAGCTACTATCATCCCAAGGTTTTTTTTTAAGGATTAAAAATCTGATGTTAAAGGAGAACCTGCAGAACTTGTTCTTGCTTTCATCTTTAGTCCACGTGTTTTTACAGGACGACCAAAAAAATCAATCAGGAAACTACAGTTCATCCAGAACTCAGCTGCTCGTGTTCTCACAGGAACCAAAGAAGTAGAACCACTTCAGTCCAGTTCTGAGGTCTTTACACTGGCTGCCTGTCTGCCAGAGGATAAACTTTAAGGTTATGCTGCTGGTTTATAAAGCTTTGAACGGTTATCACCAAAGTACTGACCTCCTGACCCAGTATATACCAGCCAAAACTCTACGCTCATCTGGATCCAGTCTTTAGTCAGTTCCTAGAGTCCAAACTAAACATGGAGAATCTGCATTCAGCTTCTATGCTCCACAGATCTGGAACAGACTTCCAGAAAGCCTTAGATCAGCTGAAACACTTAGTGTATTTAAATCCAGGTTAAAGACCCTCCTGTTCTCAGCTGCATTTGATTCATTTGGATTCAAAAGTTTACATCTGTACTGTTTATCTATGCTTGTTTTAAATTTAGTTCCTTTGAACTTTCTTTAAATCTTATTTCAACAATCACATATTTACTATTTCTTTTGATTGTTTTATTTGAATGTTTTATACAAAGCCCGTTGAAACGTCTTTGTACATTGTACAATTAAACTGGCCTTGCCTTAGTAAGGTGCACGCACCGGCTCATTGCTGACAGCGTGCACAGCTGCACTCACGGGATGTGCAGGAGATTTGTAGGTGCCTGTAGGATTTACTAATGTCTGACAGCAGAGCTGGGCGCGTGGGAGGCACAAGCAGCAAGTACCTTTCACTTGAACAGCCCCGATGGGCTTTTTGGACAAAGTTCAGGGGGTTGGAAAAACAGAAAATCTCACCTACTACACCCTTAATGACCCCCACAGGTTTTTTAAGTGTTCACAATGACTCGTCTCTCACAGGATGCCCATAGAAAAAATGTGCATGAATATTTTTCCCCTAAGGGCTCGCCGGGTTTCCTACAATCTTACAATTTTGTGTGGGCCACCTGTGTAACGCGAACAGATTTGCACATTATTTTACCCACAGACAGCCCATATCCACCAGTAAGGGCAGTTGTGACTAAGGCATTAATGACATCCCTTAAGGCAGCCATAAAAGTCTCAAAGATACGGAAAGACACATCTGTGCTGCCCTTAATATAGTGCCGCTCCCTCTGCGACCCTCCACGGGGCCGGACAACCCAAAAACCGGCAGCACTCGTACAGGTCAACCCCTGTATGGGTGCGTTTCATTAAGCCTTAAGCCAACATTGTCACTATGCTAAAGCATGTGGTCGCACTAATGCGCGTTTACCTGCTTGAAGGTGTGCAGCACTTCCTGTCTCTGGCTGAAGTGCCTGAAGAGCAGCTGCAGTGCTCCAGACACCAGAGGAGCGTATTCATGCATCGTCAGGTGGATCAGCACCCGCAGGAACATCCGCCCGCCTTCATCGTCCACCTCCAGGATGCTGTTCCCTTTTCTGCTAAAAAGAACTCCACACCTCGAGGGCCAGTGTCCTACATGCTTTCCAACCAAGCTGCCACTGAAACTCCCTGTTGGACAAACACACCCGATCCGGGTAATCAGCAGCAAATGAGGCAGGATTTCTTTAAAACCAGCATGAGGGCCTCAAGGCCTGGATTCGCACACCACTGGCATAGCAAAAAAACGTGGAGCAATATCAGAGCTATCCAACAATACAGTTTTGAGCCAGATGGGAGCTCAGATGAGGAAAATATAGACATTAATGGATCTATTAGTTTTCAAGTGTGTGCTTCAGAATTATGCTTTACAGTCACAGACCCACTCACCCATTCACACACACATTCATACACTGATGGAGGCTCCGCTGCCGAACACTGGCACCAACCTTCCATCAGAGGCAATGTGGGGTTCAGTGTCTTGCCCAAGGACACTTCGACACATGGGCGGGCAAGGTGGGAATCGAACCTGCAATCCTTCGATCACAGGCCGACTACCCTTTCCACTGCACCACGGCCGCCTCACTCACACAAGTGAAAATCCTCGCACACACACAAGTGAAAATCCTCTCACACACACAAGTGAAAATCCTCTCACACACAAAACTGAAAATCCTCTCACACACTCTATTAAAAATCCTCACACACACAAGTGAAAATCCTCTCACACACAAGTGAAAATCATCTCACACACACTATGGAAAATCATCTCACACACACTATGGAAAATCATTTCACACACACAACACTGAAAATCCTCTCACACACAACACTGAAAATCCTCTCACACACAACACTGAAAATCCTCTCACACACAACACGGAAAATCCTCTCACACACAACACGGAAAATCCTCTCACACACACAACTGAAAATCCTCTCACACACACAAGTAAAAATCCTCTCACACACACAAGTAAAAATCCTCTCACACACACAAGTAAAAATCCTCTCACACACACAAGTAAAAATCCTCTCACACACAACACTGAAAATCCTCTCACACACAACACTGAAAATCCTCTCACACACACAACTGAAAATCCTCTCACACACACAACTGAAAATCCTCTCACACACACAACACTGAAAATCCTCTCACACACTCTATTAAAAATCCTCACACACACAAGTGAAAATCCTCTCACACACAACACGGAAAATCCTCTCACACACACAAGTGAAAATCCTCTCACACACACAAGTGAAAATCCTCTCACACACACAACTAAAAATCCTCTCACACACACAAGTAAAAATCCTCTCACACACAACACTGAAAATCCTCTCACACACAACACTGAAAATCCTCTCACACACAACACTGAAAATCCTCTCACACACAACACTGAAAATCCTCTCACACACAACACTGAAAATCCTCTCACACACACAACTGAAAATCCTCTCACACACACAACTGAAAATCCTCTCACACACACAAGTGAAAATCCTCTCACACACACAACTGAAAATCCTCTCACACACACAACACGGAAAATCCTCTCACACACACAAGTGAAAATCCTCTCACACACACAACTGAAAATCCTCTCACACACACAAGTAAAAATCCTCACACACACAAGTGAAAATCCTCTCACACACAAGTGAAAATCCTCTCACACACAAGTGAAAATCCTCTCACACACAACACTGAAAATCCTCTCACACACAACACTGAAAATCCTCTCACACACAACACTGAAAATCCTCACACACAACACTGAAAATCCTCACACACAACACTGAAAATCCTCACACACACAAGTGAAAATCCTCGCACACACACAACTGAAAATCCTCTCACACACACAAGTGAAAATCCTCGCACACACACACAACTGAAAATCCTCTCACACACACAAGTGAAAATCCTCGCACACACACAAGTAAAAATTCTCACACACACAAGTGAAAATACTCTTACATACAAGTGAAAATCCTTTCACACACACTACTGAATTTATAATTTCCGGGTGAGCGTAACCAGCGTTTGGTCTTTGTCTTTGCTGCTCCTATCATTGAGAGTCATTTTAATAATATCTAACTTATTGTTATCTTGTCTTGGTGTTCAAACATTATAGGTGTCTTCTTTAGCATTCTAGTGAGTAACCACCGCTGTCTAAGCAGTTTGCGACATAGTTTATTCGCCTTAGCAAAAACATAGCTAGCCTTTGCTAAGTGATAGTATGGCCACCACCTCGTCTGCTTTCACTCCTCTGTCCTGCTCCATGAGCCAAATGTTCAGTGAAGATCCTGCCTCCTATAATGATGATAGTGGCAGATGTGTTAAGTGTAGCCTTATTTTACACTTGGAGGCCAGGTTAGAGCAGTTAGAGGCGCGGCTACGCACATCGGATGCTAAACCTGTTAGCCAAATTATTACATGCAGTGGAGCTCGCAATACTGGATCGAAACTGCCGAGCACTCAAGCCCCTCCCGGGCAGCAGCCAGGGAAAACTCAGGATGGGTTTGTACCGGTGGGAAGGAATCATAGCGCTAAACGTAAACACTTAAAGCTACCGAAGCTCCCGCTACATAATGTTTCCTCCCCTCGGCAACACGCCAGATGAACCGTCAACTCTAGTTATCGTTAGACACGTGAAGCTCCCGACAGCTATAGTCAGGTGTTTTCCGGGAGCCAGAGTTGGTGACCACCTACAGGACAATAGCCTCTTTGAAGATGTCCAGTCAGGGTTCAGACCTCACCATAGCACTGAAACTGCACTAGTTAAGAGTCACTAATGACTTGTTACTGGCCACAGAAAAGGGACTAATTTCTATTCTGGTCCTGTTAGATCTTAGTTCAGCCTTTGACACTATAGACCACAGCTTCTTACTCCAGAGACTAGAGCATGACATAGGAATCAGAGGATCTGCCCTTCAATGGTTTAAATCCTATTTATCTGATAGGTACCAGTTTGTTCATGTAAATGGACATTCCTCCCATTATAGTCAAGTTAGCCACGGAGTCCCACAGGGCTCAGTTCTAGGACCCATCCTGTTTATGCTTTACATGCTGCCCCTAGGGAATATAATCTTTAAACAGTGTACCATTCCACCAACACGATCCATGTTCTGAGATTAATGTAATGACCACATTTACAACAAACATTCATACCAGAAGGCTTAGAAAAAAAAATAACAATACATCTCTAATTGCAACTACAGTTGCAAAACTTGCAGGAAACTTTTCCTTAACTTAGAACAAATGCAACAACATTATCGTTTACTAATGTTAGGTGGGTGGCACCCTTGCGCCCCACCTGATTAGTCAGACTAGGTTTTGAGTTCTGGATGAGTGGAGTACTGGATGTAGATTTTGAGTCAGAACAGTTTTTTACTTGGGGTCATTATTCATTATTATAAAAAATTAGGTATCTATCTAATCTGTTTATCATTTGTTCATTCGTTTTTCAATTTAAAATCAAAAATGAAAAAAAAAAATCGTTTTTTTGTTTCCCGATTTACGTATTAAAACAAATGAAATGCCCTTCGTTTCTTCTTCTTCTTTTGTTTCTTTTCACCAGAGTGTGTAAGAGGATTTTCACTTGTGTACGTAAGTGAACACATCTTCACTTTTATGAATACAGGCATTTCACCTTTGCGTATGAGAGATTTCACCTGTGTTTATGAACGCTAATTCAGAATAATGTCCCCAATGGCACCTCATACATTCCCCCCTGTGGCAGTTGCTGCATCACAAACCTGAGCTTCTTCAAACTGCATGTTTTCATCTGCTCCTGATCCAACATTATTTGACTAAAGAAATACTCAGACATGCAGTTTTGACTTTAAATTATCTTATATAGTCCTCCATTTTGAGAACAATGTTACAAGAATATCTTAAAAACACCAATACCATATTTTCTATCGGAGTGGATCATTAAATCAAAGGGAAAACATTGAGATAAAAGAGGTTCACTAAAAGAGAACTGTTCCTCCTAGTCTAAACATTACAACAAAGTCCAGAATCCAACAAAATCTGCACAATAAAATTAAATAGTTTCAAATGTATTTGTTGTTTGCATAAAATCTGAACAATCATCTTCCGAGGCACAAGACTCACTAAGATTGAGGGTTCATTCAAGTAGTTCCAAAGTTTAAAAAATTGGGACAAAACAATTTTACTATCTTACAGAAACCATGTAAGGATGGTTCATACCAGAACCATCCCGGCTACTCGTGGGAGAAGGCAGGATACACCCTGGACAGCTCACCAGTCTGTCGCAGAGCCACAATCACACACCCAAACACACTCAATCACATCTGTGGACAATTTAGAGTGACCAATGTACCTATAAAGCATGTTTTTGGACAAGAGAATCTGTTTGTTCTCCTACTTTTGGATATTTTTCCTTTTTCTACAAAAAAAATAAAATAAATAAAAAGATCCTCTAATTTTAAATCTTTTTTTTAAGTTTTCCTTCCTTGGACTAATGCGGGACAGCAAGTCCTCAAACTAGGTCACAGAGAGACAGAAATACAGCTGAAACCCGCCATCATTCAGACGCTGCTCCTGCAGTAGATGGTGAAGCTCACCGTACTGGGAGAAACTCTGAATGATATCATGAACCCAGACATAGATACGTGATTACCACACTTTTGTAGAGCTCTCCAAACATAAATAAACCGGATATCTCAACATCACTTGTGTCTTCCATCCATTGTAAATGAAATACACAAACAAAACTCAAATGAAGCAATAAAGTTAAAACCTTTTACCGGTAGCTGCTCCCACATACGTCAAGTGTTCAACAATGAATTTGACGCAGTTGAAAGAGGCATCTGATGAGAATCTGACGCTCAAATTATGTCCCATGTGAATGCAGCATAAACTTAACGAATCTTGATTTCAGGTAATCTCACAGTTTTCCTGCTGTCACAGTGAAAGACTGCTCAGGTGCACATGAAGGTCCATACGTACCCAATTCCAAACATGGCCTCAGCCTGTTCTCCAATGCGCTGCAGGTTGATGGTGGCTGAAGAGGGACATAAAGATAGATGTCAACCAAAAATAAGCAGGATGGAGTACAACAGGACATGTAAGCAGCGCATTGGTTTCTTGCTTCTACCTGTCAAGTCCACCTGGACTGGAGCATCTGGCAGCATTAGGGAAGTAACAGTGAACAGCTCAGAATATCTGATAACAATTCAGTGCAGTTTATCTGATCAACAGGTTAGTTCTGGACGTACAAAACATAAAACACCCTCAAGGAAAACCTCTGGCCAATGCAATTTTTTTTATCTCTTTAAAATATGAAAAAGAATACATCTTTTTTGATGCATTCACACCAGACTTAGCCGGCACAGCTTGAGCATCAAGTATTAATGTAAAGATGCAATCCAAGGCGGCGCGATGCGATTCAGGTGTCGGGGAGGCACGCTGAACGCATCAACCAATCAGGGGTTTAAGCTTTGGGAAGTGACGTTTTCAGTGACTAGATCAAAGGTTATACAAATAATTTGATATGGCAGCACAAACTTGCATCCATTTTCTTAACCTGCTGGGGTCGCAACGTTTCTGGAAACTGTGGGATGACAGTGGAATACACACTAGACAGGGAGCCAGCCTGTCATAGAGCTGAGGTAAAAGAAGGCGTTATGCTAGCCAGCCGCCTGGTGGACTGCACAGGCTCTGAGGCAGAGATATTTCTGCCACCATATTGCAAGCAAAATTCACAGTTTTGAGATCAACATTTTCTAAACTGCAAACAAAATGTAAAGTTTTAAGAAAAAAAGTTCAGAATTTGCTAATTAAAAAAAAAAGATTTTTTTTTCGCATTTGCAAACTTTTTTTGCCCTTAAAAATAATATTTTAGCATTTGCAACACAATTATTTTCCGATGGGTATTGTCTCATCTCACTTTTGTTTTATCTTTGATTTTCGTGTTTCTTAAGCTTCCGTTTCGTGTGATATTTGTGCCACCAAACCAATCACAATCACAGACAAGACGGTTCAGCAGCTTGGTCTAGGTTCTATTGGTCTCTTCCTCGGGTGGACAGGGCTTGGAGGCAAACACGGACTATGGATCGGTTCTGTTCGACCGGGATTCCGCAATCTTCAGCCATTCAGGTCCGTTTCTCTTTAAGCAGAACTGTATTTATTGATGTTAGTGTATAGACCAGTGTGTTTAAATGTCCGCAGCAGAAAAACCTTCCCAGCGCCGCCTCCTTCCAGCTGGACATTACATTACGTTACAATTATGATTTGTATAAATGAAATATTGTTTTTTTCATCAATAAAACGTGGAAATATTAGTAGAAAATAGAATTTTTTTTCCTGAATAATTTTGTTTTTAGACTTTGGACAAAAGCAATCATGAGTTTTCTTTTTTCCAAGACACTGTGAAAATTAACATTAAAAGTTAAAAATGCCATTTCTTCTGCTTATACATGAAGTCTACTTTAGTGAGCCATTATTTTCATTACCACTGCTGCTAATCTAATCCAAAACACTTTTGGGCAGCAGTAGATATGTGTTTCATTTTTTTTAAATAACACACAGATATTAAAGACAAACTTTTTACTCCAGAGGATTTCTAGATCACACAGGCCTGTTTAGTGTAATGTCAGCAGATACACTTTACAGTTTATTCTACGGTTTCAGGAGATTCTCAGCCATAAATTCACAAGTTTGACTAAATTAAATATAATTTCTGCTAATTAAAAAAAAAATATATTTTTAAAATTAATAAAAAATATTCATACACATCTGAAAAAAAATGTGTAAATATGTTTTGAAAGCAAAAAAAAAGAAAAGTTTGCAAACTCAAAACTATTTTTTAAAGCAAAAACAAGTTTTTTAAAGTACCTTTTAAAGTTTTATATGCAAATTATGAAGTTTTATTCGTAAAACTTTACACTTTGATCTCAAAACTGTGAATTTTGCTTGCAAAATGGTGGCACAAATATTACTTCATAAGGCTGTGGCAGAGCAAGCGATCGCCATCGCACAGTGGGGAGGAGCCAGTGTGACCTTCCGCTGCCTGGCTCCACCAGTGGAACTCAGCTAGCTGTGAGCTTAGTTATGCTGGCCCATGGAGAGCGGCCGCAGGTGCCGTTGTAGCATGGCCGATTCTCTCAGATCTATGGGCTTATTATTCTTATTTTCATCTAGACAACAATAAAAAAAAATCTTCCAGTTTTATTTTTCCCCTCTCGGGTTAATGCTCAAACTGGGCAAAGAAAGACAGAAGTACCATTGAAGACACGCAACCCTCTCAACATCCTCCATGTTTTTCATCATGTGGCAAACGAATGAAGTTTGTCGGCAGTTATTTCTCGGCTGGGGCATCAAGGTGTTGAGCAGTAAATTTTAGGGCATCAAAAGAGAGGCGGCAGATGTGAATTTGATGCCTTGGCCGAGGCGTACGGTGTGAATGAAGGATTAGGCTGACAAACCTTGACGCGTTCTTTACCTGCTAGCTCCATGTTAGTTGTGGCATCAGCGTCAGCCATCGGGTAAACATCCACAAACTCCTTCTTAAAGACAGACAGCAGGAAGGAAAGGCGGTAGTCCAGGCGGACATTCAGGATGAACTGATGAAAGAGAAAAACATGTTTGCTTCTGTCTTTGGGTTCAAACAAATGATCACAAATGACCTGGACTCTCAGGTCAAGTGAAGTCTCAAAAGTCCTTCAATTTAAAGGAGCTTTGTGTGGTTGCTGGTACTACGTCATACTTTACATGCCTTCATTGCATCTCCAATTTGAGTTCGACTCTTTGGAGACTGTGGCTGTGTGTGTATTCCCTCACTACTCTCTAAACCCTAAAAACCCATATAGTCCCATATGGGACTATCCAGTGCCCTGGTGTTCACAGACTTATAGTTCACAGATTTGCATCCATGAAGTCTGCATTAAAGCGGATCTTTGAATGTAAAACCACAGAAACAATTAAAAGCAGTGATACATAAGATACAGTTTTAAAAAAAAAAATCAAAGATCAGAGGGGAAAATTAAAAGGAAGAAAGCGGCTCATTATAGCTGCAACTGCAGCACTCGGCAAGTATTAATTGTTTTATGTAAAATTCACAGAAGATGAAAGTGTGGAAGAATGTAAGATTACATTATTCACTGAAGTAATGATGACAGAGTTAGAGATTTTTCTAACTGAATCACAAGGATCAGCCATCATTGACACTGCATGCACACGTACTGTTAGTGGTGAAAAATGGCTGGAGAGTTACATGAAAGACTTGAACCAAAGTCAAATACACAAAATGATGCAAATAAAATCTAGAAAGTTGCAGGCCTTTTTGGTTTGGAGATGGTCAAGTAATGTATTCAAACAGAAAGCTAAAGCTTCCAGTACTGGAAGCTTTAGCTTTCTGTCACACTGCCACACTGAAAGTGAAATTGTGTCAGCTGATATTTCTTTGCTGCTGTTATTAAAATGTCCAAAAGAGCTTTAACTGAGGTGGAATCCTCAGAGGGAATAAGCAGGGCAGATCACACCCACTGATGAGAAGTACAAGACAGGAGACAGAGTGTACTACAAACGAAGAGGCAGCGCTGAATGGAAGGGTCCTGGTGTTGTCATAGGTCAGGATGGGGCTGTCGTGTTTATTAGACATGGTGGGATTCTTGTCAGAGCACATCAGTCCCTTCATGGATCAGCTGCTCTCGTGGCAACTATTGGAGACTTAGTTCAAAATGTCGTTTTGGTTTAAAAAAGATGCTCATGGGAATTTATTGTCAAAAATAATGTATTCTTTATTCTTGACAAAATGAAACTGTTTTTAAAAAGTAAAACACAATAATAATGAGATTCGAAGCCTGATTAGATCTAGAATAGTGTTTCTACGAGCACACAACAACCCACTGTCACCACAAGCACGAGTCTATATGCTGTTTAATGACTGAATGTCACTTTTTTTGAGTAGATGGTTTATATATTCATTTATTTATTTTTGATGGCCTGCAATCTACATAGACATGTGATCACCAATGTTTTTGTAGAGCTCTTCAAAAAAGAAAAAAGTGATCTCTAAACATCATCGAGTCTTCCATGCATTGTAAATGAAATACAGACAAAGCTTCACGTAGAGATCAACATTAGTTGGTAGCTCCTCCCACATGCGACCAAGGCGGTGAGCTTAGGCAACCCATTTTTGGCCACGTGGCGAGCAGTGAATTTGTGGCGAGAGAGGGGCGAGCCACACGAATTAGTCGCGCAAATCACGAATGCACCTGAGCGGTGCTGAGGGGAGGGGGGGCAGAGCCTGAGCAAACAGGGCGGAGGGGGGCGCTCAGGTGTCATTGTGGAGTTGTAGTCATGAGTTTTTCTGTTTATAAAAATGTTCTTTCACTAAAATGTTTCAACAGAAGCTTTTATATGGAGCTTCATAGAAGCTGATTTGTTTCTTATTGTGGCTCAATAATCAGTTTGTTTGTTACATTTAGTCATTTAGGTTAATTTTTTATTGAGATGATTTTAAAATAATAAAATACATTTGTTTTTAAACACTCCTGTTATGACAATAAATGAAGAAGCCTTGTGTGTTTTATCAATCCTCCAAAATGCACACAAGTCAGAATACTGAGTAAAATGATGATCAAACCTATTGTCCGAACTGTTTATTATTAGATTGAGTTTAAAGCACATGTTCTTATCTTCTGCTGCACAGCAGTATCTATAGTTTCTGGTCAGAAGCAAAGTGCAAAGCAAAGCAAATGAGAGAATTGCATAACAATAAGTGCAAGTAAATTTACTGATTAAAGAGGAACTTTTTGACACTGAATTTTATCTTGAAAGGAACTTGAATGTGTTGCTGTCTGATTAAAATAAATCTTATTTGTTAAATAGCCTATAGAAAGTATAACAATGTTATAGTTCAATTATTGTAAATACTTAACAGGTACATGTTATAAATAAATGGACTAATGGCCCTAAAAGAAGTGTGTTTTTATAAAAAGTGAAGTGAGATTTTTCAGTTCTTGCTCAATTATTTTCAGTAAGAAACCAGACCAAATGGTTCTGTTAGAGGTTGCAGAGCCTTGGTTTCGCTGTTCCATTAATAACATCATTCAAAGTACACATACACACTCTTTATGCATAAACATGCTGTGTATGCTGGCAGAGGAATATTTACAATCAATCCAGATCAGACTTTAACATCTTGTCCACACAAGTCAAATGAAGCTAGAATTGAGATTTCAAAAACAGTTCAAACTCAGTTATTGGTGGGAAATCTGAATTTGAAGTATTCTGATCCAGATCTTAGCCCATCAATCCTCACTGTGATTATTTCAAGGATAAAACAAAGAAACATTTATCATTTATACATCATGAATCTTTTACAGGACAGAACAAATTTACTGAAAGGGGCAGGCCATGCGAATGGCCGCACGAATCATATTTGGTGTGAGTGCACCTTTAGAGCACTTTGAAGCTACTGTTATCCCTGTACTCAAATCTGCTTTTCACGTGGGTCGCGATTTGAAGAGTGTGACAGTTTCTCTTATGTGGGGATGGAAATTGCTACGGTGAGTGGTACAGTACATGTACACTGACAACTTCCAACCAGTTCATTTACAGCCAGCCCGAGCTGTACAGAGAGATTCCACACTAATGAGATGGAAAAAGAAAAATCGCTGGGCTCTAGAACACACTGGAAGAGCACTAACAGGCTTCTTGCACAGTGTGAAGGGTATGGGGGGTGGGGGGCGGGTGAGAATGAAAAATCCGTCTACGTCTTCGTCTCACCAACTTCACTCTTATTAACTAGGGGTGTAACGATTCATTTTACCAACGACTCAATTCATGTCATAACTTAATTCCACCAAAAACCCAGCACTATTAATACTGTTTAAGCGTTTCTTTTGACTAAACTGGGTCTGCGAGAATGTAAACCATTCGAAAGAATTGAATGACATTTGTAAATGTAATGAAACTGTACTGATATGAACCAATGTGTTACCTGTAAAATCTCCAATATTTTGGATTTAGTATCCATGACTGTCAGATCCAGCTTCTTCAAACTATCTTTGTTGCTTCTCTGGCCATCAAGAACAATACCCGCACCTCCACCAGCTGCCCTGGCACCTCCACCGCCAAACATAGACTGCCTCCTGTGGAGGACCATGGTGGACATCATCTGACCCACTCCATGTATGGACCGCTTCATGTTTTTTCCTTCAGAGCCAGAAAACAGTAGTGTCTTTGTCAAAATGATTCAAACATTTTTTTTCATCAAAATCATGAGATCAGAGGAAGGCTTTCAAGCAAACAGAACAGAGTACCAGGTCCGTCATCTTGGAACACGGGGCCAGGATGACCAGGATTGGGTCTGGAGTCAATAATACCCAGAAGTGTCCTGGTGAGTCTTAGCAGCTCAAAGAAACTATAAAAACCAAAGTATATCAAGTGTCTGGCCAAACTAACCACCTGTGAAAGGAAAAGAGGCAGATGATGTGATGATGATTTACAAAAACTGTAAGCTATGAAAAAAGATAAGAGCAACATACCTCATAAGTGAGCTTGTTTTTCTCCCCGTTGTGGAAGGGCATCTCATCATTCAGAACGTTGTTAAGATATTCCTCCATGAACACCATAGTGTTGGCAAACCGGTTCTTCTTGTTGTCTCTGCTGTCATCCATGTTGGAATCATAACTAAGGATGAAACAAACCCAGGAGTCACCAGAAAAACTGGAAAACTATTTTTACAGTAGCACCATAAACTTCAAAATGTTGAAAATAAAAATTACATTTAAATTAATTTTTAAAATGATTTGTTTTCATTTTTATTCAATTTATAAACAGCTTCCGTTCAGTCTTTTAAACACCGAGGTTTTGTCACATAACTTAATAATTTTTCACTCCACTGTAAAAGTGTTCTCAGTTGCCTTTTAATTATGATTATGCAATTTTTTGCCCTAAAATAGTTTTCTAAGACCTTTTCTGCAGAGCAGCAGGAGTTCATCAGAAATGTACCTCTGAGTTGTGGATGGGAGTGCTGCAACCCTGCCCCCCTTTCTGTCAACTTTAACTGAGAGAGCTCTGTTTACACTCGCTCCCACTAGCTTACATCCCCACACAACTCCAACCGAACATTAAAATTGCAACAAATACAGCAAGCAATGTCAGAGCCATCCAGCTGTACAGTTCTGAGCCAGATGCCAGCTCAGACAAGGAAAACCAAGACAGTAATAATGGGTCTAGTTTTTTCTACAAGTGGCTGCATCAGAATGTAGCTGTGTACTGTCTAATTCATAAATGTCATCTTTTTCCAAGGATATTTTTTCATCTGCTCCTGATTCACAACAATTTGAATAAAGAAATACAGAAAGAAAGAGCAACTTTATTTTATTGATGTCCTTCATCATCAGAACATCATTTTCATTGAAGTGGGTCTTTAATCTTTATATCTCTTACTCTATTGTTGTATTGCATACTTAGTGTTGTTGCCACTTTCTTAAGGTAACCATGCAGAAAAAGCATGTTTAGAATGTAGTCAGATAAAAGGAAAAACTCAGAGTTCTGTGATTGTATTCTCCAGAATTTTGAGTCCAGGAGAACTCTAGGAAGCAACGAAGTTCACCCCATGATGGAACAGATGCTGTTTTAATATTAACTGTCTGCATATATCATATCAGTTCAATGAGCTTTCCACAACTCCCTCCACCTTAATATTACCGCAGGAATGAATCTACCAACTCTTTAATGCTGATCGAGGTGGGGATCTCAGTCCAGAGTCGAGCGAACTTGACAGGGGTCACCAGCTCCTGAGGGTCTCTGTCTACGTGGGCATGGAGCATGAGGCGGCAGAAGGATGCCCGCAGGTCAAAGGGCAGCATCTCATCTATCATGCACAGGAAGATGAGCTCCACGTCCAGCTGCTTGGAAATCTCATCTATGGCCAGATACTGACGGTCCAGACACATACGAGCAAACAGCTTCAGCTGGTACCTGAGCTCATCCATCAAGAAAGAGAAGGCTGCATTTAAAAACGGTAGCTGCTGTTTTTTACAGAGGTTTTAGTGGATATGTGCACGGTAAGTACCTATAGTAGGTGAGAACATTCTCATCATGAGTGTTTCCTTGTCTTGCTTCCTGAGCCAGCTGTCTGATGCTTTTCTCCTGTTTCTCATTCATCTTATCTATCCACAGCAGCCACACCTTACCAAAAGATGAAAAACACCCAAACATTCAGCACTCAAAAGACTGTCCAAAAAGTACAAAGACAACCACAAACAAACACAAAAACTGCTGATATGCCTCTACATAATGCCTGTAACAACAGAATATGAAGGGAGCAGACTGTTATACCTCATCCTCCTCTCCAAAGTCATCCATTCCTAGGTACTCTCCCGGAGCACCACCAGGGGGAGGCTCTTTCGGAACACGACGCCTTCAAACACACGTGCACACACACGCACACACACACAAAGACACCTACAGGAAAACTGCTGCCATAACACTGAAAAACAATCCCACACTGCCTCAATGTGTTGCCATATAGTGCACCTAAATAATAATAATAATACATTAATAATATAACTTTTTCATATGACGCTTTTCTGGGCCCCTAAAGCCGCCTTACAGGTAATTACCAGCTCATAAAACACACTCACAAGAATAAATCAGTGGTTAAATTCATTAAAGTATTAAAGATAGTCAATTTATAAATCAATTAGGCTGGATAAACTAGTTTGAAGAAGCAGATTTTGAGAGTTTTGGTGAACAGAGTAAGAGTAATTCCATGTTCTGTGAATCAGTGGCTAAACGCTCTGCCCCTCCATGAGTACAACCAGCTAGATGGAGGAGCAAGACCTGAGGGAGCAGGAGAGAGCGGCAACATGGATAAGGCCAGAGAGACATGGAGGGGCGAGGCTATGGAGGGCTTTGAAGGTCAGAATGAGGATTTTGTAGGAGACTTGATGATGCTCTGTAGCCAGTGGAGCTGCTGCAAGACTGGTGTGATGTGAGGAGTGGAAGGGGGAACAATGGATGGATGGATGGTAAAAATGGCATCATTTTCTCAGATGGAGAAAAACAAATTGAGACTCACTCTGTCTTGATGAGGATGTCCTGGTTTTTGGGATCTAGCACACATTTACAGATCAGCTCTTGGGTGACGGGGATAGCCACATTGTTTGACACACACAGGTCAGACAGGTAATCTAAAAACCTGTGCACACAGTCAAAAGCTGAAGAAAAAACACAGTACAACACAAGTATCTTGCCATTTTACACCAAAAATACTAATTTAAAGAGAGAAACACCAGGTAATGAATGAAGTGAAACCCTTTTCAGTGCCTGCAGGAACAAACGGAGGAGTAAAAGCCTGACAGGCAGACACCACACTTACCTCGGCTCTCGGTTTTTGCGAACCAGACTGACAAAGGTCTCCACTTCAGTCTTTGTGATGTGTTTCTCCAACAGTTTGCGGTTGTTGTGCAGCAGGGCAGTGATTGTGTCCTCAGCCAGGATGTCATAACCAATCTGGCTCTGCATCACACCAAATTGTTTAGCTATGTGCTCCTTAAAATGGAGAAAAGGAGAGTTTTGATTAGAAAATTCAACATTTCTGAAAGAAAATTGTAGAGGTGAACTTTTCCTCTGAATTGATGCTTTGTTTAACTTATCATGATGTCACGGGCCGCTCGGCCATGAGGATTGAGCCACAGGACAAAAAAGAATCTTTAAATAAAGGGTTGTTTATTTTACCCAACAAAAAATACATCGACTTAAGTTAAAATGGGGTCAACTTAACAAAATGTAACTAAGAGACTCCGAACCAAAAGCTCAAACCAACTAAACAAAACTGACCCTCCAAACAGGAAACATCAGGGAGAATTTATACTGGCTGATCAGACCAAAGACACAAAAGGGAGGGGACAACAATACAAAACATTGAAAACATAACCATTAACTAATAAAGTAAATTACTAGTAATTTAAAGTAGTAACAAACAAAACTAACTTATACTTCAAATCAAGTTAAACATATTTCAACAAAAGAAACAATAATTCAACAAAGGAATAAACTTTTGTCTTCCCCCCTTCCATCATCTCCAAATGGGAGTGTCCAGGAAGATTTCCAGTTCCTCCCTTTCGCCACATCAGCAATTTGTGCAGCTCCTCCCTCTGCCACATCATCAGGCTTCAAGGAGAACTTAAAAGAAAAGAATTACTTGACACAAGTTCATTTTGTTATTGAAGGTGTAAAGTAAAATAAATGTGTGCAAGTATAAATTATAAATTCTGCAACAAATACGAAAGAAATAACAAACTTAACTTGTAAATGTGGGGCAGCGGGGTCTGCCCTCACACATGACTTTTAGAAGAATGAAGATTGAACACCTTGTACTGCGTATCAAATAGTCAGCTTTTGGTGAAAAACAAGTTAAAATTAAAATGTGATAAGATTAAAGTTCTCATTGGTCTAATATTTACTTCCTATGTAAGTGAACATGGTATAAGCGATATAATGCCCTTGGAGAAGTGCATTATCAGAAAGGAAGGGACTTTGTGGAAGCAACCGTAGGCCTTTGTTGTCCATAAATTGGTCCATAATGGACAACTCCTTTGGCATTATGATTGATTAATGATGATAATTTGACACCCCTTGGGAAAGACCTGAAGGCCTCACAGCTCAATTGACCTGGTTAGCTCTTTGCATGGCAGCTCTGCCTCCACTCATGTGAATGAGTTAGAGGGAACGTGGATGGAAAGTACTTTGGGTCTTAAAGAATGTAGAAGATTCCCTGGATAATGCAGACATAAATGCAGGTAATTAGCTAAAACATTCATTCACAGGGCGGCTGTGGTACAGAGATAGAGCGGTTGACCTTTGATCAGAAGATCACAGGTTCTGTTCCCGCCTTGCCATGTGTTGAAGTGTCCTTGGGCAAGATACTGAACCCTTGGCACCAGTGTTAGATGGCAGAGTGTGTTCGCTGTTCAGTGTGCGAATGAGATTGCAATTTCGGGCCTTCAAAGATGGTTGTTTATATAACTTTACAAGGTTTACCATTCTCAGAAAGGAATTTTACTAGTCCCACCTTCTGGATAGAAATGTGTTGCATCTTTTCTTCTTACTGACTCCGTTGACTTAATCTCACATCATTAGCCTTAAAAGGCTGGCTCCTCCAGCAACCCCAGCTGTTCCACAACTCCTACTGGATGAAGTCCATCTGCTACACTATTCAAACATGTCTTTGTTTATTTAAATATTTAGCTATTATCTTAACTTGTAGTTGTTTATCTAGCCGGGTTTGTTTATTAGACATATATTTGTTATTCAACCATGTAGTTATAGAATTAATTAAGCTCATTCTTCTTTAATAATTCTAGTACCGTCCGGGGTTGAGGATCTCTCCTTCATGTGGGAAACCCTGAGGTTTCTTAGTTTTTTTTACCCCCAAAAAAGAGAAGAAGGGTTTAAGGACAGAGATGTTTGTTCAGCTTAGTCTGTTTAACAACCAGCTATTGTTTACTTTTACATGTTTGAATTTTTGTTGTTTCTTGCACTATTCTGATATCAGTCCAATGAGACGGCTGTGGCTGTGATATTGGGCTATAGAAATAAAATCGAATTGAATTGAATTGAATTGAAAAGGTATTGAATCCTGGTTCTGTTGTGTAGGGTCATCTGCGGGTCACTTTTGTTTTATCCCACAGGCACAGGCTAGTTTCACCATGCCTTATTTTTTTAACAATAATTTTTTTCTTCATTTTATCTTTCGCTTCTGTAATATTTTTCAGTCGTCTTTTATTTATTAAATTATTTTACTTTTTTTTTTAATCTTCCAACTCTATGTAGTTCCTATTTTGCATCTTTGAATGACATTATGTCGGTGAGGATCATGAAAGCAGCAGCAGACTTTGTTGTTGTCTTCACCTGGTTCTTGCGGTAGTCCTCCTGCGAGTGTCGCAGCACTCTGTAACACAGCTGAAACATGTACTGGTAGTGAGAGTTCTTTTGGTCACCGAGCTCCTCCAGACGAACCAGCGGAGCTTCGCTTCCCTCCCTGTCTGCAAAGGGAGCCTTCAGAATGCCAAAGATCTAAACCAAACACAGACAATGTTCACAAAACTCTTTGCAAGCCCAAGTCATGTCTGAATTCAGGTTCCAGTTTGGTCACAAGTCTTAAAACAAAGCTAAAATGAATATTCTATCATTGAAAAAAGTCATCGACCACTTCAAGAAAACAGAAACTTTATCTTCCTGCATTCTCAACGCAAAGAATAGTAAATACATTTTTTATTCTTAGAATTGACAGTTAAGTCTTGGTCTTAAAAAGAAAAAAAGAATGAATATTGATTGCAAGTTCTAAACCTCAAATCTTAAATAAAATATCTGCATATGAGACTTAAACACAACTTTGGCAAACTATTAGATATTCCAAGTCCTTTTTTTTTATTTATCAAAAGAAATCGAATAAACCATTAACAAAAGAAACAGAAGGGATCCATCAAATTTGAACACTACTCCCCCCCGCAGATTCTGGACAAGGATTCTCCATTAAAGTCAAACTCCAACTTCATTTTTATCTATTGTAAAACCGTTCCCAGTGGCCTTTTAATTATGATTGTGCAGCCTTTCTTGTTTTTTAAAAACGATTTTCTGCAGTGCGGCAGGAATTAATCATAATGGGTAGTGGGTGGCACTGAAGTAACCCCAGGTTGATATTCCTGCATTCCTTTTCACATACTCTCCTGGTACCTTACAGCCCCTCACAACCCAAATGTATGAATCAGCATAGCATATATATATACTGTACATCTTCCAATGATGGACGGCCTCTAACAGTTGCTGGTCTCCAATAAAAGCCGGGTCTAACAAGTGTTAGTTGTAATAGATGCTGGTCTCTAATAGTGACCGAGCTCCTATAAGACCAACACCCCCTCCCTATCCCCCACCCCCACCCCCCATGCGTGCTTCGTACTGAGCAGGCACATAGTGGGGGCCGGATGTCTGAAGCATTCAGGCACTGCAGTATCAGAATCACAACATTTTGGCTCATTCCATTTTGTTTCAACTTTCATTTTCTTACCACACTGGATCCCTTTCAGGACAGTGAGGTTTCCGGAGCTCGTCACTGACACCTCAAAAAAGGTACCCTCATTTTATTCTTCAGGTTAATGCGGGACAGAAAGCCGTCAAACTCCGTAAGAGAGAGAGGAACATTGAGGCATGATCACTGATGTTTTTGTGGAGCTTTTCAAAATAAATCAACCTGATCTCTTAACATCATCCATGTCTTGCATGTATAGTAAATGAGATAAACACAGACATCGCTCCATGTAGCTAACATGCTAAAAACATTAGCTGCTAGCTCCATGTAGCTAACATGCTAAAAACATTAGCTGCTAGCTCCATGTAGCTAACATGTTAAAAACATTAGCTGCTAGCTCCAAGTAGCTAACATGCTAAAAACATTAGCTGCTAGCTTCATGTAGCTAACATGCTAAAAACATTAGTTGCTAGCTCCATGTAGCTAACATGCTAAAAACATTAGCTGCTAGCTCCATGTAGCTAACATGTTAAAAACATTAGCTGCTAGCTCCATGTAGCTAACATGTTAAAAACATTAGTTGCTAGCTCCATGTAGCTAACATGCTAAAAACATTAGCTGCTAGCTCCATGTAGCTAACATGCTAAAAACATTAGCTGCTAGCTCCATGTAGCTAACATGTTAAAAACATTAGCTGCTAGCTCCATGTAGCTAACATGTTAAAAACATTAGCTGCTAGCTCCATGTAGCTAACATGTTAAAAACATTAGTTGCTAGCTCCATGTAGCTAACATGCTAAAAACATTAGCTGCTAGCTCCACGTATCAATTCTGGGGTGAATCCTAAACAGCAGAGATACTGCAGAAAGAAAGAAAAGGAAGCCTGATTTCCTGGTGAACAGAGAAAGCAGCAACAAATTAGAAGAACTGGTTTGAACATGGATTACTGAGCAAAGGAAAATGTGTTCGTGTCTCCAGGAAAATGATTGGCATGAAAGCGAAGGGGATTTTTGATACGGAGATTGACGATCACAGCCAGCGTGAATCCTAATAAAATGTTCTCATCATTTGTATAAATCCTGAAATGTTCATCTGTGGTTTTCTGCATTTTGTGATCAAATTTCACAGCAAAATTAAACCATTAACCATCTCCATTCTGTCTGTGATGGAATAAACGCAAGTCTCCAATAGACGCTGGGCTGACCTTTTTTTTTTTTAAATAAACGCCCCGGCTACTATTGGAAGATACACATATATACATATTTATATATACATACACACAGGGAGGTCTGCTTTTCTTTATGGGAAGACATATTTATGAATATTTATCCAACATCCCCCAACTTCCTCAACCCAACCACCCAACCATTCTTTTTTTTCTACATTTCATTCCGCCAAACCGTAACCATGGCAACGGTAAAAATTTAAAATGTACTTTACACAGAAAATAATATCTTAGCTTACATGCTTCCCCTTGTTTAATTTAAATGACCTAATTTCAATGAAATAAAATCACATCCAACAGGGTAATGGAGACAACAGTTGTTTCAAACAACGTTGCACCTCTTATGCATAAAACTGAAGATATATTCATCTATAACACAAAACTTTAGAACTGAAAATACCCAGCTGTCACAAAATACGAGGCCTAAAAGCACCAACCCAAATGACAGAGTAACATCTGAAACATAAGATATTTATAGCCACTACTGACAGAAACTCAACAATTCAACATATTCTGTAACTTTTTTTTTAAAGCAAATTATCTTCTCATCGTAACTGTTCTGCTCCTCTTTTCCACCATAAACAGTCCATATCTCGTTGTCACAGTGCAATTTGCTGTGGCTTTCGGACAACATGTCTAGAATGTGTTATTGTCGTGTCATCTGTGTCTCAGCAGACACTGCAGGAACCGTTTCTTGAGGTGGAGGATGGCACACTCAACTTGAAGGTCGCAGAAGCAGAAGGACAGAGGGGCAAACAGAAGCTGAAGCCTGTCTAGCATCCGTATTAAGTCCAGAATATAAAGCAAGAGAACCAGATAAAGATTTGTAGCTGGGGACAGTATCCACTGATCCTTGAGGAGCTGTCCAGGTCACCTGTGCTGATGTAGCCTACCAAGTTGACCGAAAAGGCTTTAAGCGATCATAATGAACAACTTTAGGTCTCAAATGAGGACATCTTAAGTCCAAGAGGGAATATGTGAGGCCTTCGTTCTCACAAGAGAGAACTTTGTAGGGTCCTGTCCAGTTTTGGTTTAAGTTTGTTTTTATATGTTGTGGGATCATTTATCAAAACCAAATCTCTCACCTTATAGGATGTGAAGTTTACATTTTTGTTGAAGTAGTCCTCGCATGGAGTCTTTGTTCATCGTGGTGTGACAGAACTGCTGGAAAACTGTGTCAAGGCGATTTGCAACTTCTGAGCAGTAATTCTGGGGAGTTTGTGACACTAGAGGTGTAGAAAGAGACATGCCAGCAGAGAGTCGTGGTTCCATACCATGAGCAAGACAATAGGGAGAATATCCAATGCTGGAATGTGGAGTTGCATTAAAGGAGAGCACTACTGCTGGTAAATAGTGGTCCCATTCACCTCCGTTTGTATGAATGAGTCTGGACATTGAAGTGTTCAACCATTCCATTTCCATGTGGATGGAATGGAGGGGTTCTTTTCCTTTTTATATCCAGTCTCTGACAAATCATTTAAATGATTACCAACTCAAATCGTTTAACTTGATCTGAAAATAGCACTTCTGGAATACCATGTTCCCGAATATATCTCTCTCACATAGTAGGTCTGCCACAGTTGCCATCCGGTCACACATTGGAAAAGCATTGACATACTTAATAAAGTGATCTTGCACCACAAGAACATATCTGTGTTCGCGTGAGGTGACAGGAAGCTCAATAATATCTGTGCATACAAACTGAAATGGTCTCTCTTTATGTATGGATTGTAAGAGAGCTTTCTGTTGTGGCAGACACTTTCTGAAAGCTTCACAAATGTGACACATATCCCAAAAGGTAACAATGTCCTGTCTCATGGTTGGCCAGTTACACATACTCAGAGCTTTGGTTAATGTCCGATCAGCACTGTAATGACCAGAGCAGGGGTGACCATGAAGAACGCTCGGGGTCTCAGTAACCAATAAAGGAGGAATAAGCCCCTGATTAACAACTGGATTCCCTAATGCAACATGAGTCTCTCTCCAAAGTAGGTTGTGAACTAGTCGAAGTTTAGGAAACTGCCACCTAAGTTCACCTTTTAGTCGCCCTTTAACACGTCTCAGGTACTGTCCTTGGTTTTGTTTCACTCATTCATACACCTCTGACAGAACTGGGTCCTGAAGTTGTTGTCTTAAAATCTCATCATCATTAGACAACAGCGTGAGTTGCAAAAAGTCCAGACCTGTGTCCGTCACCTGAACTACAGAGATTTCTGTAACTGAGGCACAAACCTGAGCCTTTTCAACCAGTAAAAGAACATGTGGTTGAATTGGGGCAGAAAGCAACCTCTGATAGGAAGAAGTGTCCTCCCGTTCAGTCTATCTCTCAGGACAATACCTCATCATCATGAGGTATTGTCCTGAGAGATAGTTGCAGGCTCCTATGCCATGTCAGAGTCACGTCTTGTGAGGGGAATCTGTGAAAGTGTATCAGCATTCGTGTGCTTCTTTCCATCCTTGTGCATAATTGTCCATATTGTCCAAAAGGATCCGGTTCCAAGGCCCAACGACCTCGTCGGCCTGTTGGGTCCTGTGTGACATCCAGCCTTCGTAAACAAAGGAGCTGACTATGATCAGTGATGATTGTGAATGGATTACAGTTCAAATAGTGTATGGAGTGTCTGACAGACCAGACAATTGCCTAAAGTTCTTTGTCATATGTAGACCACTTTTTTCAGTCCGGGTCCAGCTGTAAGCATTCCACTCTCTCTGACAAAGTCTCAAGTGTTCTTTGCATCTTTTTGAGATCTTCTGAAGTTGCAGAATTCACACTATGAGTATTAGAAGATGGAGGATGGTGAGCAGCTGCAGCAGGAAAGGGGTCCAGAGGTGATGTGGAAGGCAGAGAAAAACTTTGCAGGACACTGGGAGTCACAAACACCCTGCTAGCCTGATGATCCGCTTCAATTTGAATAGCATACTTCAGAGCAGCCTCTAGTGTTGTAAGTCCTTGTTCATGGCAACGCATTTGAAGGTAAGGGTTAATGATAGCAATTAGGCATCTGAATTTTTCACCCGCTTTTGCATTACGTTCATATGTGGGAAAAGCTTCCTCCACTAAATGACATATTTCTGCAGCAAAAACAGGTAGGGCTGTTTTCAGAGGTTGGGTCTGAATACTTCCCATACCCACTCTATGGGAGGTGCAGGCGAGGGAGGTCTCTGTGAATCTGAAACACACCGGGACCCTCTCGCTTATTCCCCTGGCACTGGGAGGAGCTACCAGCTAATGTTTTTAGCCTTATTGCTACACACAGTGACGTCTGTTTATCTCATTTACAATGGATGGGAGACACAGATGATGTTTAGAGATCAGGATTTAGAGCCTCCCGGTAGCTACAGCGAGTTTCTCCTCTGCTGTGCTCTCTCTGACCGAGTTCAAATGCTTACTGTCACACAAAACAAGAATAAAATGAGGGGACATTTTCTTTTATTATTGTCTCAATGAAAATAAGAAAACATCCTAAAGTTCAGGAGGTCTGATCAGACTGCTTTCTATCCAGCAGCGGCCCTCTGTCTGGCCGTGAGCTCCTCTCCCTGGAGCTGTCATAGTGAGCATGTCCACTACAGTTCCATAGGTCCTGACAGACCCGCCGTCACCCAACAGTAACCTGGATGGGATCTAGAAACCCCGCTGTCCAGAAAGGGATACAGAGGGTTAAGAAAATGAATGGAAGTTCAGGAGAACTATGGATCGATCCACCATATTGGATGTTTTCTCCTCGCTGTTACTGAAAACGTCACGTGCCTGAAGTTACATAGAAAATATGCTGGGCGGGTCTTACGCTCCCTGCTCTGTGCTATCAGCAATGGGGAGGGGAAGGGGGGGGCAGGATTACTCCACGGCAACTGTGCTGTCCACAACTCAGAGATGAATTTCGGATGAACTCCTGCCGCTCTACAGAAACTGTCCTAAAAACCACACAGGTTTTTAAATTCTGGCTAAAAACATCATCATTGTAATTAAAAGACCCCTGGAAATAAAAGATGATCATCAGAAGATGATTGGGACTTTTAGCTTGTACATGTAGTTAGATGTGCAATCATTCTGAGGGGATATTCTGAAAGTCAAATGACTGTAATCTGTTTGCATCTACATGGGAGTTTTACTCATTTCTAGGGAGATTTGTAAACTGTGATCATTCAACATTACTCATTTGCTCAGAGCTGACAGGAACCACAGAGATACACTCCTGTTTCACTTCACCTTTACAAATAGCATGAAGCTTGACATATCAATTCCTTGAGCTGCACCCGTCCAGTGTTTTGGGTAAACAGCATCAGGGTTGTCAGGAAGACTAAAGCCTTCCTGTTTGTGAGATCTGACCTGTTTGAGGTTTGGCACTGGCATCGTTGGCAAAGTCCAGATCTCTGATCTCCATCACAGGAACTGAGACAATGGCAAACGCCTCCTTGTCTTCTTTTGTTGGACACGTTCCCAACTGCAAAAGGATTTGAATGAATGAATGAATTTACAGTACTTGCCCCTAAATGAGCTTTTTACACATAGTAAAAAAGTGATAATAACATGCAACAAAGATAAATAGTTAATTTAAGAGAATGACAATGTCAGAAAAAAGTTTAAAACATGGATACACATCAGAGGGATAGAGACACATCAATTTAACCTGATCAAACATGTGTGCAGTGCTTATTCAATTAATGCTGGTTAGCTTATAGAACAACATTTTTTATTACAGGCATTGATAAAAAGAATTGATTTAATGGTTTTATGTTCAAACTAGTTGATCATTCTTTTAGCTCTCATATTTCTCATATTAAGCTTGTTAAATTAAGGTAAGACTTTTCTGTTTAATTCAACACTCTGCATCTGTAATTGCTTTATGGCTCAGCTCAAACATTCTTTCCACTTGTGCTTGAACACTGCTACTACAGAAACGAGACAGGCTTGGTGTTACCTCCTTACAGCCATCAGTTGGAACACTACCAACTACCAAGATTTTTTTGTTTGTTTGTTTTAATAAATAATACATTTTGGAGTTTATCTGCGAGTTTCTGTGCATTTTGTTGAGCAGCAACAAACCCTTAGTTTGTAACCCTTAGTTATGCTTTTATGTATGTGTGATCAAATCACAGGTGGTAATGGTCGACCTCTGATTGGACAATTGCAGGTTCCTGTTCTGCCCACCCATGTTTGCATGTGCAAGGCACTGAACCCCACAGTGCTACTAACACAGCTAATATCTCTGCGACCCACTGTTAGTTATTTTTTTCTTACTGAAAAAGTGGTGATGCTGATATTCATTTTCCAAACCGCTTTATCCCTTTCGGGGTCACAGGGCTGCCGGAGCCTAACCCGGCTACTCATGGGCGAAGGCAGGGGACAGACTGGTGACCAGTCCAGGGGTGACCCAGTCTGTCACAGGGGCCACAATCACACACCCATTCACACTCACATCCATCCACATCCGCATCTTGCTGTGAGGCAAGAGTGCTAACCACTGCGCCACCGTGCAGTCGGTGATGCTCATAGTAATATCAACAACAACAGCTCAAGAAAAAAGCAAGGTAGCAAAAAAAAGGAACTTTGTACTAAAAATAATGATATAATTTGAAATAATTTGAAATAATGTCACTAGGAGAATGAAAATTAATCCTGCCCAGATAATACTCAAGTAAAAAAAAGTTACCATGAGTCTGATGGGCCGCTCCTCGTCAATGTCAATGGGCACATTGGTGCTCTGGATCCATGTGTTGGTGCAAAGATGCCTGAGTCTCACGTATGAGTTTCTGAAAGAAATATTTTACGGACAGAATGAAACCTCACTTTCTGGTGTTTCACAATTCCATCTTGTCCCACACCCCAAGTGTGACCAGGAGGTAGAGCTGTTGACCTCTGACCACAGGATTGCTTGGATAGATAGTGCTTGAACTGTCCTTGTCCCCAAAGCCCACAAAGGTGGGGGTGTGAGGGGCTGTAAGCTAGTGGGAGAGCACAGAACAGATATATGATGGAATGTGGGGGCCAGCTGGTATTTACAAGTGTTAAAATATAAAGTTTACTACTCATTGAAGCTGACATCTGTAACCAGTTGTTTTGAATAAGCCCAGGAAAAAAAAGTGAACAACTGAAGCACAAGTCTGATGTATTCAGTAGCTCAGCAAGGCTGACATAAACAGGAAGGAAGCAGGAAGACTTAAATAGCATGATAGGCACTTGTTCAACTGTTGTACTTCCTGAAATGCTCTGTGAGCAAACAATATTCAGAATGAGTAGAAAGAGAAAACTTCTGGCGGTTCCTACCGTGGCACAAAGGAGTCTGTCTTCTGCAGTGTGGTGGGGTCGAGCTCAAACAATGAGGCAATGTCATTTCCATCAGCCAGCACCACCAGCTTGTACTTGATCCTCTCACCCTGGGAGCGTTTGCTGTTGCGACGACCATCCATCTGCCAGTAGCAGGTCAGACCGTGAGGCTCACCCAAACTGACCTTTATGCTTCAAATAGCTTTGGGCTCTAAAAGGAAATCCCCAGTATGACCACTTTCTTTTGCAGCACAGATGATTCCCAGCACAAGATTGGAGTAATAAGGTCTTTCTGTTTTAACACACAGGACATTTTCTTTTTTGTAAGACAAAAGGAAGGATAAAGGGTCTGTAGTCCTCCTAAAAATCTTCAGAGCCGTTCATGATGTCCACACCCATCCCAAATAGCTGATAGTGACGCATTATACTGGAAAAGAAACCTTGTGAGGAAAACGGTTGGTCACTAGTCATGCCAAGGTTGCCTACATCTTTATCCTTCCATGGTCTGACAAAAATAAAAACCCTGCAAAAGTCTTTGTTTAGTCATTACTCTGTGCTGCTCCAAATGGTTCCCAGAAAGAATGGGGCAATCCATTAATAAAATTCTCTCTCTTAATGTTGTACACCAACATTATAGGGAATCTATTAAATACATGATACATAAATGGTAAATGGTGTATACTCGTATAGCGCTTCTCTACCTTCCTTGAAGGCCCAAACGCTTTACAGTCACAGCCCCATTCACCCATTCACACACTGATGGCGGCTCTGCTGCCTAACCTTCCATCAGAGACAATTTGGGGTTTCGTGTCTTGCCCAAGGACACTTCGACCCATGGGCGGGCAAGGCAGGAATCGAACCTGCAATCTTCCAATCATAGGCTGACTGCCACAGCCGCCCCATTTAATAAAACAGTTATTAGTGCCACCACTGCTGAACTTCTGCACAGCTTCATGTTAAACCTCCTCTCTCCACACAGCTGACTTTCAGAGCCTCCAGGTGCTAATGACTGAAGTAGAACTCACTGAGGAGGACAGCTCTGGATTGTCTCCTTTAAATCCAGGGTTCTCCTGCACCAATGACAAAACAAAGTCTCAGGTAAGAAGTTGTAAAAAGATGGACTTGTCCAGCACAAACACATTCCATACACATCACTGTTAAAATACAGTGTAACAGCTAGGAAACGCGGCATTCAAACACAAGCACCTAACCGCTGAAAAGATCAAATATTTCTGTTCAGAATTCACACAACTATTTTGGAATGTTACCAAGGTTACCTCAGCAGCAAGGTAGTTTCCAGTAGCCAGGTGTTTGAATCTGTACAAACTGTTCCAGTGTCCCGCCCCTCCACGACAGGGGTCATGGTGGACAACCTGACAAGACAATCAACATGAAGACGTCAAAGAAACTGACTGTCATGGAAACCCCCCATTAGACACACAAAAACCAAAAATAAAAGTCCACCAAAAACCAAACCAAAAAGTCTCTGCATAATAAACAAAACAAATCATTTCTTGATTGTAACTCATTAAGTATATTATACTGCTCCTTAGTTTTCCATAATTTAGTTATGGTGCTGAAGTATGAGGGAAGAATTATCAGTGTTTCCATATGTCCCCCTAACATATTACTAAAAGGAGAAGTACGTATAACAAATAACACTGGATTTTTAGAACACACAAATAAACATTTTTTACAAACAAAACTACTGAAATTACATCAGTCTTTTTAAAGCATTCAATAAAACCTTACCAATTAATACACAAAACCTATTTCAAATTCAAGAAAAGTCCCACAATCTGAGGGGCGACAGCACTTTTAGATTACCATTAATACCAACTACCTGAAAAAGTTTTTTTGTGCGTCTGTGTCAGAGGTAAAATTATGGAACAGTCTGGGTAATGAACACAGGCAATGTCTTTATATCCTCAAAATACTTCACAAAAAATGGTTTGGTCACAGTTTAGTGAGAATGGAATTTAAGGACAATGTATGTGATTGACGTGTGGAATTGTGAGGTTCGGGTTCTGGTCCTTTCCCTTGGGTGCTGTGCCTCCAACATTCCAACATTGGGAGAGTCTGGTTGGGCTATGGTTTCAACACTCTTCAGGGACCCCCACTTTTGTCCCTCCTCTAGGTGGGGGTGGCTGACCCCTGCAGTGCTCTCTCCTGGATCTCCTGCGGTTGCTTGGAGCTTGCGGGCAGGTCTCCCTTGGGGGGCCTTGGCTCGTACCCAAGGCTGGGGTGGGGGGGACTCTCAGAGCTCCTGGGTGGTGGTGGGTGGCTGGTCTGGGTTGGAAAGTCTTGGGGAGTGGGGCCTGCACAGGGCCTGCACAGGGCCCCCTGGCATGGTGGGAGGACTGTTCTTTTGGCTGGGCTATAGCTTGCAGTCTGCGCTCGCGTACCTCACTGCTCTCTGGTTTTGGGGCCCCGTGTGGACTGCTGGGGGGGGCGCGGACTTCCTCTGTCGGCCCTACAGTACGAGTGTGGGGGGTCTTGGTGTGGGGATGTCCAGGAACTCTCCCTCCTTTTTTTATCTTTTCATCATCCACCTCAGCTTAATATAAACATCACCTGAACATGCACGAGTCTCGACTCATCTTTGCACAATGGGTTCATGTGACAGTCTGAAATGCTTTACATGTGTTGGTTTGTATGCATAAGTGTGTGCGTGAGCTGTGGTTGTGTTGTGTACATGTTGCCAAGTTTGGATATGAAAACTCTTGGAGCCAACAGGTTTATTTGTAACATCTGAGTGTGTGGACAGGCCCCGCCCTTTTTAAATAACCATTCACCCCTGACTGTAATGATTCTAAACTTCCAGCATCTTGTTGCCTGTTGTGTTATGATTTATATATCAAATATATATATATCTCTTTAGGATTGCCTTCCAAATCAAACATGCTACAGAATAAAACAGCAGCTCATAAGCTTGCAAAAGGTGGATTTTTTTAATGTTATCCTGCTTGATTTAGTGTCATTTTTGTGCATCTTTGATGAGGAATAACTCACCTCAATCTCCCACAGTGCATTTGAGCTGGTTGCCGATGTCGCCGACTGCCTCAGAGTTGTTCGCAGGAACACATGAAGCTTGCTCTTGTACTCATCACATGTTAGAAACTTTTCCTGCTCAGCATGAAACAAACGCACAACATCACCCTGCCAGACACAAGCACAAAGTCCAGAAATTTTAAAAGTTCATCAAATGTGTTGTAATTGGACATCAATAACTTGCAGTTACTCACTCCTTTGAGAACTTCTTCCCTGTGGTCACTGAACATCATGAACAGGTTGATTTTCCAGCTGGTGTTGCAGTTCACAGAGTTCACCTGCAGGAGGACAGTGGGCAGGAGGACCCTCATCATCAGGAGTTGGTTCAAATGTTCCTTTTTGATGGGTATTTCTGCATGTTTATTTCTTTAAGATGAATCTGTTTTTTTTACCCTTAACAGTGCTGTTTTACATCTAAGCAGCTTACGTCATCTATATGCTCTAATGAGGGTCTGACTGCAACACAGCAAAAGTCAGACTAAATGTACCGACTTTAAAGCAAATATTTTCAATCACTGACAGAATTTTGTTCTCTTATTCCTCTCAGTCTGATTGTGAAACTACAACATGGGTATCCATGGATGGATGCTTCTGCATTTGTGTCAAAAGTTTTGGAATTTAATTTTTAAAATAAAAAAAAAACAGTTTTTACATTATGAAACAGTTTAAACTTGAGATTTCTCCTCACAAAAAATGCAAGAAAAAAAGCAAACAATTAAATTGTTAAAACATAGTTATTTTATAAAGGCTCTGACTGTTTTAATAAACCCCAATTATCCTGACATTTATTTTCAGATCATTTGAAAAAATGATCTGCAAAAGTAGAGTAAAACAATGTAAAATGAAGTGTAATGGCATTTAATTTTAGTTCATTCATCTCACTTCTTTGCATCCAGCATGATCGGTCAGCTCGTAGTTTGAGGCGTGCAGTGGCTGGCCGGCGTTAACTGGATTCAGGATCACTTTGTCTCCAACCACCACCTGCAGCCACAGCAGACAAGCAGCACACGCAAACAAAAATCCTCAAAGCTCTTTCATTGACCATCAATGAACCACAATGTGGGAACGTGTGTGTGAAAAACAAAATGAGGCTCAAAAACACAATTTTACTCCAAAATTTGTTTTTTTTCTTTGTTTCCTCTCAATGTTATAAACAAAGATTAGTTAAAACAATAATCATTTCAAATAATTTAAACTTACAAGGAAGAAATCCAGACTTATATTGTAAATTATTAATTATGGCTTTACATTTGATTAATGCCAATTAGCAAAGTTTTAAGTCTTTATTTGGATTGTTTCTTGTTAAATAAAAAAAAGGTCATTTAATCTTTTAACAGAAGTTATGGAATATAAACCACTTTTTTTTGAGTGCCGCCTCAACACATTTCGTGGAGGTGCGAGGGGCGAGGGCAGCACCAGGTACTGGTAAGCTGTGTCCTCGAATGCAAATGACATAAACTGCCTGTGGTCTGGGTGTATTGCAACATGAAAATAAGCATCTGTGAGATCCATCAGGGCGAACCAAACTCAGGGACTCATTGTTTTTCAAAGCTATTCGAAAGTACCTGTTTAAAATCTTCAAGTCCAGGATCCATTACCAACAGCAATCGTATTTCCTCTCTGAAGACAGAAGCTTCTGAGGCTCGCACTGTTGTGTTGACGACTGAGCGAAAAAATGGGGATCTGACCCATAGTAACCCATAGCAACAATTTTCTCGACCCATGGGGAGAGGATACATGCGCGCCACAGAGATAGGCATGTTGCCAGGCGCCCGACTTGCTGCGAGGAGCTGTTGCCCTTCCGCCTTGCTGGCGGTGTTACACACGTGGACAAAATTGTTGGTACCCCTCAGTTAAAGAAGGAAAAACCCACAATTCTCACTGAAATCACTTGAAACTTACAAAAGTAACAATAAATAAAAATTTATTGAAAATTAATCAAAATCAGCCATCACTTTTGAATTGCTGATTAACATAATTATTTAAAAAAAACAAACTAATGAAACAGGCCTGGACAAAAATGATGGTACCTCTATAAAAGATTGAAAACTATTTGACCAGACTGACATGATTAACTCAGGTGTGTCCTTTAATTGACATCACAGGTGTTACCAAACTCATAATCAGTCAGTCTGCCTATTTAAAGGGAGACAAGTAGTCACTCTGCTGTTTGGTGAAAAGGTGTGTACCACACTGAACATGGACAACAGAAAGCCAAGGAGAGAATTGTCCCAGGACATCCGAAAACAAATGATAGATAAACATCTTAAAGGTAAAGGCTATAAGACCATCTCTAAACAGCTTGAACTTCCTGTGACAACAGTGGCTCATATTATTCAGAAGTTCAAGACCCACGGGACAGTAGCCAACCTCTCTGGACGTGGCCGCAAGAGGACAATTGATGACAAATTGAAGACACGGATCGTTGGAATTGTATCCAAAGAGCCCAGAACAACCTCCAAAGAAATGAAAGGTGAACTCCAAGGCCAAGGTCCATCAGTGTCAGATCGCACCATTCGTCGTTGTTTGAGCCAAAGTGGACTTCATGGGAGACGACCAAGGAGGACACCACTGCTGAAAAACAATCCTAAAAAAGCCAGACTAGAATTTGCACAAATGCATGTTGACAAGCCCCAAAGCTTCTGGGAGAATGTCCTTTGGACAGATGAGACCAAACTGGAGCTTTTTGGTAAGGCACATCAACTCTATGTTCATAGACTCAAAAACCAAGCATACGAAGAAAAGAACACTGTCCCTACGGTGAAACATGGAGGAGGCTCAGTCATGTTTTGGGGCTGCTTTGCTGCATCTGGCACAGGGTGTCTTGAATGTGTGCAAGGTACAATGAAATCTGTAGACTATCAAGGCATTCTGGAGAGAAATGTGCTGCCTTGTGTCAGAAAGCTTGGTCTCAGTCGCAGGTCATGGGTCTTCCAACAGGACAACGATCCAAAACACACAGCCAAAAACCCCCAAGAATGGCTGAGAGAAAAGCGTTGGACTATTCTAAAGTGGCCTTCCATGAGCCCAGATCTGAATCCCATTGAACATCTGTGGAAGGAGCTGAAACATGCCATTTGGAGAAGACACCCATCAAACCTGAGACAACTGGAGCAGTTTGCTCATGAGGAGTGGGCCAAAATACCTGTTGACAGCTGCAGAACGCTCATTGACAAATACAGAAATCGCTTCATTGCAGTGATTGCCTCAAAAGGTTGTGCAACAAAATATGAAGTTATGGGTACCATCATTTTTGTCCAGGCCTGTTTCATTAGTTTGTTTTTTAAATAATTATGTTAATCAGCAATTCAAAAGTGATGGCTGATTTTGATTAATTTTCAATAAATTTTTATTTATTGTTACTTTTGTAAGTTTCAAGTGATTTCAGTGAGAATTGTGGGTTTTTCCTTCTTTAACTGAGGGGTACCAACAATTTTGTCCACGTGTGTATGTAGCCATTGCAAACTGGTTTGAATTGCGCCGAGTGATTGGCCAAATAGGCCCTGTGTAGATACCGGCTTGTCCAGGTATGTCACCCTTTCTTTCTCTGG
Source organism: Oryzias celebensis (assembly GCA_014656515.1). Taxonomy (NCBI): domain Eukaryota; kingdom Metazoa; phylum Chordata; class Actinopteri; order Beloniformes; family Adrianichthyidae; genus Oryzias; species Oryzias celebensis. The sequence continues at coordinate 247,499 of BNCR01000038.1, forward strand.
AACATCAGAAAGAGTTAGCCATAGGTGGCGTTGTGCCATGACTGTGAAGGCCATCCCTCTGCTGACTGAAAGAGCAACGCCACGGGTCATTCCGAGAATATAGTCCATGGTAAGTCTGACCTCGGTTAGAAGGGGGGGTGAGTGGGCTGTCAGCAGGCAGCTGCGTATAACTCAGAAATCGAGCCACGCATCCCTGCGCCCAGTAAATTTTGTTCAGCTGACCGTCCGAGATTCTGCAGTGATTGGACGGCAACATAGTGGGGCCGATCACAACGTGGTTATGGGATGGCGTGAGATAAGCTGCCAACGATGGTTCCTTGGGTCGAGGGTGGACCAGGCCTGCTGACCCAGCTCCCTCCAGGTCACAGTACTGTCTAGAGCAGGTGTGGTCAAACTTTTTGATTTGTGGGCCACAATGGGTTCTAACATTTGACAAAGGGGCAGGACCAGGAGCAGATGGATGGAGTGCTTTGGCAACCCCACCTCATTGGAGAAAAAATCCAAATCTTTGGATATAGAGAAAACAGGTGCTTTAATTTCAAATGAAAATGAAAAAAAGCATTACAACAAAATAGCTGACTTTGGAATGAGTCTTAAAACACTGAAAATCAAATGAATAAAATGTGCCTTTTTTTAACTGTTATCCTTTCTGGATATTACCATCACTCTCTTCCTGACTGTCTTTCTTTTGTAAAACGGTTGCTTTCGTTGCTTTCATCCAGCGCTAAAGCACATAACTTGAATGACTCCGCTTTTTTATTTAAACCGCTGGTGATATCTTGATCTATTAGTTCCACACGGCGAGTCACTGTCCGGCGTGATAAACTGATTTTCTCAAATTTGTCTTTGATGTCCGGGCACAAAACACCTGCTGTCTCCACCATACATTCTTTTATCAACTCGCCCTCAGACAGAGGTTTGCTGCGCTTTGCTTTTTTGAATGAAAGCATCAAACTGGCCTTGGTACTTGACTCTTGAATGGCTGTTTGACGGTGAAAAAAACTTTGAGCCTTTAAATTAGCTGCCAACTTCTGAGCAGAAACTTCTCGTTCTTTTGTTGACAGGTTGCTAGCGTAGTTAGCATGCTTTGTGGCAAAGTGACGGCTAATGTTTTACTCTTTAAAAACTGCCACAGTTTCTTGGCATATCAGGCAAACAGCAGATGATCGGTGTTCAGTGAAGAAATATTTGCAATCTCTGCAATCTGTGCAGAGGAGACAAGACTTTACTGTTTGTCAGCTTATGCTTTAGAAGGAACTGTGCCAGCAGATAAAAAGCTTTCAGAAAATGACACCAAACTACACCAAGCAGCAATTATTCATTCATTCATTTTCTGAACCGCTTCATCCCTTTCAGGGTCGCGGGGCTGCCGGAGCCTAACCTGGCAACTCATGGGCGAAGGCAGGAGACACCCCTGGACTGGATGCTAGTCTGTCGCAGGGGAAGCAGCAATTACAACACTACAATTTCATCCCAAAGGAGTCAAGGTGTTGAACTGTCATGTTCAGATCTTCAGCTATAGGGAACAACTGGGACAGTGTCATTCTAAAAAAATAAGTCAAAGACAATCAGACATAGAGATCAGGCTGTGACATCATTGTTAGTGTGTTTAGACACTTGAACACGATTTGCATGTTAGAGGCCACCAGTTTCAATTTAAAGTCAATGGTTTAGATGCAAATAGAGGTTCTGCAGCGGGATTTGAGCGGCCGGTGCAGCGCCAAAGTCTGGAAACAGCACGAATTGAGCGAAAGAAGACGTTTGTTCACTGTCAGATATTTGTTACTCTTCATGTGGAGAAGCTGTACACAGACGAAGGCAAAAAGAACATTATGCAAGCAGGACTTCCACAAACTACAGCTAAACCCACATAAGAGGGCGCTGTGCATGCTCTTTGCTGACTTACAGTGGTACCATGGTCTGCATAATCACTGGAAAAAGCAGGTATGACATCCCCCATAGAAAATGGGTTACTTCCGGCTCCAACCAAATGAAGCCATTACAGTTGCCATTTTTACGCGATATGGGCGGTGCCATATTTGGAGCCCTCACTGTATTTCATACTGTGATTGATCCGAGTTGGTCTGTCACCAATGAGTTAGCTTGTTCGAGGGAGAGAAAGAGGGAGGTCTTTCCTGCATGATAGGCAAGGTCTCTCCTAGTTTCAAAATGAGTTTTTGGAACATATAAAAGATTCTTCTCAGTGGATCTCAGGGGACATGCAGGTCCATTTGGAGGAAATCCCCAACCTGTTCCGTATGAATCATTTCCTGCAGTGCAATGACATAACTACACCACACCTTTACTGTCAATATACAAACATCCACACCCACACCTTTCTTTGTGTATTTACAGTTATAAATCCCTCAAAGTCAATATTGACTTTGCTTTAAGGCTCAAGAACTACTACCACAAGCCACTTCCCTCTTCCATACACCATGGGAGTTGATGGAGTAATAGTTTATGATAATTATGGGGACCTTAAGCTGGATGCTCATCTTATTTGCAGGGTCAGATAGTTTTACATGAAGAAAACGGTTGAGTTACACAGAAAAACAGCTCCTTAGTCAGGATTGGAGGGTGGTGGTTTGCAGATTAATTATGTTTAAGGGGTCCTTAGAGGGATGCAAAATAATAATACCTGTAAATGACCTAACATGTAACAGAAGTTCTCTACAGCTGGGAAAACAACTAGATCTGCACAATAAACCAAAAATGTACTGTCATCGCGGTATCAGCTCAGTGTGGTCTGCATGTTTCTTTGGAAATGTGAGGGGTGGGGGTGGGGGTGGAGGGGTGTTATTGCAGAAGTTAGGACATTTTGATGTACTACATGTGTGTGTTTTGAAGTACTTTATATATGTTTTATTAAAAATATATGTTGTAAAACAATTCAAAAATTTTTTTTGCTATAGCCTAGTTAGTTTGTCATACTGTCATCACAGTTTTCAAACACTGATATCGCATGTTGCAGATTTTTCTCATATCGTGCAGGCCTAACTCATTCAAATTTAGATTTTTTTATAAAGCCCCAATCCCCAACAGAAGTTTTCTTTCATACCCCATTCATATTAAAGAAACCTACTAACAGATGTTGTGATGAACCAGTCCAATGCTTTAAATAGTATTTTCCTCAAAGCTCAGTAAAGTGGAAAAAAAAATCACAAGAAAGAAGTTTAGGTGTTTGTCTACTTCCTGTTCACTCGCTGCTAGTGTTTTAGTTTAATGTGTTTTTCACATTTTTCCAAAGACATCAATCAGTCACAGTTATTTAAATAACTTTGGCTTATTAAAATGACTTTGGGTTGTTGATCCTCACGGAGAAGGAGGGTCTAAGAGCAGGGATGCCAGTTAAGCTTAGTCTGTTAAATTTAGTTTAAAAAAGGGTTCAGTTTGCAAAATTTACACAAATCCTTTATCATGATCAGATCTTCGTTTTATTTCGTTAATACTGAACTAATTTTTCTATGAATGTTTGTACTTTGAGAGTCTAAACAAAAGAGGAAAGAGTGAAAATGTTTATGTCTGGGAAAAAAAATGTTTATAACGTGTGTTTTGATGGGTTTACAGTATTTAAGTCCTACTCTGATCATCTTTGATCTACAGAAAAATTGCTTACAGTGGTCTTTTAATTAGTTATGCCATTTTTAGCCTAAATCAAAAAACCTGTGTTGTTTTCAAGATCAGGACATAAGGTTCAGGAGATCATTTTGGAAGAGCAGCAGGAGTTCATCAGATATTAGTCTATTTCTGAAAGGCATTCCCCGCGGTAAATGAGGGAAGACTGTACACAAAAACAAATATCGCAGTTATCTCATTTTGTCTGTGCCTTCTGTTATCAAAATACATTGTAAAGACAGAGGAAAGCCCTCGACTCATGAGTCACTTTGTGTTTTATTATCTGACTACATTAACTGAAATGTGGTGGGCCTTTGTCCTCTTTTAGTATGCTTGTATTGTCGTTAAATACAAAAATAAATTCTTCAAACATTAAAAACAAATGATCTATTTGGAACAAGAGAGATTTATTCTAAAATGCAACAAATATCTAGCAAAAAAGCAATTCTTTGGTTTTACTATTAAGTTTAAAAACCCATCCATCTATCTATCACCTAAACCAGTTTAATCCGTTTTGGGGTTTCTGTAGCCTATCCAAGTCCCTGTTAGGTGAATTTGAGGAACACCCTGGATGGTTTGTCAGGAGTTTTTGTGTTAATTTATGTACGTTCCCTTATGGGTCGACAATACATGTGTGTATTTACTTTGTTCTTTAACTTTATGTTCAACTCTTTTGATTTGTCAGAACTGCACCTCTTTATCTGATCTTGATCTGATGTGATCACAGAGGATTCTGTGGCCCACCTCTTTAACACTGCTGTGATGGAGCAAACAGGACATGTAGTTACCTGGATGACGGTTCCATATTTGACCACATCTCCATGGACTTTCTTGTTTTCTGTCTCATTCTGCTTTTGCTCCAGGTTGGATGCGTGCTGTAGAACACACAGTAAAACATAATTATCTATTAGTTTTTTTCTGGCATCTACCAACTGCTGCTCCAGCCAGACAATCGTGTAGAGAAACAGATGTAGTGTGGTTCTTCTCCCTTTTTAGGAGCTGCAGTAAGGTGTGAGGATCAGACTTTGGCACACACAATCAATAGCATTCTTAAGATGGTAACCTGGCTTTATTATCAATACTATAATGTACTTAGACCATTAAGAAAACAAGTGAAGAAATGTGTAGACAGAACTGAGAAAATGAATGTGACCTAAAAATGAATCATTCTTAAAGTGAACTTATTAAAAGCAGATGAAAGTGGATTTGATATAAACAGATTAAATCAGAGAAATAGAATACATTTACTAATTAGTCCAAAATGAATCATGAATAGGTTTATCAATTTAAAAAAAAAGAAACAAGAGTGAATAAAACAAACACAATTAAACCAAATGAAGGTGATAAAAAGCAAATAAATACAAATAAATATAAACTTAATTGTTTATAAATATATATATATATAGAATATTGTCAGGAACCTGGTCGCCTCCCCTACACACCTGGTGTCCATCTCCTCACCTGCTTTCCATTACCTCATCAACCTGGAACCCTCTTATGGACCTCCAGGCCGTTCAGCCGATGTCAGTCCGTCTGCTTCATGCGGTAGAGTGTTCTGACCCATGCTTCGTCTCAAGCTTCAGTTCATGTCTTGTTTTTGGATGAACGTTCATAGACTGACTAATCCTGTTCTTTCATCTTCAAGGAATTCTACGCCTCCACAGTCATCCACTGCAACCAACCCGGACTCCTGTTCACGCCTGTCACCTCCACCTTCCTTCTGGCCAGCGGCTCACCCTCCAACCCAAGCCCAGCAGCCAAACTGTCACAAACCTTCCACCAGGACTGGCACAGAATAAATCACTTCTACAAACCTACTCCTGTCTTTAGCCTGCTATTGGGTCCAGCCCTCCCATAGACCTAACAAATATAGATCTATCTATATAGAAAGATATATTAGATCTAGATATATAGATCTATATTCATTTTCTAAACCGCTTTATCCCTTTCGGGGTCACAGGGCTACGGGAGCCAAACCCGGCTACTCATGGGCGAAGGCCGGTTGCCATCCTCTCACTGGGGCCGCACGCACGCACGCACGCACGCCTAGAGAAGCATGTTTTTGGATGGTGGGAGGAAGTTCCCAGTGAAAACCCACACATGCACAGAGAGAACATGCAAACTCCACACACATTGATGACACTGTTTCAAGTTCCCAAGCTGGGATTTGAACCGGGAACATTCTTGATATGAGGCAAGAGCGCTAACCACTGCACCACCGTTGTCTAGATAGATAGATATTGTATAAAATATCTATTATTTTCTCTTACTTCAGATATCATCATTGACTGTATGTGAGAACTGGAGTGACCTAAGTGTGACATTAGCCATAGAAAATGACGTGACATAATTCCAGCTGTGACCAAATGAAGTCTACTCAGATACTTCCACCATGTTGGAGCTAAACGTTGTCAGTAATCAGTGATTGATCCCAGCTGAGTCATTGTTTCCATGGTAACCATTCTCACCTATCAGGAAGTCCACTCCCCTACCTCTTGAAAGCTACATGAAACTTGTCAATCAAGCGTTTTGAATGTTCGCCATGGGGGCTAGCAAGCATCACAAAATTATATGGGATTTTGGATTTTAGGAGGTTGCGGGTACATTCTCATCCCCCACCCCCGGTTCCGCCAGGGGGCAGGGGTCCCTTCTTCCACTCAGTTCTCCTATACAGTCAATGGTTTACAAGCAGTAAAGTGCAAGCCAATTTCCAAGCAGTTTTAACACTTAGATATTTATTATTTCATTTTTGTGACTTGAAGACTAAACCATCAAGAGGTTTTAAACCTCTAGACATGGAGAACGTGTCTTACCTGAAGTTTCTGTAGTAGAACAACATCAGCGATCTTGTCTTTCTCATGTTTGGCTTGTTTAGCTTTCCAGTACTGTTTCTGAGCAGAGTACCGACTCATGGGACAGATCTTAAACAGGCAATCTTGCAAAACAAAGACAAAAATGACAATGTTCTGCATTCAGTTTGAATATCAAGCAAACCTAGATCAACACATTAAGTTAAACTCTATAGCAGATTGATATTTTATTGTTGGTTACTAAGAGTTGGTCATTTGTTATTTATTGTTCTCATCGATGCAATTGGTGAATTTCAGAAGAAGAGCGAGTTAAATGAAGCGGAGAAGGACAGTAGGAGAATAAATATTGACGCTTCAGCAAACATCCTGTACTGTCTGTTGAAATGGTTTTTACTGTTTGCCAAGCAAACATAATTTGCTGTTGTGTATCGTTCTGCATCCTATTAAGAAAACTGAAACATTTGAAAAACTGTTGGAAGCATCAGACTTTTTTATTTATTGGCATAAATACAGAGTAATAGTTATGTAATTTAGAGACAATCATCAATAAAAATCACATGGAAGTTTGATTTTTTTTTCCTTCCAGTTTTTTGGTTGTAACTGTGTACTTTATTTTTTTATATTTGATTCCTGCTACAGCTGTTAACATCAAGTAGCTGGAACAGAGGTTTTCGAGTCATCAATTCTCATTAAACTAATTATATTTTATATTATATAATAATATTTTTTATATTTATATAAATGTGTTTCATTTTCTCATTTGCTATAGTAAAAGATTAAATGACAGCGAACCTTTTGCTTTTCACAATAAATGTCTGGTCATGAAAATGTAGGTAAATTAATAAACACAGGACCTTGGAACTGATTTACCTATTGTCTGTGCTCTGAATCTCATGATAAGCTGATTTAAATTCATTTTTAATTAAAGTTCCCACTTTTTCACTCCTTGCCACTTCTACTTTCTCTGTATTTCTAGAAAGTCTTTCCGTAGGTTCTAAGTTTTGCAAAAAGTTTCTTTAACGCACTTGCATTAGGGGTGTCAAGATTAATTGATTAATCAATTTTCCTATGATCCAACAACTCCAACTTGTCTGAGGCAAGTTGTTATTCAAATCAGATTAACTTATACTAAAATAAAAAACCTATTTCAAAATTAAATAAATCGATGATAACTGATATTGGAAAATACCATTTGATTGAGACCTGGTAGCTTTATTTTACTAACTTACTAACTGAAAATGATCAAGTCGGATCACAGCAGACAACACACATGTGATGCAGCAAAAAACAATCAACCATCATTCCAGGCCAATGGGTGGAAACCCTTTGAATTTAGCAAAGACATGTGATTATACAGTGTGCTGGAATGTTCTAATAATGTTCCCTTTGGATTATTTTGATGTGGAAAACAACAGCGGGCTGAACTTTATCAAATTCAAATGTGAGGGGATTTGACATTCAATTTTGTTTATTTGTTTGTTTGTGCACACGTTTAATTAAATATTTCAATATAATTCAATTATTTAATTAACTGGGTATTGTTCAGTACCCATGTATTTATCTCTGAGTCACATTGGTTAAATTGTCCTGGATTAAGATGTCTTGCATGCACTTTAGGTCAGTGAATTAGATCCAATCGGATCATTAAAAAAAAACTGACTACAAACCACAACTTATGAAATGAACTGAATCGTCGTTGAAATGAATCGTCACCCCTAACTTTCATATAATTATGAATAATTTGTTTTTTTAAGGAAAAAAACTATTTTTTGAGTTCAGCTTGGAAACCAACCTCATAAATAAAACAGGTGTTTGAAATGAGAACGTGTGATTTTTAGAAGAAGAAGCAGGTAAAGAAAGACTTTTTTTTACTTTTGCTCTCGATTTAAAGTTTGAGATGTGAATTCCTCACTCTGATCCACTTCTAAACTGGTTCAGCTGCTAAAGCAGACCTGCTGGAAACATCTGGTGGAAATGTTGAGCAGCAACAGTGGCCCATGGCTAGAGCTGGACTAAGTTCACACACTTTATTTATGTTTCAGACGGTTCACTAGAGGTTTGCTCCAGCCTCTGTTGGACCTTTCAGGTCACCCAGGACCAGTGATGAAACGGGGGGGGGCTTTCTACCAGCAACCTAAAATGGTGAATACAAAAATAACTCGATTCATGCTGTGCCCCTTTTTCTGTGACTTCTTAACAAGAAGATTTTAAAATGCTGCCAAAGTGTAGAGATGAAATCTCAGGTGGGCTTGTATCGATATAAGAAGCCACATTTTTCTCTTTTTGGAACTTTTTTTTGTCACGTTTAGCTGTAAAACAGATTCTGCTCAGGGTTCATTCTTCTGGAGTCCATCTGCTGCCAACAGATAGCAAATGATGTTGACGGTTATGGATCGAGGTGATGAAATTAAAATTACCACCTTATATTAAGATAAGCCACTTATTGATAATCAACTTTTTCATAAACAGATTTGTATTAGGGTAAATAAAGAATAATGTTTTATCTTCACTGGGTTCTTGGATTGTTAAATTATATTTCATCATGTCGTAAAGGTTCAAACATGCAGGAAATTTTATGGTGAAAATAAAGTTTGTAATGGCTGTTAAAAAAGCCACAAAGACCATCAGGTTTTTTTGTAAAACAAAGATAAACAAAATAAATAAACTGGCAGTGAACTTTATAACAAAGCAGCTTTGGTCACACAAACACTTTGACACACAAAGCAAACTGTTAAAAACATCAACTTTACAGACAGATTCAGAAGAAGCAAGAAAAATGACTTGTTGATACAAAGGGTGCTGCAGAGACATTACATAGAAAATTCCATCCTAGCAAACTTGTTTCCTGCACTGAGCCAAGCGTTTTCAATAAATTACATCTGAGAACATATAAACTGATAAAATAACTATTAGGTGGTTCTTTTTTATAGTGCTGACACAAATATCCCTTATCAGCCAAAAAGTAAAAAAAGAAAGAAAAATTATTAAAGCTTTTCTTTAACCTTTTGTGACTTACATCCTGATTTTTTTTTTTTTTCAAATTAACAAATAAGTCCTAAAAATTAAGAACAGAAACCATTTAAGGTTTGGTTGATCTGACATAATCTCAAACCTAAAAGGCAGCACCTTTACATAAAGAACATTACTGAGCTTTGACAAGAAGACTGAAGCCTCACCTCTAAACTTCTTGGGAGGGTTGTCCAAATCTCCAGCAGCTGGCTCCACCACACAGCGGTCATCGACCAGCCTGCAGACACACATGACAGAAAAAGGATGGGTCACTGCTAAATGCTTTTATGTAGCGACAGAGCTTTCTATTTTACCAACTGCAGATACAAAATACATTTCTTGAAGCAAATTCCAACAAAATAAAAAAAATCCTGATATGATTTTGTAAATTACATATCAACAATTAAAACTCTGGATCATGAATTTGGAATTAGCTGTTTTCTCACAGTTAACATGAACTTGAGGTGAAACTGATGGCTTGAAAAAAAGCTTAAGAATGTAAAAATATCTACGGTTGATGATTTTATCTGGATAACGGCATCTGCTATCTTGTTATCCAGAGAAAACACCAGAGTTGTAAAGAGTACCTGACAACTATACTTGAGTAAAAGTACAGAAACATTACTGTAAAAATTACTTCATTACAAGTTACAAGTCAGCAAAAAGACTTGAGTAAATATATTAAAGTATGCGATTTTAAAAGAAATGAAGTATTTTTCTCATACTGCATTGTAGGCTCAAAGAACACCAAGAAATGTGAAAACAATGAACTGCTTATTTGTGAGGTTTCATATCCTGATATTTATGGAAATGAAATTTTATATTTCAAAATGACAGAATAAAATAGATTTAAAAATAAAACAAAAAGTCAGTCTCAGTCACACTCAAATGTTTGAAAGATGCACAAACAATTTTTTCAACCCCTTCACACACACACCCCCTAAAAAAAAAAGTATTAAAACGTAGTAGATTAGAATTCAGAGCTGAATTGAAATCAAGAGTACCTTGCTGCAGGTAAAATAGCAGATGTAATGGCGGATAAACCTGATGGAGCCAAAGGAGTCTGTGACCAGCCGTGGTAACGCAGATAATTCATTTAAAATGTCATGAGTAACAAACAGTAAGAGCCCATTCAGTTGTAGTGGAGTAAAGAGTACAAATATTTAAACAAAAATGTAGTCGAGTACAGAGTAAAAGTTGTTTTTAAAATACTCAGTAGAAGGCAAGTTTGTTTGTGTAGCACCTTTTATGTACAAAGACAATTTAAAATGTTTTATATAAAATATGCAAGAAAGAAAACAATCAAAAGAAATACCAAAGGTGTGATCAGTAAAAAAATGTAAAGAAAGTTAAAAAGAAGTTAATTTAAACAAGCATAGATAAACAGTACAGATGTAAACTTTTGAATCCAAATGAATCAAATGCAGCTGAGAACAGGAGGCTCTTTAACTGGATTTAAATACACTGAGTGTTTCAGCTGATCTAAGGCTTTCTGGAAGTCTGTTCCAGATCTGTGGAGCATAGAAGCTGAATGCAGATTCTCCATGTTTAGTTTGGACTCTAGGAACTGACTAAAGACTGGATCCAGATGAGCGGAGAGTTCTGGCTGGTATATACTGGGTCAGGAGGTCAGTACTTTGGTGATAACCGTTCAAAGCTTTATAAACCAGCAGCATAACCTTAAAGTTTATCCTCTGGCAGACAGGCAGCCAGTGTAAAGACCTCAGAACTGGACTGATGTGGATCTACTTCTTTGGTTCCTGTGAGAACACGAGCAGCTGAGTTCTGGATAAACTGTAGTTTCCAGATTGATTTTTTTGGTCGTCCTGTAAAAACACAGTTACTGTAGTCAAGTCGACTAAAGATGAAAACATGAACTAGTTTTTCCAGGTCCTGCTTGAACATCAGATCTTTAATCCTTGAAATATTTTTCAGATGCTATGATGTATGGAATATTTTTAGATGTTAGTAGACTGATTTTGACACTGCATTAATGGAAGACGTAGGTCTGTGTCCATCACTACACCCGAGTTTCTAGCCTGGTTGGTGGCGTTAAGATAGATTATTATTATTATTATTATTATTATTATTATTATATTATATAGATAATAGATTGAAGCTCTGTGGTCCAATCGTTTCTCTTTTGCTCCAAAGACATTAACCTCAGTTTTGTTAATGTTTAATAGAAGTAAGTTGTGACGCATCCAGTCATTAAAGATAAAAGATGTTAAAAACACTGACAAAGCTCATTTATCATGGACATGCAACTTGAAGCGTGACAAACAGACCATTGAAACATCATTCTGAATTAATCGGGGTTCAAGAAATATGTTTTTCTTTCTACAGGATGCCTTCTAAAAGATGAGATGAAGATTAATTGTAAAAGTAAATCTAAAATCGTAAAACCACAAAAGGAAACTCATAAAAACTAAAAGAAATAGTGGAACTTGTAGAAGAATCATATTCCAGCTGGTTGAAAGATGGAAGTAGTACTTTGGACACCCAATATATGAGGAAAATGTTAAAACACTATCGGGAACTGGGTGGAGTAAGACTCAAAATGCAGGAGCTTTACAGATGAAGTGCAGGAAGACATAAGGGTAAATTGTGTTATTGAGAAGGGTGAAGGATAGGCTAAAAGGAAACAAATGAATTTTGTATGCCAACTCATAAAGGGAGCAGCCAAAAAACAAAGAATAATAAGTTGTTTTTTTTTTTTTAAACTCAAACTGTGTAAACAGACTTATTTTTTGAACAAAAGACTAAAGCTCATGTACATCTTGTTTGATCTAGATTTTTAGAAAAAATGTTGATCCATTTCCGCTATATCACAACCTTCGTAAATGCTTTCGAAAAAGTATGTTTACAACTGTATTTAAGTGTTTGAAGAGATATGGATGTTAAAAGGACAACAATGTGAAAGGAGGTCTTGTTTTAAGCATTTTCAGAATAATTTGCATGACAATTTGCATTTTAGCTCTGACCACAACTTTAGCTTGTAAACAAATGAGGTGTGTGCAAATGATGGTGGGTATGACAAAAGGGTGAGTCGATAATGCTTGTTTGTCTACCATTTAGCTTTATGAGGGAAAATCAAATACTAAAACGCACACTATCCACAAGCTACAAGTGAAATGTGGAGTATCTTTAAAATCTCTCCTGCAAAATATGACATCAGATTTTTGCTAAAATGACTCATTTTCTTGAATTTATATTTTCAAATTAAACAGGAAATGTTCATCAAGGTCGCCAACTTTATGTTATCAGATCTTTCAGTGAGAGAGCTGGAAAGCTCCTCACACAGTCATGTTAAGAGTTTTTGTCCATAGGAGGGTAAAGGGCAACACTGGCATAGTCTACCTTTCACAGGCACAAGTCTGGCTTAGTGAAGACAAGGTTAAACAAGTTCCTGCTCTTTCTGCTTATAAATGAGATGGTCTCTATAAAAAGACAATATATAAAGGATGCCAAACAACATATAAGAAGCAATCTCAGAAGAAATGATTTAAGGCCTTGTCCAAGTAAATAAAGCACAAGTAACATTAGATGTCCAACTTTAAATTGTTAAAGGTGAAAAGCAAGGGTTGCATTTTTGTTTTCATCATTTTCCCTTCCACAAAGAAAAAAAGGGGATTGCTACAAATGTAAAGTATGCTTGAGTGGCTCAGTGGTTAATTTATTTGAAGCTTCATGCAACTAGTAGGCTTTTTGTTCTACTCTCCTACACTCCGTACACACTGGGCATGTGATGTGCGTTTAAGGACACGCTGAAGGCGAGCATTTTTAGCATTTGGTGTTCACTCAGGTCTGTCGATACCCAATGCTAGCGCATGTACTCACAGAGGCAAGAGGCTTGGTATGAAATGTCAAAGCCGTGCAAATCTCAAGAATCTTGCTCCAGGCTTATTCTCATATATGAAAGACTTGGTGTCATATAATTCTTGCAGAGCACAAACTGCAATCAACGTTTTGCATGTAGAACCCAAAAAATCGATTTAAAAACTTGCAGATGAAAGCCGTAGTCCAAAATGTGCACGCCATTATATAGACTTCTCATTGAAAGTAGTGACTTGGAACGCACATTTCTGAGCCCAGTGTGAATGTAGCATAAGCTACTAGTTTGTAATAAAGCTCTCAAAATACAGGGTTTTTCCTTTATTAATGTCAAATATTACATGTAGAAGTCATATATCAGATCATGAGATTTTAACTCATTTATAAAAGGGGTATCCAACCTTTTAGTAAAAAGGGCCAGGTTTGGCAAAGTTATTAGATTTAATTGCTGTTTTTCTTAGACAAAATTTTTTTTATTGGTATTATTATCATTAAGTGCAAATAAAAACTTTTTTTAAAAAGAGAATTACAAAAATGATCATTCCTTCACATACAACATAACTCACCCTGACTCTTATACTTAAGATATGTTTGTTCAGCTTAGTCTGTTTTATAACCAGCTATTGTTTACTTTTACATGTTTAAGAATTATTTTTGCTTCTTGCAAAATATTCATAATCAGTCCAATGGGACGGCTATGGCTGTAATATTGGGCTATATGAATAAAAATTGAATTGAATTGAATTAAGGACAATTTACATGAAAAATGAACTGCAAGAAATTTAAGAAAACTGCAAAAAGTTTAAAGAATCTAAAACATAGCTGGACTTTAACAACAATTTCCTTTGATGAGCTCATTTTCAAACACAGGAAACATGAAGGTAAATAGATACCACTTAATTTCTGTTGGCTCTGCTCTGTTTTAATCAGCAAAGTAGCTGCTGTGTTTAAAGGCACTGTTTAAAGAATCTGTTCAGGTACATACATGAACATTTACAGTACAAAATTGTTCTGTAAATGCAGTAAATATCACATTTTTCAACATAGATATCTGCGGCTTGTATTTATTTATTTATTTTTTTAATAAATCGGATGCAGCTTACATATAGCTGCGCTCTATAGTGCAGAAAATACGATACATTAAAAAGAATTGGGTGTGGGTTGGAATAAAATTGTCAATGTGTTCTTGTCTGCTCTTTGGACATGCTGCTATTAACAGTAGGGTCGATCTCAAATCATAGTTTTTCAAGCAAACAGCGTAGAACATTTAGAACATTAAAAATGTTTTTACTTACTTTGTCATCCAAACGCCAAGTGACAGCACACCACTTAAATAGTAATAGGCTGTTCAATCCATTGCTGCATATGGATGGAATAACTAATATCAGCAAATCTTTTTTAGGATTTTCTTTTTGAGTGATCGAGAGGAAATACCTGCATCTTGAAACGGTGTCCTTTACAAAAGATATTTACTTGTTGGGAGGCTAACATGAAGAGGGTGTGGTGCTGTCATCTGGACACCACAACGAACCCCCAGAATTGCATAAAATTTTAACCACCGTAATAAGCGTAAAAAAAGGTAAATTTGTTTACAAAAAGCTCACAAGCTGGCACACTCACATCTTAAAAAAAGATGCACACACGCGCATGCACAAACAAAACCATATGCACATATTTTTAATGTTATTTTTTTAGTACACCAATATAAATGGTAAATGGCGTATACTTGCATAGTGGTTTTTCTGTCTTCCTTGAAAGCACAAGGCGTTTTACAGTCACAGTCTCATCCACACACACATTCACACACTTTTGGCGGCTCTGCTGACAAACACTGACAACAGAGGACATGTGGGGTTCAGTGTCTTGCTCCAGGACACTTCAACACATGGGCGGGCAAGGTGGGAATTGAACCTTAAATCTTCTGATGAGAGGTTGACCACCCCACTGCTGCACCCCGCCCCCCCTAATTTAAAATAATGATTTATGAGATTCATTTTGTTCCTCCAGATTCAAAGAAGTCTAGTAATTGAATTAGAACTGAGCAGCACATTTCTTTGACAAATATGCAAGATTTGCAAGTTTGATCCATTATTATTAATACTGTCTTTTGTTTTCAGAGTACAGGTTTCTAATTTCAATGAACCAATTTGTTTTCTTATTTTAACCAGCCTGGATTGTAACTCCTACTAAAGTACCTGACTACTGCCAAACATTTGGACAAGAGCCTTTACACAAATTTACAACTACAAGATGGCCTTATTCTCTTGTATGAGACCCATACTTTGATAATCCTCTCTGTAACTTTAATGTAATGAAGGTGAAGTCACCTGAGCATCCTCAGTAGGAGCCAACTGATTCAAAGTCTTTGCTGGTCTCAGCCAGTGTGTCCACTGTAGACTCAGTCTAAAGCCCATCAGCTTTTGTCAAGAATTATTTGCAGCAAATATCTTAAGTGACCTTTTACCATGTTCTATTCCACCCCTTTTACACTGGCCCTGAAACTGAGTATTTCATAGGGAGAAAATAATAAGACAAAGACAGGTGTGGAAACATGAAGACAACATAACATTTTGGTCAGGGTTGCTCAGTCAGTCTTTCAGTTAAAAGCCTATTTTTAAAAGACAAGATTTAATCAGAAGACTTTGTCATCGTCACCAAACACACCTTCCTTTGAGAACCAGACAGTGGAACATACTATGATGGATGGAAGATGAGCATTAAATAAAAACTTGGTAGTTATAGGTTAAAGTTGGATCAGTTAGGGTGCAGTAGAATAGAATAGAATAGAATAGAATAGAATAGAATAAAAAAGAAATTACCTTGTTACCATAGCTATATAAAAACAGCAGATAGATAATAATTAATGCTAAAAATACACTTCAAGACCCTCTCCTATGAAAGTTGTGTTTTGGTGTTTTTAACATGTTCTTGTAGCATTTTCTCTTGATGGAGGATCTATATAAAGAAAAATAAGATTAAAACAAAATTTCTGAGTATTTCTTTATTCAATTGTGGTAAATCAGGAGCAGACAAAAAAAATGTCATTTGAAAGAGCTTGTAGTTGTTACGTACAAATTTCTTTTGGCGGGCAACAAGCTCCCTGCTCCACTTTGTTTTGATGCATCCACTTGCAGACAAATGGATCCATCTACATCTTTGTTGTCTTTGTCTGAGCTGGAATCTGGATCAAAACTGTGCTTGCCATGTCTGTTGCACTGCTAATGTTATCTTGAGCTTGTGAGGGCTGTAATTTAACGGGAGAGCATGTAAACAAAGGGATGATGGTATATATGTGCAGGCTTACTCCCCACCAACTGTCCCACCAACAACTCAGAGGAGAATTTTTGATGAACTCCTACTGCTCTGCAGAAACTATGACTTAGAAAACCAAACAGGTTCTTGATGATACCTTGATGATAAGCGTTGAGAAACATGCAGCATTTTTACACCTGCCTTGGCAACATGCGTTTAAATGACCATTTACAATGATAAGTCTATGTATCAATCAATCAATCAATCAATCAATCTTTATTTGTATAGCACTTTTCATATAAAACATAACACAAAGTGCTTTACACAAAACAAAAATAAATAAAACAAAATAATGGTACTAAATAAGCAAATAAAAACAAACAATAATATAAAAATAAGCATAAATTAACATAAAGTCCCCTCCCTCAGATCTGTACACAACCCCCCACCCCTTTCAGTCCTCCTACCCCCTAACTGATGGAGATTGGCAATGAGAAACAGGCTGAGCATGACAGTTTGTTTTTAGAAACGCAAATAGTTGGGACCTCTCTCTCTGTGAGTAGCGGCACAGCCAACCAAATGCAGCGACACAAGCAGGGACCCGCCTCACCACAGCTAGGAAGCGATGCAGTTCCCCATCCAGAGCCGCCGCAGCTGAACGGCAGCCGACCCATAGAGAGAGAGAACCCAACTGAGGAAGCACTGGAAACAAAATAAAATAAAATTAAAAACTAAACATTGCTAAAAGCTAAAAAACCAACAATAAAACATTATGAGGAATTTAAAATAAATTAATAGTTTATTGTACATTGATAAAACATTATAAAATAGATAAAAGATAAATAGGTAAAAGATACAAAGTAAAAATTATATGAAAGCCAGGTTAAAAAGGTGGGTCTTTTTTTAAAAACATCTATGCTCTCTGCAGCTCTTAGATCCTCTGGCAGACCGTTCCACAAACGAGGGCCATAATACTGAAAGGATGCCTCTCCATAAGTTTTGGTTTTTACTGCTGGAATGGTTAGAAGACCAGTGCCAGAGGATCTCAGGGTCCGCCAGGGTTCATATTTAACTAAAAGGTCAGACAGATAAGAAGGCGCAAGACCGTTGAGACATTTAAAAACCATTAAAAGTATCTTAAAATCAATCCTGAAGCTTATGGGGAGCCAATGCAGGGATTTTAAATTGGAGTGATATGGGCCTGTCGCCTGGTCTTAGTAAGAAGTCTTGCAGCAGAATTTTGGTGGTGGATTGTTTATTGTTGAAACTGCTTCTTCCTGCTTTGGTGCTTCCTTTAGTGGGCAGAGGCAGCGCATGTTTGGTTTCCTCCCAACACGTCCTCTTGTAGAGGACCTGTCTGTAATAATGGTCTCAATGGTATAGAGCACCGGGACAGCAGGTCTTTGACAGGAAGCACCGTGTAGCCGGCGGTCGGTCTGGGATGGCGGCGAGGCGCGGGCACCGCTGGAGTGGAAACGGACAGCCTCCTTCAGGATCCGACGGCGGGAGGAAGAGGTTGCCGACTGAGAGGAAGCGGGGAGCTCCAGCCGGCGACGCTCGTCGGGACCGGATGAGGCTTTCGCGGCGATCCTCGAAGGTCGAGCCGGATCGCTGCCCGCCGCGGTGCCTGCGGGTTCCATCGGAGTGTCTGTGGCGTCTCGCCGAAGAGCGGGAAACTCGACGAGGGAGCCCAGGTCTGGTGGAGTCCCTGCCGCTGTGGCCGAAGGAGCCGGAGAATCCGCAGCCAGACTTCCGAAGCGGTTTGAGAGACTCAGCGTAGGCTTTTGAGTCTCATCAGAAGTCTTTCTGGGCATTCGGACAACCACTTCTTCATCCAGGGACCTTTGTTTGGGAGTCGAGAATGAAGAAGGCCGAGGGCAGGTGGAAGGATCCATGGAGCTGTGTCCTGGAGAGCGGCGCTAAGAGAAGTTAGCCGCTTAGACTGGGCGAAGGAGACTTCCATGAACTTGGAAAGTAGAGCGTCTTTCACTTCCAGTTCAGCTCTTAAACGACGGATGTCTTCCTTGAGGTCAGTTATGATTGCAGCAGTTTTACCGAAAAATTGTGAGCCCAGATCAGCCGCTGCTGTTTCTCTGTCCGCCATGTTGTCCGCCATGTAAAGATGCATGTATGCGTGTTTCGGGCTTCCACGTTCAAAACTCACGTTCACACTAAGCCTGTTTTTAAGTCAGTTTTCGGGGTATACATAAAAAACAGCGGCTATTGAATGTGCGTTCAACATTAAAACCAGATCAAACTTCGACCAATCAGGGACTCTGCTTTAATAGTGACATATGGATAGTGTGCTTTTTAATTCACCGAAGTGCCAACTGTTTGAAAAGTGATCATGAAGAAGAAGTTAACAATCGCGGTTCGTGCCTGGCAAGAATAGTGCAAGGAAAAAGAAAAGACCTAGAAAAAGACTTACACCGTCTTCGACATTTCACAACAAGGCTCTTTTAAGTGTGAGTACAGTATCAGGTAGTGAAAGTCCAGTGTGAACACTGTATGCTAAAAGCATTGAACCCACATTCAGATCACAACTATGGAAAGCCTTTTTAACATTTATTAGATATCCTTGATATCAGATGTTTTAAACCTTACTAGTAATGCCAAAATTACAACTAGTTAACTAGTAACAGCCAAAAATGTGAACTAGTACACTAGTAATCATTAAAAGTGTGCACTAGCTCACTAGTGGGCACTATTTGTGCTCACTAGTGAGCTAGTGTCAATCTAAAAAGGTCACTAGTTAACTAGTTACTTGCAAATTTACTACTAGTTCACTAGTAAAGGTCCTGTAAAGCTCACTAGTTAACTAGTGTCACCAAAATAGTGTACTAGTTCACTAGTGACATGACAAATGTTAACTAGTTGACTAGTGAGGCATATTGAAGTCTTACTAGTTAACTAGTGGGACAGAAAAATGGCACTAGTTAACTAGTGTACTGCAAAAAGACCACTAGTTAACTAGTTGGCACAATTTCTTCTCACTAGTTAACTAGTTCATCCTTGTAAGAGTCACTAGCTAACTAGTGAAAAGTGACATGGTAGCTAGTTAACTAGTGTTTCAGTATGCTAATGTGGAGGAGTGCTGGAATTCAGAAAAAGTCCTCCTATTGGCTCTGCAGCAAAGCTCCAACCCTCTCAACCCAGGATTAACCCTTTCAGCCCCAGTGTACTTTTACTGTTGATAACTGAAGACATGTGGTTTTTATTATTCTTTCAGAACAAAGAGAAATATGTGAACATTGCATTGTCAATGTAAAAACATTAAACATAAATGTCAATATGATTTTACTTTTTCCATTATTATGTTTTTTTAGGGACCATTGTGGGGTTTTATGTCATAAATAGAAAGGTACTAACATTCTACACATGCCTTAATAGAGGAATTATTGAGCCAATGTTGTGATGCATTCTGGTGGTAATTCTTGAAATCATGGTACACTGACCTCACCTGTCCATCATGCGAGAGGATCCCTCCTTCATGTGGACATCACAGAGGTTTGTTTTTTCTTGGCTTTTCCTTACTAAGAAGGAGGGTCGGATGGCAGGTATGCCCATCTTAATTTAGTCTGTTTACTATAGTTTAACAATCAGCTACTGTTCAAATTTTATAACTGTGTTGACATTTTTCTGTATAAATATCGATATGAAGATAATAAATTATGGTGTAAGATTGGTCAATACAAATGAAATTCAATGAAATTCAACTTAATTGAATTCATTTAAATTGTATTTGAGTGTCTGTTTTTGTTCTCATATGCAATAGCAGTCAGATGGTCATTGGTAAAAAAAAAAAAAAAAAAAAAAAAAAAATCACATAAAAATAGCAATTACCTACCTCACACAGTGGCTATTAGGCTACTACAGTGATTGGACAAACTGTGACACATTTTTGACTGTTATCCAGTTAGGATTGTTGTCTCCCGCCCTTAATGAAAACGTTTTCTTTGCAGTATAAATGACAAAATAAAATGAATAAACAATGTAATACTGGGGGTTTTACCGTATCTGCATTTACCTATGAAATATTTTACCATAATCATAAGATTGACGCTAACATTTGACTGAATGCATAAAGAAGCCACAAAATAAAACCCCTAACTGTCTCTTTGTTTCTGTTGTTGAAAAACATATTCATGTTAAGTTTGTAATAAATATACTGCTATTCCATGAAACCATGTTTATTTTTATATCCATTATAACACTCATGTCAGCATTCCGTTTTACCAGCAAGAAGAGACATTTCTAAACAGCTTTGAAAATGTCAACATTAACTGTTTTAATAAAGCTTTAAACTCAAAATGGTAAACGTGGAGCCAGTAAACACCAAGTCCTAAATAAAACAAGTCCAATATGATGCAGTCCTTTTGGATGTTGTTTTCCAGCTCATCAGCCCGACACTTTCAGCAGGAATCACGACTCCTCTTCCCCAAGACATCCTTAACAACCAATCAGACTCATGTAGCAGGTCAAGAAAAAATTGCTTTTCCAATGACCTGCAGTTTAGAAAAATGTAAAGATTAGAGTCAAATAATTAATAATTGTATTGCATATAAATCAGAGAAATCCATCATAGTGATTTGTCTGTATGCTATATACCATGGTGAAATTACTTTTGTCTTCTTTTTATTCCCTTGTAGAGCTGTCCTCTGTTCTTCTGGTTCTGCACAAACTTTTCTGGAACTTTGCTTCTAGAAACTTGACCTGCAGAAATCACACATTTTAACTCAACATCGTATTTTATGCTTTATTGGAGTTTACTGTTGGTGTCAGTTTATGTAGATGTTCAAATGTCATTTTCAATATAGTTTAATATAGTAATATATATAATAGTATAGTTTTACTTATTTACTGATTTAACTGTTATATATAAATTAAGCAACTTTGATCCCATATAATTACTGTATGAATCACAGAATCATCCAGGCTGGCTGGGGCTGTTTCTAGTCTTATGCGGGGCCCTAGAGTAGATGCTGGTTAAGGGCCTCCATTTTGTAAACTGTAGTGAAGAGATTCCTTACCCCTTTGGTCTACTAAGACAGCTCTATTTAAGAAAAGAAACCACTATAAATCACTACAAGGGGAAAAAAAAAACAAATCCTCTTCATCTCAATAAATAGAAGAGATTCAATAAACTAACAATTGAAATTAAAACAGCAAATGTACACTTAAAATAGTGCTTGACTGTCGTAGTCTCACATTTATTATACCTAATAATAACACAGTATTTTTTGTAACAGTCATGGTGCTTTGTCCTCAAAACGTCGGCTTTCTGGCTTTTCTATTATTTGCAAAGTCATCCAGCTAAGTCTGTTTTATCTTTTCCTCACTAGTTCTTTAAAGAAAGTGATGCTAAAAGCTTCTATTATCTCCTTTTTTGGAGGAAGGGGAAATGATCTGAATTGTCTCTCTGCCTACTTCATCAGTCCTGAATAAATTAAAGAATACATTAGCCAGTCATCTGCATCTACTGGTTTAGCAAAAACAGGCCAATATCCATGTACATGTGCAGATGATACCTTTATGTCAGAGAGATCCTCAGAAACCTGATAGTCCTGGAGCTTTTTGATCAGGATGTTCCTAAAATCCCTCTGGCTTAATGTCTTATCTCCAGATATTTCAGAATTGCTCCTGCAGAGAAAAAGCTCATTAGATTATTGGAAAAAAAAAAAAACATAATGAGTGCATATTCCTATTTTTTTATTGGTGATGTTGCAGTAATGCAGAAAAAAAATTAAATTATTTAGTTTTAATAAATCTATTTTAGGGTTTTTCTAAACACAAGTTTACACACAGTACTGATTACAATCAAAATAATTAAGATAAATGATCCACTGCCACAATAAAAA
The DNA here is from genome assembly GCA_014656515.1 of Oryzias celebensis. Taxonomy (NCBI): domain Eukaryota; kingdom Metazoa; phylum Chordata; class Actinopteri; order Beloniformes; family Adrianichthyidae; genus Oryzias; species Oryzias celebensis. Next base: position 269,880 of record BNCR01000038.1, read on the forward strand.
AACAATTCCTTTTAGAATATTTCCAGAATAATTCTGTGAATTTTTAAAATAAGAAGAAAACTTTCACTGAATCAGTGCTCTGTCATTGCTAAAGATCACAACAACATGTCATGTTAGAATCTGAAGAAATGGCTCTGGATACTTTCTGGATTTTCTCCGCTACAGCTGTTAGCGGATAGTTTCCCCTGCGAGAATTTATATCCACATTTCTGACAATAGTTATTACTTGTCGGTTGAAAAATTATTCCACAACAACGGTTTCATAAATTTCACATTTCTTATCCTAAATTAATCAAACAAAGCTCTGTTTGTGTCACTGATCCCTGGAACTACACCAGTGTCTGACGCTAGCTCTAGCTAGCTAGCAGCACATTCCACACTTTGGAGACGCTGCAGCAACATTAACTTGTGTGGTTCAAAAGAGATGAGACACAGCTGATTATTGCATTTTATTGTATTTACAGTCAATATTTTGTCATATATAATTACATAATGGGTTTAATAAACTCAAGAAATAGCTACATGTAAAATCGGACATTTTAATTCTCCTCATGAGAAAGTTGATGAACATGCAACTTTAATGCCTCCTTGTTGCTTGGTGGCCCTTAACAACGTTATTACCAACAACAGGAACGGTTTTCAGGTTCCTTTAGTGCATCCCCGAGTTTCAGTTCACAACAGTTACTTGTCAAAGCAAAACGTCTAACAAAGTAACATCGTCAGAGAAGTGACGGAAAAAAGGTAATTAAAAGGATTCTTACCTGGAAAGTGAAGGAATTATTTTCAGTTATCATATCTTGGGTCTCTGGGTTTCCTTTTACGGTTGCAAAACAACAATATAAAATATTTTCCCTTTGCTGAAAGACAACTGATAGCACGAGCAGTGGATCAACTTTCAAAATAAAACTCCACGCAAACTACTTCCGGTTGACCCAGACTTTTCAGACGAAATTGCGAGAAAGGAAACTGAACGCTCGTTATTCCGTTTGTTCCATTTTCGATTTAATATACAAATCAGAACACGGAAAAAAACTATTCGTTGTTAGAGCAATAATCTTTGAATTTAAAGAGTATTTTAATTTTTAGACCACCTAAGTTCAGTTAAAGGTCATCAGAAGTACTTCCTGTTTCTCCACTAGCATAGCACGTCTAGAAAGCACGTTCAAAGTTGGCCCGACAAAAATTAAAAGGAGCACAATTGAGAAGGTTGTTTTTTGTGTGTGTTATAAATCCACATATAAAATGAATTAAATGAACTAACGTTCATTAGCATGCCAAAATGGTATTATGTATGTCTATTATTTGTGTAAATGATTTGTGAAATTCACGTTTTATTTTTAAAGTATTACCTTTTTGTCTGTTAGTTCTACGGTGTTGGCGTGGTGTGAAGTTGAAGAAAAGAATACCACATTAAACAGCACTGCATGGAACTCTAGTGCCTCTCCTGTGTGTGACAATGAACAGGCTGTCATTGTGACAAACTTTATCATACACCTTGTTCCTTTCTGTCATTCCTTTTGCCCTTCATCTCAGCTGCTTTACTCTCTCAAAGTAAAATTCATATTATAATAAACCACATCTTTGTCTCAATTTCTGTTAATTCCCTGAGCAAAATCAGCAAAATGCCTGCTGAAGTGATAAAAACAGACTGCTCTTCCTTGGAAGCAAAAACAAAAAGATCACTGCCCCTTTAAAAGCCTCAAGTCCAGTGCTTTGGAACAGACCAATCAGGATTACAGCCCCGCCCCTTCATTTGCATACAAAGTGCCACTAGTTAACTAGTGGGCATAATTGTGCCCACTAGTTAACTAGTTAGGTTTGTAAATTGCCACAGGTTAGCTAGCTGACTTCGAAAATGCTCACTAGTGAACATGAATGAGCCAGAATGGCAGCTAGTATACTAGTTGGCCCTAAAGACTGCTACTAGTCAACTAGTAAGTGCTAAAAAGCCTTCTAGTGAACATGTTCAGATACAATTGTGTCACTAGTTAGCTAGTGAGACCTAAAAATCTTACTAGTTAACTAGTCATTTGAAAAAATGTGTACTAGTTTACTAGTGAACGCATTTTGAGCTCTACATGTAAACATGTAAGGCCAAAAAAGCATACAAGATAACATGTCGCAGTAAAAAATGTGAACTAGTTAACTAGTGAAGCTTAAAACTGTGAACTAGTTCACTAGTGAGCGCTATTTGTGCTCACTAGTAAACTAGTAACAATCTAAAAGGGCCACTAGTTAACTAGTTGCATGCTGACAGCCCTACATGTTTTCTAGTAAAATAATTGTTAATGCAACTAGTAAACTAGTGGCCCTTTTAGATTGTTACTAGTTTACTAGTGAGCACAAATAGCGCTCACTAGTGAACTAGTTCACAGTTTTAAGCTTCACTAGTTAACTAGTTCACATTTTTTACTGCGACATGTTATCTTGTATGCTTTTTTGGCCTTACATGTTTACATGTAGAGCTCAAAATGCGTTCACTAGTAAACTAGTACACATTTTTTCAAATGACTAGTTAACTAGTAAGATTTTTAGGTCTCACTAGCTAACTAGTGACACAATTGTATCTGAACTTGTTCACTAGAAGGCTTTTTAGCACTTACTAGTTGACTAGTAGCAATCTTTAGAGCCAACTAGTATACTAGCTGCCATTCTGGCTCATTCATGTTCACTAGTGAGCATTTTCGAAGTCAGCTAGCTAACCTGTAGCAATTTACAAACCTAACTAGTTAACTAGTGGGCACAATTGTGCCCACTAGTTAACTAGTGGCACTTTGTATGCAAATGAAGGGGCGGGGCTGAAATCCTGATTGGTCTGTTCCAAAGCACTGGACTTGAGGCTTTTAAAGGGGCAGTGATCTTTTTGTTTTTGCTTCCAAAGAAGAGCAGTCTGTTTTTATCACTTCAGCAGGCATTTTGCTGATTTTGCTCAGGGAATTAACAGAAATTGAGACAAAGATGTGGTTTATTATAATATGAATTTTATTTTGAGAGAGTAAAGCAGCTGAGATGAAGGACAAAAGGAATGACAGAAAGGAACAAGGTGTATGATAAAGTCTGTCACAATGCCAGCTTGTTCATTGTCACACACAGGAGAGGCACTAGAGTTCCATGCAGTGCTGTTTAATGTGGTATTCTTTTCTTCAACTTCACACCACGCCAACACCGTAGAACTAACAGACAAAAAGGTAATACTTTAAAAATAAAACGTGAATTTCACAAATCATTTACACAAATAATAGACATACATAAATACCACTTTGGCATGCTAATGAACGTTAGTTCATTTAATTCATTTTATATGTGGATTTATAACACACACAAAAAACAACCTTCTCAATTTTGCTCCTTTTAAATTTTGTCGGGACAACTTTGAACGTGCTTTCTAGACGTGCTATGCTAGTGGAGAAACAGGAAGTACTTCTGATGACCTTTAACTGAACTTAGGTGGTCTAAAAATTAAAATACTCTTTAAATTCAAAGATTATTGCTCTAACAACGAATAGTTTTTTTTTCCGTGTTCTGATTTGTATATTAAATCGAAAATGGAACAAACGGAATAACGAACGTTCAGTTTCCTTTCTCGCAATTTCGTCTGAAAAGTCTGGGTCAACCGGAAGTAGTTTGCGTGGAGTTTTATTTTGAAAGTTGATCCACTGCTCGTGCTATCAGTTGTCTTTCAGCAAAGGGAAAATATTTTATATTGTTGTTTTGCAACCGTAAAAGGAAACCCAGAGACCCAAGATATGATAACTGAAAATAATTCCTTCACTTTCCAGGTAAGAATCCTTTTAATTACCTTTTTTCCGTCACTTCTCTGACGATGTTACTTTGTTAGACGTTTTGCTTTGACAAGTAACTGTTGTGAACTGAAACTCGGGGATGCACTAAAGGAACCTGAAAACCGTTCCTGTTGTTGGTAATAACGTTGTTAAGGGCCACCAAGCAACAAGGAGGCATTAAAGTTACATGTTCATCAACTTTCTCATGAGGAGAATTAAAATGTCCGATTTTACATGTAGCTATTTCTTGAGTTTATTAAACCCCTTATGTAATTATATATGACAAAATATTGACTGTAAATAAAATAAAATGCAATAATCAGCTGTGTCTCATCTCTTTTGAACCACACAAGTTAACGTAGCTGCAGCGTCTCGTAGCTGCAGCGTCTCCAAAGTGTGGAATGTGCTGCTAGCTAGCTAGAGCTAGCGTCAGACACCGGTATAGTTCCAGGAGTCAGTAACACAAACAGAGCTTTGTTTGATTAATTTAGGATAAGAAATGTGAAATTTATGAAACCGTTGTTGTGGAATAATTTTTCAACCGACAAGTAATAACTATTGTCAGAAATGTGGATATAAATTCTCGCAGGGGAAACTATCCGCTAACAGCTGTAGCGGAGAAAATCCAGAAAGTATCCAGAGCCATTTCTTCAGATTCTAACATGACATGTTGTTGTGATCTTTAGCAATGACAGAGCACTGATTCAGTGAAAGTTTTCTTCTTATTTTAAAAATTCACAGAATTATTCTGGAAATATTCTAAAAGGAATTGTTTTTTTATTGTGGCAGTGGATCATTTATCTTAATTATTTTGATTGTAATCAGTACTGTGTGTAAACTTGTGTTTAGAAAAACCCTAAAATAGATGTATTAAAACTAAATAATTTAATTTTTTTCTGCATTACTGCAACATCACCAATAATAAAATAGGAATATGCACTCATTATGTTTTTTTTCCAATAATCTAATGAGCTTTTTCTCTGCAGGAGCAATTCTAAAATATTTGGAGATAAGACATTAAGCCAGAGGGATTTTAGGAACATCCTGATCAAAAAGCTCCAGGACTATCAGGTTTCTGAGGATTTCTCTGACATAAAGGTATCATCTGCACATGTGCATGTACATGGACATTGGCCTGTTTTTGCTAAACCAGTAGATGCAGATGACTGGCTAATGTATTCTTTAATTTATTCAGGACTGATGAAGTAGGCAGAGAGACAATTCAGATCATTTCCCCTTCCTCCAAAAAAAGGAGATAATAGAAGCTTTTAGCATCACTTTCTTTAAAGAACTAGTGAGGAAAAGATAAAACAGACTTAGCTGGATGACTTTGCAAATAATAGAAAAGCCAGAAAGCCGACGTTTTGAGGACAAAGCACCATGACTGTTACAAAAAACACGGTGTTATTATTAGGTATAATAAATGTGAGACTACGACAGTCAAGCACTATTTTAAGTGTACATTTGCTGTTTTAATTTCAATTGTTAGTTTATTGAATCTCTTCTATTTATTGAGATGAAGAGGATTTGTTTTTTTTCCCCTTGTAGTGATTTATAGTGGTTTCTTTTCTTAAATAGAGCTGTCTTAGTAGACCAAAGGGGTAAGGAATCTCTTCACTACAGTTTACAAAATGGAGGCCCTTAACCAGCATCTACTCTAGGGCCCCGCATAAGACTAGAAACGGCCCCAGCCAGCCTGGATGATTCTGTGATTCATACAGTAATTATATGGGATCAAAGTTGCTTAATTTATATATAACAGTTAAATCAGTAAATAAGTTAATATGTAAAAAAAACATTAAACTATATTGAAAATGACATTTGAACATCTACATAAACTGACACCAACAGTAAACTCCAATAAAGCATAAAATACGATGTTGAGTTAAAATGTGTGATTTCTGCAGGTCAAGTTTCTAGAAGCAAAGTTCCAGAAAAGTTTGTGCAGAACCAGAAGAACAGAGGACAGCTCTACAAGGGAATAAAAAGAAGACAAAAGTAATTTCACCATGCTATATAGCATACAGACAAATCACTATGATGGATTTCTCTGATTTATATGCAATACAATTATTAATTATTTGACTCTAATCTTTACATTTTTCTAAACTGCAGGTCATTGGAAAAGCAATTTTTTCTTGACCTGCTACATGAGTCTGATTGGTTGTTAAGGATGTCTTGGGGAAGAGGAGTCGTGATTCCTGCTGAAAGTGTCGGGCTGATGAGCTGGAAAACAACATCCAAAAGGACTGCATCATATTGGACTTGTTTTATTTAGGAGTTGGTGTTTACTGGCTCCATGTTTACCATTTGAAGTTTAAAGCTTTATTAAAACAGTTAATGTTGACATTTTCAAAGCTGTTTAGAAATATCTCTTCTTGCTGGTAAAACGGAATGCTGACATGAGTGTTATTTATTACAAGCTTAACATGAATATGTTTTTCAACAACAGAAACAAAGAGACAGTTAGGGGTTTTATTTTGTGGCTTCTTTATGCATTCAGTCAAATGTTAGCGTCAATCTTATGATTATGGTAAAATATTTCATAGGTAAATGCAGATACGGTAAACCCCCCAGTATTACATTGTTTATTCATTTTATTTTGTCATTTATACTGCAAAGAAAACGTTTTCATTAAGGGCGGGAGACAACAATCCTAACTGGATAACAGTCAAAAATGTGTCACAGTTTGTCCAATCACTGTAGTAGCCTAATAGCCACTGTGTGAGGTAGGTAATTGCTATTTTTATGTGATTTTTTTTTTTTTTTTTTACCAATGACCATCTGACTGCTATTGCATATGAGAACAAAAACAGACACTCAAATACAATTTAAATGAATTCAATTAAGTTGAATTTCATTTGTATTGACCAATCTTACACCATAATTTCCTTGTAAACTTCATATCGATATTTATACAGAAAAATGTCAACACAGTTATAAAATTTGAACAGTAGCTGATTGTTAAACTATAGTAAACAGACTAAATTAAGATGGGCATACCTGCCATCCGACCCTCCTTCTTAGTAAGGAAAAGCCAAGAAAAAACAAACCTCTGTGATGTCCACATGAAGGAGGGATCCTCTCACATGATGGACAGGTGAGGTCAGTGTATCATGATTTCAAGAATTACCACCAGAATGCATCACAACATTGGCTCAATAATTCCTCTATTAAGGCATGTGTAGAATGTTAGTACCTTTCTATTTATGACATAAAACCCCACAATGGTCCCTAAAAAAACATAATAATGGAAAAAGTAAAATCATATTGACATTTATGTTTAATGTTTTTACATTGACAATGCAATGTTCACATATTTCTCTTTGTTCTGAAAGAATAATAAAAACCACATGTCTTCAGTTATCAACAGTAAAAGTACACTGGGGCTGAAAGGGTTAATCCTGGGTTGAGAGGGTTGGAGCTTTGCTGCAGAGCCAATAGGAGGACTTTTTCTGAATTCCAGCACTCCTCCACATTAGCATACTGAAACACTAGTTAACTAGCTACCATGTCACTTTTCACTAGTTAGCTAGTGACTCTTACAAGGATGAACTAGTTAACTAGTGAGAAGAAATTGTGCCAACTAGTTAACTAGTGGTCTTTTTGCAGTACACTAGTTAACTAGTGCCATTTTTCTGTCCCACTAGTTAACTAGTAAGACTTCAATATGCCTCACTAGTCAACTAGTTAACATTTGTCATGTCACTAGTGAACTAGTACACTATTTTGGTGACACTAGTTAACTAGTGAGCTTTACAGGACCTTTACTAGTGAACTAGTAGTAAATTTGCAAGTAACTAGTTAACTAGTGACCTTTTTAGATTGACACTAGCTCACTAGTGAGCACAAATAGTGCCCACTAGTGAGCTAGTGCACACTTTTAATGATTACTAGTGTACTAGTTCACATTTTTGGCTGTTACTAGTTAACTAGTTGTAATTTTGGCATTACTAGTAAGGTTTAAAACATCTGATATCAAGGATATCTAATAAATGTTAAAAAGGCTTTCCATACACAACTGAACACACATCACATGCCCACTGTGTACATAAGTGACTTGGACATGAACAACTAAGAGGAATTCTTTTCACCAAGTGACAGCATTTCCATCTGGTTCAACAACACTCCACCCTCAACATACACAGTATTAGTAAAACGGTTTTATTCAGCTTGATGGTTGACACCCTCTGTTAACTGAGTATGAAACTTGGAGTCATAGCAGGCACCTATAAAGCCATAGAACAAGGCCTATTCAGTCACAATGGTACTTGGCAAGCATGACATCCATGCATCCAGGGTCATGCCTCTGCAGTGACTTTCTTCACTTCATTCACACAATCCTTCAGTTGTGATGACTTTGTGTTGAAAATCTCAATTCTTGAACAATGGGTGATATAATTAAAATATCCCACTCCTTCAAATCAGTGAAGTCATCAAAAGTCTGATTACTGATCAGAGTCCAAACATGATTGTACACAAAATAAATTTATATTTAAAACATAGCATAGCTTATACATTTTTTTTTTGTAAATGCAGATGTTTAAAAGAACTTTAAATTTTTCTATTATTAAATTGTTCCAGTTGGAATTAACTGAATGTTTTCTGTATGTCTTCATAGTTTTACTTTAGAAATCTGGATCACCATGTGTGATGTCTGTCAATTTACATTTAGAGATTCTGGTGTTACTGTAGTATATCTGAATCCTGCTCCTATTTATTGTGACTGAAAAAAGTGACAAAACTGATAAAAATACCAAGAAAATGTAAAACGTTTTAACATTAAAAAAGAAAGTAAAGTCTATTTATATGTAATTTTCAAAATAGTGCTGAACTTTTTTCTTGGCTGCATAGAGGCAGAGGACGGGTTAAGGGTTAGGATTACGTTTAGGGTTAAACTACCAAATGGTTCTTGAGTACAGCTGTTTCTGCGGCTCATTGCTCCTCCAGGGGACGGATCAAATGTGGAGAACACTGCTTTAAGACCCAACACCCCCCTCCCTACACCCCACCCGTGTGCTACTGGGGCAGGTACAGAGTGGAGGCCGGATGACTTTGGCATTCAGGCAGTGCAGAATGGATCACAACATTTTGGCTCATTCCATTTTGTTTCAACTCTTTGTGGTGGAATTTTCCAAAGAACATTCTGGTGAAGAATCTGAATCACAATTTGGGATGAATCCTAAACATATCAGAGAATGTTGCAAGCAGATGGATGAAGCAGCAAAGACGGCTGCAGGAAGAAAAGGAGCAAACCCGTTTCCTGGTGTTTATAGTGGATTAATCCTTGCATTCTCCTGAACTTCATTCATTTTCTTATCCCACTGGATCCCTTTCGGGGCAGCGAGATTTCTGGAACCATCCAGTCTGCTGTTGTTATACTAAGGCGATACACTTTAGAGCTGGAGCTCGCTATGGCCGCCAGGGAAGACCTGGCAGCCAGACGGAGAGCTGGCGCGGGATGGGTAAGCAGTCTGCTCGGGCCTCCTGAACTTTAGTTTCATTGATGCTTCAGAAAAGGTATCCTCATTTTATTCTTCAGGTTAATGCGGGACAGAAAGCCGTCAAACTCCGTAAGAGAGAGAGGAAACACCGGGAAGCAGCCGTTCAGACACAGTGGAGAGAAGCTCTCGGTAGCTTGTAGGAGATTCTAAATGTTTCCATGAACCCAAACATTGAGGCATGATCACTGATGTTTCTGTAGAGCTTTTCAAAATAAATCAACCTGATCTCTTAACATCATCCATGTCTTTCATGTATAGTAAGTGAGATAAACACAGAGATAGCTCTATGTAGAAAACAGGCTAAAAAACTATTGGAAGATATACAGTATTACATTTAAAAAGGTAGAATTAACAGAAATGTAAAAAAAACATAGGACTCCCAGATAGCGTGTTTAACAGTTTACAACACTGCAGCATAAATATATAGTTGATGCTAAAGCTAAAACGATGGAAACGAGCCAAACATCGGAGTGCTTTTTCCAGAATCCACAGCATCATCATCTGTCAATCATAAGCCGCGCCCCCTCATTAGGCAAAAATAAAAGCTGTTTATAAAGAAATCTCCAAATTTAGGGGAAAAATTCACTCCCCCCCAGAGTTGAGATGAATCAAATAAGCAACCATTGATGAAATAAAATGTTTAAAGGTGTTTTTTTGTTGGGTGAAAATGACAACTTAAACATGGGAGTCAATGGGAAAATGCTTACTCTAAGCACTAGCCTTTCTGGTCAGTTCTGGTACTGCAACGTTTTGTTACATGCTGGTTGGGTTCACCCCCCGCCCGAATTACCACTTGGTCCAATTTAATTTACTATTCCCTAAGCTATCCAGTGCTGTGATTTTAATTCCATTTTTGAGACATGCTCACTACTTTCACTGTATTTATAAAAAAATAAATGTACATTTATTATTTTCAAATAAATGCAAGTGCAATGCATTATGGTCTATATTCACCTATCTAAAGAGCATTGATCCACAATGGTTTTTCACAAAAACTTCTAGGAAATTCCTAGGGCACTGGATTTTGAAATTGTAGATTTAGGCACCCAGACAAAATGGCAAATCCCTACATAGTACATGAAAGCAGGAGTAGGGAGGGAATTCTGAGGCAGCCCAAGTGTTTTCTGGCATTGATCTTGAGCTTTTCCATCCCACATCTCTGATAACTTTCAGGAAAGCCTGATTCCAGTGATGATTTTGAACTAGAATCTGACCAGTTCTTTAACTTTTTACTGCCAGACCAACATCTTCTAGTTGTCCAAAACTGGTTGCTACGGCTTTCTGCAAAGTCAGAGTGAAAAACCTTGTTGATGTTGGGGGTGTGGTTGCATGACCAAAGGAAGACAGTGGAAATACCACTATATCAACCAAAGCTGCTCATAAGAAGAGACACAGTGTTTCCTGCAAAAACAAGGATAATCTTGCAGAGTCAAACATGGTAAATCTACTTTACTCCCTGTATCTGGTAACAAAGGACCTTCAATCAGATGGGGAAAAAAAACTGAGAAAAAAAACGATTTTAGGGATCACTAATATAAGTTATGATGCAGTGGCTTCTAAGAGTCCAAAGAAAATCATCTGTTTAATAACTGAAATTCTGTTCTTTCAGGTAACTGGGCAACCTGGCCCCTGAACGACATCATAGCTGGGTTTCTACTAATGTTGCACAAGCCAGGAGTGCCACAAATTCGTTTAAATATAGCAGGAACAACCATGTATCAGGAGGACATTCAACACACTAAGAAAGTGGATCATTCTAAAATGATCTCCTCTGTTAGCCATGCCAAACCACTGATAGTCACTAGCAAATGCAAACAAATGTCACATGACATGCTTTTTCCTTGAGTCTGGGTTGTTCTATGTTTAGTCTGTACCATGTTGACTCTTTTTTTCAGGCATTTCAACAGGTAATGTGAGTTTCAAACATTTGAGTTTCAGATAATCAGAGAAACAGGAAGAAAATCAGAAAGAAGAGATAAGTGCTGATAGGCAAGGTTGCTGAAAAGCTTCAAACTAATTTCTGTCTTTCTTTTTTCATAAGCCTTTTTTTAACTTAAAAATGTATATTTATTCTTTTGCTTTTGAATGGAATACACTTACAGCTGAATATTACCGCAAGCATATGTGCACATTAAATAATTCCACTGCCTTATGCTTTCAATCCAAACTTCATCTAGGAAAAAGGAAACATTTAATGTCATTTTATAAATACAGTTTAAACGGTTAATTACATGTATAGCAATATATAATATGCAATATATGATATGCAGAAATAAACTGTTGATCATAGTTAATATTGCCTATTAAAGCCAACCTGTTTCAAGTTGACTCTTTTTTTAACTCATTGTTTAAAGAATGTGTTTTAATCCTGCCCTATTTTGAAGGCCTTGATCTGGGTTCCCTGAATTGGGTTTTAAAATAAATGTATTAAAAAGTTAAAAGAAAAGTAAGTGTATTGTAAATTAAAACCAACAAACAGTTAGAATGGACCTATCTTTAGAAACGCGTGAAGAAACAGCTGCCGCTTAAGTGCAACAAAAACTGGTAAAAAAGCATTAGGACCTTCCAACCCGTGTTGACAAAACTGGTGATGGTAGTTCAATGCATAGAAGGGAGTCAGAGTCAACATGTGCAAAGGTCAGATGAAGTCAAATTCATTACAGGAAACACACACAGAATGGGTACAGAAAAAAAACCCTTTGGAGACCTCAGGTTCTAATCTGAACCTTAAAGCCAACTGGTAATAAAAACACATTGTTTCAAAGAAGAAACCAAACATTGCATCTAAACACAGTTTCATTCTGTTCTAACAAAAACAGACACACAATCTGGGGGTAAAAATCTCTCCCAGACTTCAACATTACAACTCCCTTTTCCTGCCATACGCACAGTCAAGAAGTGTCTGCATGCTAGAGCTGGGCAATAGTCAATTTTTTATATCACAATATTGTTTTTTTCATATCAGGCGATAATATACATCACCATATAACCCAAATAACTATATCTGTCAAATTTGAACGCTCTGTGTCTCATTAGAGAAATGTGCAATCATCAGCAGGTTGTTGATGATGCACATGACTGATTCGTGGAGTGGTTCAGATTATGCCGCGGGTTTGACATGCATGAATCCTGCAGGCCTCATTCAGTGAGAGTTATGGGAGATTCAGGGCAAACAATTGTTTTTTAAATTAACAACCAATGTGTCTCAAACAAAAATCACTGGCCATATCTCAGTGTTACAAAAGCACAATCATTATCTACAGCGGTCCTTCATTTATCGCGGGATTTACAATCTGAACAGAACCAATGATGATAGACAATATCCGTGAACTATTCATCTTTATTTCTTATATCTATTAAGGCTGTGAATATGGAGTCAATTTATGATCAGCCTAAAGTAAATGAGAAAACAGATTTGAAAAAAAAAAGAAATTTCTACATTTGAAATTTATTTTTGAAAATTTAAAAGCATCTTCAAACTTGAAAGTAAACTTGAAGGGATTTTTAAGAATTATTTGTTAGTAGTTTTAGGTTACAATTTTTCTTTTTATTTCATTTTTACATTTACAATTATTTTTTCAAATGTACAACATTTTTTTCAAGTTTAAAATATTTTTTATTTACATTTTTTTTAAATCCTTCAAGTTTACAATGTGTACTTTAAAGTTTAAAACTGTTTTCAAATTTTCCTTTCCAAATTGGTTTTCATTCACTTTAAGCTGTTCCTAAATTGACCCCACATGTAAATATCCAGGTTTGTTTAGGGAAGGCGAGTTTATTTGTCTAGCACATTTCGTGTACAACGACAATTCAAAGTGATTTACATAAAACATGAAAGAAAGAAAGCTATCAAAAGAAATAATAAAGGTGTGATCATTAAAATAACATTTAGACAGTTAAAATGAAGTCAATTTAACACATGCATAGATGAACAGCGCGGATGTAAACTTTTGAATACAAATTAATCAAATGTGCTGCAACTGCCCACGCTCCGGGGCTCCTGTCTTTGCCTGACTCCACCAGCGGAGCTACGCTAGGTCCGAGCTATCCTCACCATGCTAGCCCGCTAGCGGCCCAGCAGAGACAAGAGAGAGGTTGTTACCATCGTAGCGGGGCGATCCCACCCCCTAGCATAGGGGCTTTTTTTTTTTTTCTTATTTTCATCAAGACAATAATTAAAAAAATCCCCCAGTTTTATTTTTATTTCTCAATGTTCGGTTAATGCTCAAACTGGGCTGCAAAGAGACAGAAGTACCATCTAAAACAGCTGTCAGGAGTGAAGCACATTGCACTGAGAGAGACTGAAGGTTCTGGTGAACCCAGACACAATGACGTTGCCGGAGCCTCTGTAGAGCTCTCCAAAACATGTAAACACAAGCAACTAAATTAACGTCCTCCATGTTTCCATGATGTGGTCAACAAATTAAGTTCTTCAGCGGTTGCTCCACGGCCGAGGCGTCAAGGCATTGAGCAGTAAATTAGTCGGGCGTCAAAAAAGAGGCCGCAGGTGGGAATTTGACGCATCTGTTTGGTGTGAATACGCCGTAAGAAAGTGGCCCAAATTGCTCTTTTACAGACAAAGGTTGGACACCTCTAGCCTGATTTTTCTTAAGTCAATCATTGGGCAAATCCTAAGTTATTACTTGTATAGATAGATACAGTACATTGTTAGTAATGGGACAGATTTCTGTACTGAAATGAGCAGATATGTTCAAACTATAAATGAAAAACAATTTTTAACATTAATAATACATAATTAATGAAAATCCAATCAATCTTTATTAGAAATGGCTGAATCAATTCATCAAATGTATTTACATTTTTTTTTTATTATTCATGTCTTGTTGTCAAGCAAAAAAAAATGACATTTATTTTATTTTTAAAAATAAAAAACGGATCAATTTAAATTAGTCATGAAATGAATTTTAAAAAAATGTTTGCACTGTGTCGCAGCACATGTGTAAAATACTAAGAAAACTGTGTTGAAACCTTGAAACGGCTTCATTCACATTCCACAGCTGCTCTTTAATGCACATGAAACAAGTCAGTCCGCTACTCTTTAGGGTCGAAGTCACTCAAGTCAACTGATTCCAATCTAACCGTAACAGATCAAATACTATTTACTTGTTCCTTTTATTCTTTCAAATAAAACACACTCACTAAGTGGGAATGAAAATATAAACTTTGGTGGTGCTACTTTCAGTAGCATTCTCCAATGTCCTGCAGCAGAATGTGTGCAGACGCCACCTTTTCTGCAAATGTCTCCCATGTAAAATATTGTCTAGCATTTGCATTACATTTTGCATAAACACATTTCCACCTGGTAATTACATCACTTTTTTGTGCGTAGAGGTATTTATAAATGAGATCCCAGGACAACTGTGTATAAGAGCGGATACTCCCTTCCCAATGAAGAGACACATAAGGCTTCAAGAAGCAGGATATTCAAAGAGTGCTGTATTCAAGCACATGTATATAAAAATGAACAGAAGTGAAACTGAGATAAGAGCTGCCTTAAGAAGTTCGGAAAACGTTCACTGAGAGTAGACTGTTGGAGTGAACGCTTTAACAAACAAAATCTTCAGTTTCAATGTTGACATTCTTTCAACTACTGAAACTCTGCAACCATTTACACAATTATTGTAATTCTGAAACAGAGAAAAGTAGCTATGCACTGATATGCAACACTTTACAGTAATGAAGTGTTTAAAAAAATTAATGTAAATCAGCTGATTCTGATGGGAGACGAGCAGCTTTGCGCATTTATACAACATGTTAATGTTGTACAACTATTAATGTGAAACAAAACTGCTGACTAAAAGAACTGGACTGCTGGTCTAAAAGTCCTGAAAAGTTCTCTTTTCAGATGAAAGCTTTAGCTTTTAATAAATTTAGCTTCCAAAGTTTAAAGTTCTATGTAGATGTTATTTGGTGGTGGTTTGTGGACTGAGGAGCCATTGGTGTTGGTCCACTGTGCTTTATCAAGTTTAAGGACAGTCCGGCCTATTTCCACAGAGCCTTAGAGCACTTCATTCATCCCTCTGCTGGACAGCTTTTAGAGAAGCTGGCTTTATTTTCTAACAGGACTTTGCTGTGGTCCACACAAAAGAACCCCTGCTTGGCCAGTAAACTGCCCTTGCCCATACCATAGAGAATGAGTAACGGATTCAACAAGCCAGAGGAGACAAGACAAGGCAAGATAAACAACAACATGGTTGTAATGTATAATGTATATTGTGCTAATGATTAAATGTGTAACTACAGATGAGATAGTAATATATAATTGAATGTAAAACTAACATGTTTGAAAAAATAATAATAATAAGATAAGGAAAACCTCAGCAGAGGAACACACTGACACCCAGTCATTCATGAATCTTAGTATTGAGACATGTTTGATCTTTCCAGTAATCCAGCATCACTGTGAAAGAAACGTTTAGAGGGTTTTAAGAAAGATATATATATATACTAAAATGCATAATCTGCATAATCTTACATTATTAATACGTTTTAATCTAGTTAAAGTTCAACTTTGCACAGTTTTTACTGGTGGAGAAGAACCTGTTAATTCAAAAACCTACTTAGTTTAGAGATTTCACTTTTTAAAAAACATTTTCCTTTAAGTTCTAAGTTATTAAAGCTGTCAGCAAATCAGACTCTGGTGGAGCCGCAAACAGAGGAGGTGAACTCACCCCAGCGTGCTGATGAAGCCGTTCACCGAGCCCTCCGCGTACAGGGAGACGATGTCCCCGATGTGGAGGAAGCTGGAGCCGGAGTCCGACATCCTGCAGCCGCCTCACGGAGCACTCCGGCGCCGGGGACACGGACACGGACAGAGCCGCGAAAACGCCGTCTGCTCCCGGAGTTCCACAGAGTCCAACAGTCTCCTATAGAAGGAGAAGAAGTTTTCTCCTGCAGACGCAGGAGTCCAGAAAGGAGAGGAGAGCTCGTTACATTCACCCTGCCGGACTCCTGCCGTCTCCTCCAACTTCACTGCCGGGTTTTGACGAGTGAGCTGCTCCTCGGAAGTTCTTGGAATGTGATGCAGGCAGCGGCTGAAGGAGGGGCCTCGCGGGACTGCGGTTACTGCAGGTGAGTGTGTTCACACTGTAAGACACGCACGCGCTCCCACCCCTTGTCCTTTCTCCGCGCAAACGTCGTGTTTGTGTGTGCGCGCGCGCTCACTCCAAACAGCGACTTCTAAAACCAGGAAGTGAGTTCTAGAGCGACGATAACAGAAGAGGGCTTCAACAACAAGGAAAGCTACACTCACTGCCAGTGCTCTGCTTTCAGGTTTGTTCACTGATCTGATCTGAACCTCAGATGCAACCACCTGAACCACTAACTAACCTACACCACAACAACTAACTAACCACCTGAACTACCAACTAACCTTTACCACAACCACCTGAACAACTAACTAACCACCTGAACTAACAACTAACCTACACCACAACCACCTGAACCACTAACTAACCACCTGAACCACCAACTAACCTTTACCACAACCACCTGAACAACTAACTAACCACCTAAACTACCAACTAACCTTTACCACAACCACCTGAACCACTAACTAACCACCTGAACTACCAACTAACCTTTACCACAACCACCTGAACCACTAACTAACCACCTGAACTAACAACTAACCTACACCACAACCACCTGAACCACTAACTAACCACCTGAACTATCAACTAACCTTTACCACAACCACCTGAACCACCTGAACTACCAACTAACCTACACCACAACCACCTGAACCACTAACTAACCACCTGAACTATCAACTAACCTTTACCACAACCACCTGAACCACCAACTAACCACCTGAACTACCAACTAACCTTTACCACAACCACCTGAACCACTAACTAACCACCTGAACTACCAACTAACCTTTACCACAACCACCTGAACCACTAACTAACCACCTGAACTACCAACTAACCTTTACCACAACCACCTGAACAACTAACTAAACACCTGAACTACCAACTAACGTTTACCACAACCACCTGAACCACTAACTAATCACCTGAACTACCAACTAACCTTTACCACAACCACCTGAACCACTAACTAACCACCTGAACTACCAACTAACCTTTACCACAACCACCTGAACCACTAACTACCACCTGAACCACCAACTAACCTTTATCATAACCACCTGAACCACTAACTACCACCTGAACCACCAACTAACCTTTACCACAACCACCTGAACCACTAACTACCACCTGAACCACCAACTAACCTTTACCACAACCACCTGAGCCACTAACTAACCTTGAAGTTGAACAGACAAAGTATGTTGCACTGCTTTCATTCTGAAATTTCGGTCAGGCTAAGCAGCTAACAGAAAGCTACATCACAGTTAGTGAGCTGCGGCACAAATATATTTTTTTTTACAAGAAGCAAGCAGCTTTGAAGGAGAATGCTTGTACAGGGCACGCATGAAATATAAAGGTTGCAGACCACTAGATGAGCCCGTAGAGTGAAAATGTTTGTGCACTTTTTTTTGACCAGCATGCTGCAGGCGGCAGGTCGTAGCGACAAATTAAACAGCACTTAAAGGTAGGTACAGGTGAAGGACGTGAGATGTAAGTATGTTGTAAAGATGTATTTTTAACCCCCCCAAATCCTATGCAGTGGTTGCACACAACCTAGCTGTTAGAATTTGGAAATTAGACAATCAGAGTGTAGTTTTGTGAGCATTCTACTGGCACTAAGCTAGCACACCATGTTCTTGCAGCATCTGTGCACTGTCAGTAAGGAGGCAGTGAGTGCACATCTCAAATGTGCCAGGAAGTGTGTTTTTGGATGATGGGCCAAAGCCGAAGTTCCTGGAGAAAATCCATGCATGCACGGAGAGTACACTCCACACAGGGATTTTTTATGATGCTCCTCAAGGTACCTGCACGAGCCTTAAGGGCAAGCAAGACACACCTGCACTCCACTTAAGGTGCAGACACTCTTCTCTAGGAGGGGTCCATGTAAACCATTGACATAAATAGAGATGGACAAAACATCATAGTGACATCAACCAGAGAAGATACCTTACCTCCAGTTCCAATGAAATGAAGTCAATTCAGTTGTCATTTTTCCACTGTACAGAGTTTGCTATTTTGGAACCAGACAAGGTTAGTAAGCTGTGATTAGTCCAGGTTGGTCTGAGTCCTAATTTCTATGGCAACCATTCTCACTAATCAGGAGTGAGCTTGTTGGAAAGCCACGCTTTTTCCACTTAAAGTGGGCTTGAGAGAATCTGTCAATCAAGCGTTTCAAACACTGAAGGTGGGGGCCATTGGGCGTCACATGCTGTTTCTTTCATCTATCATGGAAAATCTACCAATACTTGGTGAGAAATGTCAAACATTTTGTGTATGAATTAAGAACAGTTCATATGAGGGGGCATGAATATCAGAGTAAGGCCCTGTCCTCCCAGCATCTGCGTTTTTCTTTTATTGACAAGGAGCAAAAATGTAACAAACTGTATCAAGAGAAAGTTTTTTCCCATGAGAAACTGAGGATTCTAAAGATATACTATTGCTGTTTCTCATCTGAGCCTGAGACAAAAAGTTTACTTAATTCCAGCACCTGCAACATCTGCCTTGAATTTCTAGAGGGGAGCTCAACTCTTTACTCTAAACGTTTAAGCTCAACAACCTATGTAGCCTATAGAAAATTGTACATGACAAAGAAAAGTACATAAAAAATTTCCAACAGGTACTGTAGGGGATGATCTGGCATAGAGGCTGCACAAACATGAGTGGTGGGTGGGACTGTTGGCATAGAGAGGTCCGTCCCTAACTAAGCAAGATTTTCAGTGGCGCCCCAATTATTATACAATATTTTATATAATTGATTGATTGATTTGTTTATTTCAAGCATAAGTTGGACAATACACGAAAATAATTACTCAAAATTATCAAACTCGTTATTAAGACAATGAAATGCATTGATTGAGAGGAAAGAAAGAAAAGGAAAAAAAAGCAAAAACAAAAAAGAAACCAATGAAAAATGAACAAAAAAAAACAACGCACTTAAGATACATTTGTCACATATGTTAATTATAGTGATTAATAACTTAGCTTGATTGATTTCTTGAAAAGGAGTGGGAAGAAGCGAACTTCTATAATCCCACCCCTACATAGTTACTTCATTTCATAGTCTGGCATAGTTTTCATAATCTGGTTCTGATCAGAAACATTATTGATTCACACTTTAGGTAATCAATATGTAATAAACATTGATTATCATTAGTACTCTAATTACATTGATCTAGTAATCATGGGTACATATTTCTGATCAAGTAAAGAAAATCGGTTGTTCATCAGTAGATTGTGATTACCTTTCAAGTAACATTTTAGTGATCATTATTGCACATTACACAATTTAATAATCATAGATAGAGATTTTAAAAAAGAAAAAAAATTATTTCAGCACATTCCAGTTCACACGTCCACATATTTGAAATGATTCAAACACCAGTTGATCTTTAACTTTTCTTATCTTCATATTGTGAGATTAGAGTTTCTTTGTACATTTTCTTGAATTTTTGGATGTTGGAACATTGTTTGAGCTCATTACTTAACCCGTTCCATAGTTTAGAGCCGCACACAGACACACAGAAACTTTTATTTGTGGTTCTTATCAATTTGATCTTGAAGTTGCTACATCCCCTCAGTTTATAGCCTCCTTTTTTTTTTTTTAAATCCTTTCCAAGGGTAAATTGTTCAAAAGAATCCAAATGTTTTGATAAGCATTTTAAAACTGAAATCGCATTTAAATGTATCTTTATATTATTTTTACGTGGAAAAAATATTAAATGCATTGAATGCACTGATTTGTTAATTGCTCACTTTCAAAAACAAATGACAATCTTCTTTATTTTCTTTAAAATATCAGATTTTACTAAAGAAGGCAAAAAAAAAACAAAATTGATGATGTGGTGGCGATGAGCGAGCAATGGTGTCAGGTCAAGCAAGCAGATCCCACAGTCAGAGTCCCACAGAGGGGTTAGTTGACACAGTTTATTTGGAAGAAAGCAAAAGGGAATAATCCGGCAGAGAGAAACAGCCAGGAAGATGCTTATATAGAGGGGGAACTGATGATGAGGAGCAGATGTGCAAGGAGGCAGCCCCAGGATAAGAGATAGCCAGACCCCCTGCCACACACTGCCCTGTAGAAACAAAACAAAAGGACAAAATTAGCACAAAACAACCACAAGGAAAGAAAAAAGAAACCCAACCATAACAAATGGAGTAGGATGCACTCAAGGAAGCTCCATTGAATGTTATAATAAAATATAAATATTTGGCGCTTGATATACCCCAAATTGATATAAAATATCAGCCTCGACCTATTTTTCACCCAGCTCTTAATTTTTATGGCGGCCAACTTTCAGAATTTTGCCTATGTGTTGCCTGGACGCAATTTATAATTTAATATGTAATGTTATGTCATATGTTAATAGATTTGTTCATTGAATCGTTTACAAAAAATAACTTTTACGAAAAATAAAAAGTAAAGTTACTGAAAACAACAACTTCCGGTTTTGCAGAGCAACTTCCGGTTTGTCGGGCAACTTCTGTTTCCGGCTGAATGTAATCAGGGCAAGCGAGATTCAGCATGGGGTCTTATTTATCTGTTGCCATCCCCACTGAAGCACTGTCAAGGCAATGCCATAAGTTTGTATGTTTATTTGTATACATTCAGGTTAACGTATTTTCGTATTATTTGGATAATTTTCTTATTTTAAAGTGTAGATGAAGGACTTTTATTTCATGTATTTCATTATCTGTTTTTAAAGGGGATCTTGTATATATTTACAGTTTTCACCATCTGGAGAAGAAATTAAAAGCTCAAAACGTTTCTTGCGGTCCTGGTCTTCTTCAATGGTTTAACTGCGTGTTCAAGTGGCAACACAGCAGCCTATATGGGAAAAACCAGACTAGTGGCTAGCAAGGCTAGATCCCAAAAAGTCACAGGCTTACAAGCTAATGACCGACACCAAAGTTGAAATCCTCGCTTCTATAAAAAAGAGAACATTTCTGCGTTGCTAAAGTCAGAGCTGAAAGATATACTCGCTGAGGAGTTCAGTGGAAGGAAAATGGAGATACAAGCCTTTAAAAGTGAAGTGGTTAGTAACATTTAACTGCTCCGCCCTGACCTGTACTCTTTGTAAAATAAAGTCACGGACATGGAGCACAGTTTGACCACATGCTCTGACAACGTAGCGAGAGAGAGAATTACAATAAACCTTCAATCAAACTAATTTTGACAGGTGCCCTTTGACCCCATAACAATAAATCATAATTTTTGACAGATACATTATGCATAATTTAATGAATGTAAAACTGATAATAAAATGATGTATTCATAAATTACAGTGTATGTATAATGTAAAATAAAAGAATGCAATGTTTTTTAATGTAAACATGTTTATTTGCATAATGAGTCTTCTTACAGTCCGAAGCATCAGTGTTTATCTGAAAAAAAGCAGAGAGCAGATAAGCAGGCTTATTCCCTTTCCCCCCACCTACCCAACCCCCGCGCCTGTAGGTGGCCGCCAGCACACATCTGTTCACAGGCCTACCCGCTAGATTAGGAAATCTGTTTTGGATGAAAGAAATAAAATAAATAATTAAAGCCCCTAAACATCAAAAAGATGTTTAGCTAGTCTTTCACAGACACCCGATAATTACCCTGACAAGAAAAGCGTACCAGCGCGCTGCTTATTCACCTTACGGCGAGAAAAAATGGAAGTGAGGGTCCGAAATGACGGAGAGTGACTGCAAAGAAGTTTTTTGTATCTCAGCCATTCCATCAGTCACACTTTAAACCATATAGCCTCGCGCACTTGCCACCAACATCCCGCCTCCTCATCAGCCATTGGACAGACTTTTCGTCAAACTGACAGCCCCCCCCCCCCCCCCCCCCCCCCTTTTTTTTTTCTTTCCCTTGAGATACAATCGATCACATTGATAGGCCCCTAAACTCTCTGCGGGATGCCGGAAAAAGGGTCAGCAGTTTTAGAAACACATTTCACAAACAAGTCTTTTACTTTCTCTACGAAACGAAAAACAGGTGCGCATCAACCCGCACTTTTTTGGGGTATAAGACACACTGAGTTCACCCTAGGTCAAATAGTTCGGCATACAGACGCATACGCTCTCACATCATTGTTTTCCGAACATGTCTGCAGGGACCGGAGCAAAGAAATTGGGTGAATAACTTTAGTCTGAAAAAAAACGAACTTTTTTTTTTTCATGAACAATTTTAAAGTCTTTTATTGATAATAATTAACAAAAGCTTCACTTTGTTTGTTTTTTTAATTTATTCTTGTAGAATCACAAACCCGTGTTGATGTTCATACACGGTTTTCGTAGGATTTCATGACTGGTAAGCTGAGACGTTCTTATTATATTCTTGAAAACAACGGTGATTTACATGTTTTAACGCGGGTTTTTTTCAAAATTACAGATTTTTTTTCGGTTCGATTCAGCCTGATTTGGGTGAGTTTCTCCCCCCATTTAATACACGTAATCTATAGAAAACTTTAAAGATGAGGATTGTGATTTGACGTTCATCGATTCTCTGTCATTTCTGCCCATGAAAGTATGCGACATGCCGAACGCGCTGGGTTTTCAAAACAGATGCAAGGGTTATTTCCCTCACGGTTTTAGCTCGGAGGAGCGATTAAATTACATCGGACCCCACCCACCCCCTTCGAGCTATGGTTATGACCACATGACAGACGGTCAGCGAGACGATTTCCTAAATGGTACCACGAGTCGAGCAAAAAAGTCTTTGCTTTACTGCAGAAACGATGTGGAAATTCTGGCTGAGGCCTGCGTGAGGTTCAGAAGCCAATTCCTGAAAGATTGTAATGTTGACCCGTTTAGCTGCGTCACCATAGCTTCCGCGTGCATGAAGGTTTTCCGAACCAATTTTTTAAAACATAAATCTCTGGCTATAGGTTGTTTTTTTTCATGTTTGCCCCACATGTTTCAGGCCTCAAGATAAATGCCCACTAAGAGACGTGACGTTTGAGCAGCTGCACGGCGACGCTCAGGAGAAACTCCAGAAGCTGCGCAGCATTTATGGCGTTAGCAGCGTGGTCATATGGGAGCCCGAATGGGACGAAATGAAAAACAATAACGCGGAGGTGAAACATTTTCTGGAAGCGTTTGAAGTGCCAGAGCCTCTGAAACCACGCGACTCTTTGTATGGAGGCAGAACGTCCCCTTCAGCAGATTAAGAGCAATCTCGCACAGAGCTTGGATGAAATCCTTAGAGCAGTGTTTGAGAATGTCTTTACGCTTCTTCGGCGCAGCATGATACAAAGCCTGGAGTAAAGGCCTCTGTCTTTTAGGACTTTTTGGGCAAATAAACGGCGGGTCTTTGATGAGGTAGGATCCCCGTCCGCAGTCTCAAATGTTCTGGGCATGTGGGTGTGAGATCAACCATTAAATAACCGTGAGGCTCCAGAGTAGCGTTTTCAAAGGCTTCTAAAAAGAAGGCCTTCTGCGTCGGAAAAGCCTGATGCGCCAAAATATTAATTTGTAATTTATCTCTGGGGTTTTTGAACAAAACCATATAATTACTGTTTAACCCGATGGTTCGGCTGTATTTTCCCTTGTGAAATATGTTCTGAGTCAGCATAAAAACGCTCATGTTTCTGTGATGTCTGTACTGCGTAAATATTTTCACTACGTCTTGGTGATCGGCCGCTTGAAACATCACGTCGTCCAAAACGACCAGGTGATTTTGATGAGGTGGGAACAGCTCGGGGTCTTCAAAAGAATCGGGTAATCCTTCGACAAATTTAATGTTTTTATTCATTTTCATCAGATCAGAATACAGAGATTGATGTTGATTATAAATCCACACAAGATTCTCCGGTACAAAATCCAAAACATATTCACACGTTTCCAAAACACTCTTTACAAAATATGTCTTTCCACATCCGCTGGGTCCTACAATCAGACATGAAAATGGACCCTTAATTCTGCAATCATAATTGACCTCCATTTCAAGGGTGGGACTTTTTTCTAGTTGCGGTCAATAACCAAAAGGTAAAGTGGTCCCGTCTTCAAAGAGACGTCTTTTATCAAACACCACCTGAAACCGCTTGGAAAATACAGAGTTTTTCAGAAGAAACCCCTTAATATCTCTTCTGATGATTTGCTGGGGCGTCTGCAGCGTCTGACCTCTTGAACCCTGCAAAAACCCCTCCACCAGCCCCTTGACGCTGTCAAAATGAACGTGTTCGCTGCATTCTCGCGTCTGAGTGATGCCTTTGACACGGAGAACCGTTTTTTTACGATTCCTCGTCTGATAAGCGTAACTCTTTGGGCCGGCAGCCGCAAATTCCTGAATGACATCACCGTTCAACTCATCCTGAGCAGACAGATATGAGCTGAGAGCCTCTTGTTTTAGACAGATTTTACTGTTGCAATCGGGGATTATAAATCATCAGACACACACGGTGTATATTTGTAAAAACCTCTTTGTAATTTAAACTAATTATTAATTATTTATAGTAATTTTCTTTGTGTTCTTGTTTTTGTTGGACTGGACGGAAAAAGAAAGGGGGGAAAAGAGAGAGTTGGGGTGGGCAAAAGAACAAGGAAATAGGGTGGGTTATAGAAGTTAGAGGATGATGGGGGGGGGGGCAACAAAATGCAGGCAACAAAATGCTGGAAACTTATAATCATTATAATCATGTGTGAGTGTTAGTCTAAAGTGGGCGGGGCCTGTCCACACACTCAGCTGTTAAAAACATACCTGCCGGCTCCAAGAGTGTTCACAAACTTATCAACATACAGATCACACGCACATGTATGCATACCAACCAACACATGTAAAGCGTTCCATTCTGTCACGTAAACTGTTTGAAGGTTCAAAGGTGAGCCGACACCTGTGCTCAGGTGAATGTTTATGTTAAGCTGAAGTGGATGAAGGAATATAAAAAAAGAAGGGAGAACTCCCAGCCATCCCCGCACCAAGACCCCCACCGAGGAAGCAGCGGCAACCAGGGCCCGGCCTTGCACCCATTCCCCACCCCACACAAAGAGAGAGGTGACTGACTCAGAAAAAAAAAAGATGGAATCCACTAACAAAACACAGATCTATTTGTCGGGGATATCCAAGCAACGTTTTAAAATTATTATAGCATGGCCACACAACCTACGGCCTGGTGGCCATTTTGTGTCAAAATTTGAGATTTAGGGACTTTCAAGTACGATGGATCATATTCCATCTGAGCCTGGAGGGTGTCTGTGTCCTTGTGGTGCGGGTTCTGGTCCTTACCCTCGGGTGCCGGGCCCCTTCTGGGTCACGACATTAGGAGAGCTTGGTCTGGCAATGTACACCTTCGGGGACCCCCACTTCTCTTGGTCATCCCTCTTCTAGATGGGGCTCTCTTCTGGATCTCCGCAGCTGCCTGGAGCTTTGGAGCGGGTCTCTCGTGGTGGGCGGCTTGTCTGGGGTGGTGGGGCTCTCGGGGGTGGGGCCCTGCGCTGGGCCGCCTGATGCGGTGGGGGGGCTGCTCTCCTGACTGGGCTGGGCCTTGCGCTCTGCGCTTCTGTATCTCACTGCGCTCGGGTGTTGGGGGCCCGTGTGGCTGTCCTGCGGGCCCTGGTCTTGGTGCTTGGCTGGGCTGCCTGGCGGGTGGATCTCCTCCGTTGACCCCACAGTATGGGTGCGGGTGTGGGCCCTGGTCGGTGCTGCCGCCTCGGCGGGGGTCTTGGTGTGGGGATGGCTGGAGGTTCTCCCTCCTTTTTTGTGCATTCCATCATTCACTTCATCTTAACATAACATTCACCTGAGCACAGGCGTCGGCTCACCTTTGCACCTTCAAATAGTTTACGTGACAGAATGGAACGCTTTATATGTGTTGGTTGATATGCATACATGTGCGTGTGATCTGTATGTTGATAAGTTTGTGAGCCGGCAGGCATGTTTTTAACAGCTGAGTGTGTGGACAGGCCCCGCCCATTTTAGACCAACACTTACTATTGCAATGGGTATAAGATCCAGCATCTTGTTGCCTGTAGATAACAACTCTACCTTCCCTTCCCAGTAGTCCTTCTCTAACTTCTATGATCCACCAAACCCCCCCCCAAACTATCTCCTTTTCCCCCCTTTCCTTTCCGTCCGGTCCAACAAAAAGAACACCAAAAAAAAAAAAATCAATATTAATAAAGTTTCGTTTCAATTACAAAGGGGGCTTATACCAACATACATTTTGTGTTCGCTATGATTTATAACCCCCGATTGTAAGCGTAAAATCTGTCAAACACAAGAGGCTCTCAGCTCATATCTGTTTGCTCAGCTGTTGGGCAGGACAAGTTTAAAAAAAAAAAAAAAACTGACCTTTTCTTTTGGCAGTTTTAACAAAATTTCACACACACATGCTCTAGTTTAAGTCTACAATAACCCCTTGAGTTTTATTGACCTTTGACCTCGGGAAGAGGCCGCCATCTTGAATTTTAAAAAAGACACTGTTGGTACCAGCTACAAAAGAAAAATCATTCCAGGGACTTTTATTGATCGTCTTGTAACTTCTTGGGCCTTCTTGGGAAGCAATTGAAAAAAAAAAAAAGTTGGAATTAGAAGTTGTAGATTTTGAACGGCATGCATGTGGCAAGCTCTCAAAAAGTAATTGGGGGTACTGTAATTACACACACTTTTTTTCACAGAATATTATGAAAATTTAACATGTTGAGCTTTGGCTAGAGCTGGATATAATATTATAAGACTGGATCCGAACATATTAGGAATTTGGGCAAATAACCTTGGTTGCTAAGGAAATTAAAAAGTTCACTTTTGCAGATTCTTCTGAAATTGATTTCAATATGTTCAGTATCACCAGGTGACCAAAACATAAAATGGTAGCTATGGATATAAAACCAGAAAAAAAGCTGCCATTTGAAAAAACTGCTTTTTATATTAATTTCTCACATACGGCTCAGACCAGTCTTAAAGAAAGAGAATGGGCGGTCAAGGGTGCATTGTGGCTGCTTAGCAAAGTAGGGTGGTGTGGGTGTAGAGGTGGGAGGAAAGAGCTGCAAACACAAAATACATCAAATAAAAAGGGAGGACATCAAATAAAAATGTAAAGAAAGTAAAAATAATGATATTGACGATAATAAAGCCTATATTAACGCTGAGAAAATGAAATAGACAATCAAACCAACTTCACATGGGATTGCATAGTCTTCTGTGCAACAGAGCTCGCAGCCTGCGTTGAAACTAATTACAGAAATACGCTAAAAACTACAGGCTGGTTCTGGGAGCGGAAGTAACCCTATGTTGATATCCCAGCATTCCTTTGTTTACATTTCGTCCCGCTAACTTACAAATTAGGAGGAGACGAAAAAATGCCATTGGGAAAAGCCTGTGATTGATACAAAAAAATCTACAATCAGCAGGCCACAGGCTCCCTGTTCCACTCCACTGTGATGCATCCACTTGCAGACTAATAGATTCATGTATCTCTTTGTTTTCCTTGTTTTAGCTGGAATTTGGCTCAAAACTATACAGCTGGATAGCTCCCATTTTGTTTGTCATTTGTGTTGCACTGCTAATGTTAGCTTGGGGCTATGAGGGGCTGCAAGCTACTGTGAGAGCGTGTAAACAAAGGGATAATGAGAAATGAGATGAGGCTTACCTTTCACCAACAGTCCTGTCCACAACTCAGAGGTGAATGTATAATGAACTCTTGCTGCTTTACAGACAATATGTACTAGCAAATAACACAGATTTTTTTTTTTTTGCATAATTTTAATGGGACTTTAAAGACCACGCACCATTCTTACCCAGTTAGCTTGTCTTAGTTAGCATGTCTCGTCTTGTAGAGCCTTTTGATACTAATTTCTTTGAAAACAGCCACAGTCTCTTTTTGCATATTGCTTAGGCACTGAAGAAATGCCCCACTTTCTTCTCCTGGAAGACGCAGCCCTCATTGTCAACTTTCTTTGTCTTTTTTAATTTACGGTCAACATTTTAGAAATGAGCTGGAAAGTGTCCCACAAAAAATCACACAATAGTGATGCCACAGGTTTAAAATGGATTAGGACCAAATATAGCCAATTACAATCAAGAACTTAGAAACATTTAAAAAGAATACCCGGCCAGCATATTTTTTTTTTTGTTATGACTGCAAGAGGCTATGGGTTGGTGGAAATTTTAACATGGGCTGCATTTGGCCCACAAGTTGCCCTTTGAACATGCCTGCTTACTGTCTGGCAATGTTCATCATACCACAGAAAACAACCTTTTGTAAATGACACTTAAAGGTAGTTTGTATTGATATGGCAATCATATTTAATCTGTTTTTGCAATTAAATTAAAATATATTTTAAATGTATGTTTTAAAGTTGATTATCCATTTTCCAGTCATTGTAAAACCAGAACTGCTCACTCAGGCTTCAAGTAAGATTACATACACATTACCATGGAGAAAAGCTGAGTCCATACAGTGAAGCCAAAGCCCAGCCTGGTGAGGTCCCTGAAGAAAATAACCTCCGGATGTGCTGTAATGTGTCAAATGGAGACAAATCTATGTTAAAAACAAAACATGAAACAGTTGCTGTTGCAGTTTTGTACTGTATTTACGGAAGCAGAATTTCGCAAAACCCAAACGATAGGATGTTTCTTATCGCTCCTGCATGTTCTGTGGGCCCACGATGCTCTGCTGACAGAGATCAAGAAAACCGATGGAGAGCCCACTGTGGGTTTGCAGGAGAACATGGAGATGTTTGTGAAACCGGCATTGATCTAAAAGATAAACTTCAAAACAACCTTATACCACAGAACTTAAGCATGACAAAACAAAGACAGACAGAAGATCTGACATAAACCGACTGAAGCTATAGACTTCAGCACACCAGTGGACATTTAAGTGAAACAAACATTTGTTTGAATTAACATTTTTGTCAATAATGGTATAAAGAAACACAATAAAATACAGTTCAGCAGCTCATTCATGCCTCAGCATTTAAAGTTAAAATGTTGAAACAATCTGGAGTGATATTTGTGCCACCATATTGCAAGCAAAACTCACAGTTTTGAGATAAACATTTTCTAAATTGTAAACAAAATGTAATGTTTTAAGGATAAAACATAAAAATTTGCAAATGAAAACATTTAATATTTGCTTTCAAAAACTTTTTTTTTTGCTTTCAAAAAATATTTTTGTATTTGCATCACAAATATTTTCTGATGTGTAGTGTCTAATCTCGCTTTCGCCCTGTCTTTGATTTTGCATTCAAGTTTCTTTTTATGTGATATTTGTGCAACCAAACAGCCTCCTGATTGGTCTAGATTCTATCCAATCAAATTGCCATATTTATCTAACATGGACTGTGTTCAAATTCATGCCCTATTCCCTAACTACTAAAGAACTATATAGTGCTGGACTATGCAGTCACTATGTAGGACTATGTATCATGTAGCCGGTTTGCCGAAGTAAAAACCTAATAATTATGAACATAGTACAAAGACTATGAATGTACCGTGTTCTCATAAATTCATTTTTTAGAATGAGTGAATGTACGGTATTCTGATGATAAAAACAACCTGGCTGGTTTATAAAAAATACAATTGCATACTTTTTTTTGAAGAAACTTACTGTTCTTGCTTAGAAATTAACTGATAAATATCTAGTCTATTGCAATGTTTATTTTTATTTTTGTACAACCGAGCCATTTACACGCTCGTGCGAGGCAGCACTCTTTCTGTACTTCTTTCTTGTACTTTACTGAAAATATCTTCCAATATGAATCTTTCCATGTTCCTGTTGGCAATAATTCAACTGTTTTTAGTTCGATCAAACTGAAAACGAAATGAAGCACAGAGGCAAGTTGTAACAGACGTCTCAGATTACTCAGGGTCACAAGGTTGTATCAAAGATTAATTGGTGCAGTAAGCTTATGAGTGTCTTGAGTCTTCAAATCATTTGAATACTCTATTTTTAAGGGAATAACAAGCACAAGTTTGACTGAGGACAATATATCCGTTTTGGGGAACATGTGCTGCACACTTGGTGGCTCCTACATCCAAAGCTCTCATCCATCCTTACTGGAACAACTCAAAATGCGTCCAGATCTCACTGTTGATCAAACAGCTGCAGTTGAAACCCTTCTGACCAATGGAAATACACCTTGTGTGTATTTAAACTGCATCTTTTTGAAATTCTACAATTCACAAATTGCAGTTTGGTGTCTTTCAGAGACTATAGTGTCCTCAAAAACATCATTTTGTTTGTTTTTATGAGCAGAGTTCCTTCAACATGGAATGAACAAACTCTAAAAGACCTTGGGAAGTTAACTCTGTATTTGCCTTCATCTTTCTATCAAGGCTTTGATCAGGTGAGTTAAGGTGCATTCATGTGTTTAGAAGGGAAGCTCTCATGAAAGGAGGATCAAGTTGGAGCTCATAAACCTCTTTTACTGGCAGAACACAAAGCGTAACTTCCTGAAATACTTTCTGATCGTTTTTGGTGGAGTGAGCAGACAACAGAGGAGGCAACTGAAGAAAGAGATAAGACAGTCCATCAAAAGTGATTCAGAACAACCTGCAGGTCAGTCTGCTTCTGTAAATGTGTCTTTATCTTTCTGTTTACTTTCTTGTCTAAGTTTTTCTGACGTTTTTTGACAGAATGCACAGCTGGAATAATCACTCAGGTCACAATCAGTGACCCCACCTTCCCCTTTGACTATAACATCAGTCAATTCAACAACTGTCTGTCAGTTTCAACCGTCAAAGACAACTTGGATGCCATCACAGAAAAGGTGGATGAGGAGAAATAGCTCAAGATTGTTCTCTATAAACTACGAGAGGTGAGTAAAGATCCTTCATAGAAACATTCAAATCAGTTGGTTCATCAGTGATGCTGTTTTATATAAGATAATTGGATGGTTTTGGGATAATCTTTATGGTTGGAGAGCACAACAAACACTTGGTTTATTCTTGTGGGTAGTGAGAATTGAACAAGCATCATTCTAGCTGGAAGTCTCAATTCTTGATTTCAATTTGAGACATTTTCTTTCAGTTCAACTTGAACTGACATTACATGCAGTTTACAGGGTTTCTGTGCTTTTACAGGCTCACAACTCCATCATTCCAGAAGATCAGGTTCAGTTCCTAAGTGCAGCTTCTCGTGTTTCCACTATTGAACACATTCGTTCATGGACCATCAGCAAAATCGACATACTTGCTGCTTTGATGGACTCTTCAGATGGAGGCTGGGACCCCAACTTAGCTAGCAAAAAGAGAACTTTTGTTGTGTTTCTGTGCACAATATGTATGGGCTGCTGTTTCCTCAGAGCACATTTCTTCTCCTCCAGTCTAAGGTTATCATCTCTAAATATCTGGCTGTTGGAGGAAACAAACTAGGCAGTGCAGAGCTGATGTTATGCGATGAGCAGGAAGGGGAGGATCCAAGCGCAGGACACAATTGAAGTTATGAGGTTTATTTAAGGGTAAGGCGATGAATGTTGATGGGGGAAAGTCCGGTATGGATTGGTCTTGCGTCGGGAGCGGAGTTGGATGAGCCCAGGGAAGCAGCAGGGGTGGTGGAGAGAAAGCGGGAGCCACTGGCAAACAAACACACAAGTTAGTAGGCAAAATCTATGACAAGAGTGAGTCCTAAGACACGTCTTGGGAGCCAGCACGTTACCGTCTTGGGCAAGCTAACAGTCTGGCGCCGGAACTGGGATCTCCACCATCCTTTATACATCTGCTGGAGACCCAGGTGCAGGCAATCATGGTGGCCATACCTGGTGGCTGATTGAGCACAGGTGGGTGCTGTCATGGCATCTGACGACCCACAACAGCTGAACGTTATCGGGGGACCTAATCTCTGCTCTCTAGATGTGGACGTCATCAGGACTAAAAACATTCTGCAAAAAATGAATAAAGACAAACTGTTCCATTTCAGCAGACAAATGTTTACTGTTTATTCTGAACACAAAACGATGGCTTTGTTCATTCAGCAATAACACACGTTTTCCTTTATCCTTCAGATGTGCTGCTTTACTCTGAGCAGGAATATTCAACTAAAAAAAGCATCACTTTCTTGCCTGATGCCTGTCCCTTTACAGGGTTGAATACTGTCTTTCAACTTGTCATTGTTAAATAGTCCTGTGCCTGATCTAACCACGTGGGTTTCTTCTGCATAGTGAATCTGTCCCATTTGGGTTTCATTCTACTGCTGGACTTTCAGCTAAAGTTGGCAAGAGCTTCTCTGCACTATCAGCCAAATTGTGTGTACGATGTGAGCATTAGTACAACTGTCTGTTGATATCTGCTACTACCTAGTACCTACCTCATAGTAGGATGATTCTACTTGTAAGTTGTCTCGAAATTTGAACTCCTACACAACCAGGGCAAGACCACATCTCATGAAGACTCATCTTTGGAGGCACTTGTGAAGGATCCACAAACTACAGTATATCAGAGTGAACTATGAGTGTAGGACAGTGGGGATCAAAGTTTGGGCACCCCAGGTCAAATGTTCTATTATTGTGCATATAGAACCCATGCAAAGAGTGAAAAATCTCCTAAAGGCATCAGTTTACAGATGAGACATTCTTTTAATATGTCAAAAATTAGGCTTTATTTCTTTGACCCTTTAAAATAACAGCATTTCCAAAATGCATCATGTTTGTTTAGATGTTCATTTGCTAACTTCAGACGTTGAATTTTGTGTTGAGGACGTAGTAGACGTTTTCTTCTGATGACTCTTCCATGAAGACCATATTTGTACAAGTATCTCTTGACAGTAGAACAGTGTACCGCAACTCCAGAGTCTGCCAAGCCTTTTCCAAAGGGGACGCTGCATACTGTCAATTCTACACCATTATTTGGTTTTCTGTCATTTTGAAAAGGTAAATGATGAAAAGAAAGCCTTTTGTGTTTTTACTTTTTAAAATAACTTATCTGTTAACAGATACTTTACCTGGGGGGCCCAAACCTTCTATCCCCACTGAAAATGAGAGAACTATCTGAACGTATATTGTTGGAATTATCAACTTTGAATGTTATTCTGGGTTTAAACCTGTCTTATGTGCTACATTCTCTTTCTCCTGCAGAGAAGTTGACTCTCTGGACATCTCCAGCTGCACTACAGACAAAAAGACAAGAGTTTTTCACGATCTCCTTTGAAGCATTCAACTTTAGCACAAGTTCAGTCTCTGGTTTTCAGCTTATACAGTCATACATTGGTGAGTAAACATTTCCACCCACACACATGTACATTAACATATCCACACAGAACTGATTTGACTTTTTTCTCAGGAGCTGCAAGTGCTGATCATATTCATAATATAGGTGGCCTCTAATGTTAACATGGATCTGGCCACCTTCACCAGTTTGGATGTAAATGTTGTGCTGCTCAGTGTTATGTTTATGTCTTACCTATGAATGATTCTGTTTCTGTGAATATTTCTTACAGCATCGGTGTAAAATATATCTGCTCTGTTGTCCCCAGAGTCTAACTGTAAGTGAAGTTAAAGGTCTTCTTGGCACCAACCTCCCAGATTTGAAGTCTTATGAAAACCAAGAACTGGTGCAGACCTGGATCAGGAGTCAAAACCAGTCTGAGCTCGATACTCTAGGATTGGGCATCCGAGGAGGCGAAGGTGAACCTACAACTCCTTCATATAACAGTTCTACAACACCATCTACACCCACCCTTCGTTCTGAAACAACTAGTCCAGGAACTACAGGTCAGTACAAGAACAGCAAGTGGAGAAAACATTTTGGTGGGGGGGATCAGAACTTTTTTTCTAAGACACTTGCTCTTTCATGTGTAGTTCTGCACTGTTATAACTATTTGGATCAGTTTAATTGCCGACTTCTGAAACTAAGTCACCTCATAGAGAGTGCTCATTCTCTCCATCAAGTTTGTATTTTAGCGTCCAGAAACTGCAAGAAAGAGGAAATGACCCACCTGGAGCTGATTCATTTATCTGGAATAATGTACACGTTTTGGAGACGGCAGTATTTTTACAAAGCAGTCAAATAACAGGAAAACTCAATGAGCTCAAACAGGTTTCTTATGGAGGTGTAACGATTAATCGACTTAATCGATTAGTAGATTTATGTTCCTATGATCCAACCAGATCAATCTGTCTGAGTCAAGTTGTCAAGTGAGTCGACCTATACTATCATAATATTTCCAAAATGACATAAATCGATCAAATTGATATTGTAAAATGCCATTTCTGACAACCATGTTGCACGCCATGGGGGCGCAAAGAGCCTTTCCCTTGAACAGCACTAATGGACTCCCTGCGCAGGATTCAGGGCGGATAAGAAATGGAAAAGTCCGTAAGACGTTCCTGCGTCTCCCTTACTTACCCTCACGTATTGCTTAGTGTTTGTGACAACCGGAGCCTGCACGCAGGAAAAAAACGGAACATTTTCGCCGAACGGGCTCACAGGGTTATCTACCACCTAGTCTACGTGCCCCGCACAGACGTACCCGTTTTTAACCCGCAGACAGCCCATATCCACCCAAAAGGGGAGTCCTGACTACAGCTTAAGGAAGTGTGTGTTTGGTCCTGCATCAGTCTGGTGACCTGTTCAGGGTTTATCCCGCATTTGCCCAACAAGAGCTGGGATGGCTCCAGCAGCCAGGTGACCCCGAAAGGGAGTCAGCCGGTTCTGAAGATGGATGAAGGATCTTAACAGTGTTGTATTAGGTGCAGTTTAAATATTATAAGTTGCTGTTTAAATATCAGGAAGGATAATCGATTCACAGTTTAGCCTATTTTTAACAAATTAAGATGTTGACTTAATCTTTGTTGCTCTTATATCTGAGCTCAATCAAAACACTAAACTGAAAAATACTTGGTCCACATTCATATATCTCATTATATTTTTTCTTTGTATCTTGTAGATTACTACAATGGACAGGTAAAGGGAATTTGTTGTTGTTTTTTTTTTCTTTTTATAAATCTTTTTAGTAAAAGAACCCTAAAACTGTGCTGACATTTTCCTTTTTGAAGTGCCAAGTTATTGCAGCAAATGGTGAGTGGTTTTAATGCATGTTGACATTTATTCACAGTAATTCATAGTTCTTAGTTGACACTTTTAGGAAAACTAATGTCATCCTTTTTTCACAGAGTCAAATACATGTATTGGAGTAAACAGGTAAACTTTTTTTTCAATTAATTTTTAACAAAAGTATCTAACTTTAAAGTGAAACTAAAAAGGTAAAGATATTTATATTTCTTAATTCAAAGTGACAGCACAGATCTTCAAGTCTACCTTGACAGTGGAAAGATGAGCGGACGCTTCTGTAACTTTTCTGTGGAAGAGTTTGCTTGTGCCTCTGTAAGACAGCAAAACATGATAAACTACTGTTGTCAAGGGGATTCATGGAATGATTTGACTTTCTAATGTTGAACAGCTCTCAGCCTTAACAGCACAGGACCTGGAAGAGATGATCAAGTGTGATCTGTCATCAAACTCAAGTGGGTCCATATCAGCCTGGAATCTGCTCTTCTGTAAAACTTCCAGGATCCTGAATGCAACTCTGAATCTTCTGACCACTGCAGTAGGAACAACTTTTAGTTCAGTCTTTGGCATCCATTCAACAAATATAATAATAAATTGGACTTGCCACAAAAATGTATATTTCACTATTTTTTACATTTGTTTGAATGGTTATTTCCATGATGATTTATCAAGCGTCCAAACCATTTATATGTTTGTTGCAGAGCATCAACCCCAACAATCATTCAGTGTCAATGATTTTGGACAGCTTACTATCAATCAGTCCAGATCTGTTCAGCACAAACACACTAAATAATCATGCTGAGCTGCAGCTGGGGTTTAATGTTCGCCTTCGCCCCTTCTTGCCCGCTGTTTCCACCAACTTTCTCTCAAGTCTTGCAGCAAAGGATTTGCAGTGCAGCTCCTAGCAGTATATACTGGTAGCAATACAACAAATAATACTTGGACAAATTCAAAGAATCTGACCAATTCCTTTCTAACGTCATAGTATTATCTGTTTTGTAATAATGCTTTGTCCTAATCATGTCTTTTCAAAATAGCTTGCAAATATTGAGTGAAGTACAACCCCAGATGACTCCTAGGCAAGAATCTGTGTACACACAATTCCTCAAGATTTACCGGAGCAGAAAGGATCCTGCAGGTGAGCACTAAGAAACGAAATTCTATACATATAACAACAAGGCTAAATTACAATGTTCTGTATGGGAGGAAACTTCCCAAACAACAGTTTTTGTTGTACAATGAAAACATAAAAAATGATACCAATAAAAAAACACAGAACTTATTCTCTTATAGAAAATATGTCATAGTTTGATAGTTAAAGGAAATGTAAATAGGAAAAATGATAACTGGTTGACACCACCACCCACAATTCTCAGCGGTTTGTTCTATTGCTTTTTCAGCCTTTTTCAGTTTGTTTCTCCGTATTTTGTCCCGTTTTGATGTGGTTTTTCGGTGCAGGTGGAAGCCCTGTCACTGCTGTCAGTCACACAGCTTGCAGAGGTAGCGGCCACACCTGGTCAGCTCACATCTGCAGAGCAGGTCACCATAGTGATGACTTATGTCCCTGACCAACAGTTTACCTCCTTCTTTGATCATTTTTCACCTCAAATGTTGGTAAGCAAACATTTTCTGCTGCTTAACTTTTTTAACCCTTGACATGCAATGTATACAAACCTTGTACAATGTTCATGTTTCTATTCTCCTACAGGGACGTGAAAACCTTCTTCCTTCTACTGTGAGCTCAGCCGTGTTGCAGGTTGTGTTTAATCGGGCAAACCTCTCCAGTCCATCAGTCAGTGATGCAGTTGTGCTGCTGTAGCTTCAAGATCGAATGCGCCCCCTGCTGGTGAACATGGCAGCTGACCATGTGACTCCATACTTTCATATACTGGCAGGAAGAAACTGCAGCATTGAGGAGCAGGGTGAGTGTAAAACAAGAAACATGAGACAATCATTTGCTTTTATTTCTGTTCCATTAATACCTTCAAAAGTCTTTTTTATCACTTTTATTAAACCAAATATTTTATTTTTTCTATTTGAGTCTAAATCTGCTCAACCTGACCATCTCATCTCTGAGTAATGACACACAGAGAGAAGTTCAAAGTAGTATCATCCAGGCTCTTCAAGGTAAATAAACCACATGAAGAAGAAAGAAATCTTTGCATATTGTTCTACAATTTTCATTGCTGAAAAGAATAAAAATGATCCAAACTTTACGTTTTGTTCGACTGTAAATGGATTTCATGTAGGTCCATCACCTCTTCGTTGCTATGGTGACAACTACAGCTATCAGGTTCTACCGTTTCCTGAGGAGATCATTCATGGGATTCCAGTTCCCCAACCTGAACACCTTCTTGTCCCTCATGCCTCAAGACAGAAAGCAACAGGTGTGTGGACATGAAAGCTTTCTGGAGGAAACTCTGAAATAATCATACAGAAACACAAAATCAAGTAACATCTCTTTTGTTTGTGTCTCCCCTGTAGCTGATAAACTCCATGCCTCCATCAGATCTTGGGGATTTCTTGCGTCAAACTAATGTTGTTGGACAAGAATCTGAGCTCTGTCAGCTTTACAGCAGCTACCTCCAGATCCCAGTGTTTCTACAGACTGTATGTACAAACACTCACAAACACACAAAACAATGTGAAAGCACAAAGAGTTCAACCTGAATGTTCTCTGCAGGAGTCTCTGCCAGAGCAGGTGAGACAGAGAACTCTGCCTTGCGTTTGGCCCATGGCTCTCAGGAGCTCCAGCAGGTCAGAGGTTAACGCCTGGTTTGATCGAGGTCTCCCCAACGACTTGGTCTTCCTCACCAAGACTCAGATCAGCCAGATCCCCTCAATCAACGCCTCATGCTTGGCCTTCCAAAAGATGTATGTTTTTTTGAATTTACAAATCCATGCTGCTGTTAAAATGAAGACATAACCTCTGTGTTCTTCTGAGAACGGTTCTCATGAGTTCGTTCTGTGGTTTTTTTTCAGTCTTTCTATTTTTGGTTCATCAACTTCTCTGCTGCTGTATTCACAAAACAGGATGTTTACAACAACATGAAGGCTTAGCTGTCATCAAGTCAGTTTTTGAAGACACAGAATATTGCTTTCAAAATGATGCATCATTTCATTCTTGAAACTCCTGATTTTGAAGCATGAATTTAGAAAAAAAAATTGAAGTCTCAACTATTATTTCATTTAAAAAAATAATTCATGCTTTGCTTCAATAAAAAAACTTCTGTTGCATATCTACAAGTAAAGTGGTTTGATACTTCATACATTTTAAATCTGGTGTGCATAATTTACAGTTAACAGAGAATTGTGTTAATTTGGGTAAAATTACAATTACGTTTTAGTTTAATAGATAAAAGCATAACCTAATTATTTTGAAAATCCTTTTTTTCCACATAGCCACGGCACCAAAGTGCTATGACAGCAGCAACCCAGAACTGAGCTCCACAGCCTGGTTTGCAGAGTACATCGGTTCTTTCATGTCTGTCCTCACTGTGGCGGATCTTCAGTCATTTGGATCTACAGAGGTATTTTATCTCATTAACAGATTGTTGTAATCCTGTACTTCTTTTATTTACTGTGAGGGCAATTCTGAACAAAACAGATAGTTTTTTGCTTTACAGAACTGACTGTATCTTCTCTTTTCAGGTTCTGCTAGTTTTCACAGTGAATACTCAGAATATTGCACTCCTCAATCAGCCCAACGTGGATCTGACATGAATCAGCTACTACACTCAGTTAGTTTATGAGCAAGTCAGCAACTTGAATCCACTCCTGTAAGTCTAAAGCATTGAAATATGTTGTTAGTTTACCAGCTACAAATCCTCCACACATAATTAGAAACACTCACTGTACAAACTGCATGTGACCCTAAACCCTACAAACGGTTTTTGCTTTTTAGTCTTCCTTCAGTGAGTCAGTGCTGCGCTCCTGGTCCTGTGTTCACCCAATTGAATGCATCAGTCAGTATGAAACACTGAGACACTGCTGAGCTCAGGAGAAATGAAGGTACATGCTTCACAGATTTCAGGTGAAATTCAAAAAGGATCTATTTTCTGTAATGTCATCTGTGTTCTTCTCCCCTGTTTTTTACATTCAATCAGATCAACAGCGCATCATCACTCTCACAGCTGGGCTCTCTTATCATTGGTTTACCCTCTAACACGTTCAGCAGCATCATCAGCTCAGAGCTCATCTCTGCATCCAAAATCCCTGCATTTGTAGCAAACATGATGTCTGCTAGTCAGATTCTTCAGCAGAGTTTTGTTTACCAGGTATGTCATCTATATTACGTCTGCAAGACTTCAGTGACAAATTATGTGCAAATGAAAAAAAAACATCTTTGGAAATAGTTTATAGAAATTGGAATTGCATTCTGAGCCTTTTTTATTTTCCAATATGTCATTGTTCCATTGGTACTTGGGCGTTCAAATTCCAGACTCTGCAGGCATTCCACTTTGGACAAAGGGATTCAAAGTGGATCTTGACATGAGACCCTAAGACAACTTCATAAGGGCTCTCACTGGTTACACCTTTGCCTTTTGGTTCCACGTTGATGGAACTTATGAAGAACCAGCACAGGGCTGTTCAGCAGAACCCAAAAGTGTGACAGGATTGATGATTTGGTGCTAGTTAACTAAAACTTTAGACTTGACATGTGGAAAGGAAGACAGCAAAAACAAAAAAGGCTGTATAGAAAAAAAAGAAATCCATCAGAGAGAAAGCAGAAATGTTAGGAGAGACCAAATCAGCCGTTTTATACATTCCTAAAAAAAAGAAGAGGATACTGTAAGCTTGGAAACTTGAATAAGCATTGAAGTCCATAGAAAGCAACAGTGGTGGATGTTCTCCGAATCCTCACCATAGTGAAGAAAAAGCCCTTCACAGCATCCACTCAAGTGAGGTGCTGTCTCCAGGAATTAGATGTATCAGCATCTAAGTCTACCATAAGGAGAAGAGACTTCATGAGAGTAAAGATTCACCATAAGGTGCAAACCATTGATCAGCCTCAAAAATGAAATGGTCAGAATGGATTTAACCAAAAAAAGAAACCACCTTCAAAAGCCAGCCCAGTTCTGGAACAACATTCTTTGGACAAATGAGACTAAGATCAACCTGTACCAGAATGTTAGGAAGAAGAAAGTTTGGAGAAGAATTGGACCAGCTCATGCTCCAAAGCACACACTTCAAGTTTATTTTAAAGCAAACGGGTGAAATGTTCTGCAATGTCTGAGTCAATCACCAGATCTCGGCCTAATTTAGAATGTATTTCACTTGCTGAAGACAAAGCTTAATGCAGAAAGTCCCACACATGAGCAATAACTGAAGACGGCTTCAATACAGGCGTGGGAAAGTATCACAAAGCTTCATTCAGATGCTTTGTAACATCTCTGACTTTTTCATCTTCCTTCCTTTGAACCATTTTTAACAGATTGTATCATCGGACACAAACAGTTTGAAAATCTTAGACAACGTTCCAGATCAATTGGCTGCTCAAGTCCCTGGAGTTTACCTGCAGCAGTTTACAGGTGACGCCGACACCATTGCCAAACTCAACAAGAAAAGGTGGAAACGGCAGCAGGTGGAGTTTCTTCTGGATGACTGAGTCTGCTCTATTGATCTGTTCATTCATCATTTGTTCATTTCTTTTATCAGGTTGAGTTGTTCGCCGATGTTATAGCAGCAGACTCGGCTACGACCATGTTAGGAAGTCCAGACAGGTGAGCAGTTGGGAACAGATTGGACTGAACAAGGCATAAGAGAAAATTGGAATTTGTGTTTTCATGTGCGAGCAGCTTGTCTTCATCTGTGCTGCAAGGGTTCACATGCACAGGAGTAAGTCGGTTCACAAAGAAGCCGGTGACTAAGCTGGTAAAAGCCTGCCGGAGAAAAGGATCTAACAAGGTCCCACTACTGGAGACACAGGTAAAGGCAGAACATTGTCTGTATCTCACCATAGAGGTTTATATGAACGATGTTTGTCCACTTTTTTACTCAGCTCTTTTCAGGAAAACTATTATTGTTTGGGTTCAAGCTTAAAAGCAGAGGTGTTCAAAGTGTTGTTTGGAAGGGCAGATTTGATGTGTGAATGTGTTAGATGTTACTGTTGATGTGTTTTTACGCACAAGAATGAAAATTCTGAGTTAACACTTTGTAAATTTAAACATTTCAGACAATAAAAATGAGGGAAAGGAAGAAATGTAGGAAGACATTTTCTCTCTGGCTTTTTTTGTTCAAAAGCTGCATATTGTCGTGGATAATTTAATTCGTAAAACATTGTTGTTAATTGTGATTATGCACAACCCAAAAGTGTGTTCATCTAGTTTACTACAATAAATACTACAATCAATGCCATAAACTCGTGCTCTGCTCTTCTTCACCCTAATCCAATCTGCTCCACTGTCGACTCAGTTCTGTTAGCTCATATTTACTGTATTTATACTGTATATAAATATGTGGCAGCATCAAGCACGTTCATAAATCATTTGGTAAACTAAATTCACTGCACCACACTCTCCCACTACTACATTACTGTGGCCCAGTGCTGCTGCCATCATGTGGTGAAATACAAAACAACTTGTTTGACTGCAGCAGCTGTTGAATTCACAGTTGAAAATACATGGAACAGATGGAAAACTATTCATCCGTACTATTTCCAATGATTATTAGGGAATTCCTTTTTGAGCTTTGAAGTAGATTATCATGTTAATTCCGCACTAAAAACAACCCCAGAGTGGTATTTTGATCCATTCAAGCATTTCTGAGCGTTCCTCTAAAAACCTGCGCTCCCAATCCACCAAAACCAGTGGGTCTTACATTGTGACATAGATAAGTGAGAACAGCCTTTCTAGGAAGAGTCTGCGCTGCCAGCACCACCCCCAGGCTAATACACACACCTACTTTCTCCACGGAACTAGCGGTGATCGACAAAACGCTTTCATTTTATAAGCACAACATGCGCATCCATCTATGCAAAGGTTTTTTTGTTGTTTGTTTTGGTGGGTGAAACGCAGGCACACTGCTGAGGTCCGCTCTAGGTTGATGTCATGAAATGGGAGCACCCCCCAAAATAGTACAAATTCATGTTTTGTCTTTTTGATCAACAGTTGACCTGCAGTTGAGTCAGATGTCTCCACCTTTACACTTTACCCTCCAGATGTGCTGCTATATTATGAGTCAGAATCAGCAAGAATCAGCCCTTCTTTCTTTCTTTCCTTCTTTCTTTCTTTTTAATGCAAAAGAAAAACTGTTGGCTTTAATTTAGAGACAAAACTAGTATTTTTTCTTTGGCGTCTAGTTACTCTGGTGCCACAGAGCATTCTGTGTTCCTGAATAAATTAGTTTTTCTATTTAAAAGAAAAGATTGAGATTCGAACTATTCATCATTGTGAATTACATGGCAACTCTGAGGATAGTGTTTTTTTTTAAACCTTTATTTGTTCTGAAAGTGTAGTGGGGGCTTGTGGATCCCAAAAGTTGTTTTTTTATTTTACATCCTGTGTTCCTGAATAAATTAAATCGTTTTTCTTCATTTGAAATAGAAAAAAAAAAAGGAAAGAAAAAATTGCCAACTCTGAGATTCGAACTGGCGTCTTGCGCGTGAAAGCTCTGCACTTCCCGCCGTCGCCAAAAGGGCATGACATTCTAATTGATAAAAACTCTCTATTTGAATATTCATCATTGTCAATTACATGGCAACTCTGAGGATAGTGTTTTTTTTTAAACCTTTATTTGTTCTGAAAGTGTAGTGGGGGCTTGTGGATCCCAAAATTTGTTTTTTTATTTTGCTTTCTGTGTTTCTGAATAAATTAAATAGTTGTTCTATTTAAAAGAACAGAAAAAGGAAAGATAAAATTGCCTACTCTGAGATTCGAACTGGCGTCTTGCGCGTGAAAGCTCTGCACTTCCCGCCTTCGCCAAAAGGGCATGACATTCTAATTGATAAAAACTCTCTATTTGAATATTCATCATTGTCAATTACATGGCAACTCTGAGGATAGTGTTTTTTTTTAAACCTTTATTTGTTCTGAAAGTGTAGTGGGGGTGTGTGGATCA
This sequence comes from Oryzias celebensis, assembly GCA_014656515.1. Lineage (NCBI taxonomy): Eukaryota > Metazoa > Chordata > Actinopteri > Beloniformes > Adrianichthyidae > Oryzias > Oryzias celebensis. The sequence continues at coordinate 313,270 of BNCR01000038.1, forward strand.
CAAAATTGTTTTTTTTATTTTGCATTCTGTGTTCCTGAATAAATTAAATCGTTTTTCTTCATTTGAAATTAAAAAAAAAAAAAAAAAAAAGAAAGAAAAAATTGCCAACTCTGAGATTCGAACTGGCGTCTTGCGCGTGAAAGCTCTGCACTTCCCGCCGTCGCCAAAAGGGCATGACATTCTAATTGATAAAAACTCTCTATTTGAATATTCATCATTGTCAATTACATGGCAACTCTGAGGATAGTGTTTTTTTTTAAACCTTTATTTGTTCTGAAAGTGTAGTGGGGGCTTGTGGATCCCAAAAGTTGTTTTTTTATTTTGCATTCTGTGTTCCTGAATAAATTAAATCGTTTTTCTTCATTTGAAATTAAAAAAAAAGAAAGAAAAAAGAAAGAAAAAATTGCCAACTCTGAGATTCGAACTGGCGTCTTGCGCGTGAAAGCTCTGCACTTCCCGCCTTCGCCAAAAGGGCATGACATTCTAGTTGACAAAAACTCTCTATTTGAATATTCATCATTGTCAATTACATGGCAACTCTGAGGATAGTGTTTTTTTTTTAAACCTTTATTTGTTCTGAAAGTGTAGTGGGGGCTTGTGGATCCCAAAAGTTGTTTTTTTATTTTGCATTCTGTGTTCCTGAATAAATTAAATCGTTTTTCTTCATTTGAAATTAAAAAAAAAAAAAAAAAAAAGAAAGAAAAAATTGCCAACTCTGAGATTCGAACTGGCGTCTTGCGCGTGAAAGCTCTGCACTTCCCGCCGTCGCCAAAAGGGCATGACATTCTAATTGATAAAAACTCTCTATTTGAATATTCATCATTGTCAATTACATGGCAACTCTGAGGATAGTGTTTTTTTTTAAACCTTTATTTGTTCTGAAAGTGTAGTGGGGGCTTGTGGATCCCAAAAGTTGTTTTTTTATTTTGCATTCTGTGTTCCTGAATAAATTAAATCGTTTTTCTTCATTTGAAATTAAAAAAAAAGAAAGAAAAAAGAAAGAAAAAATTGCCAACTCTGAGATTCGAACTGGCGTCTTGCGCGTGAAAGCTCTGCACTTCCCGCCTTCGCCAAAAGGGCATGACATTCTAATTGACAAAAACTCTCTATTTGAATATTCATCATTGTCAATTACATGGCTGCAGGTCAGTCTGCTTCTGTAAATGTGTCTTTATCTTTCTGTTTACTTTCTTGTCTAAGTTTTTCTGACGTTTTTTGACAGAATGCACAGCTGGAATAATCACTCAGGTCACAATCAGTGACCCCACCTTCCCCTTTGACTATAACATCAATCAATTCAACAACTGTCTGTCAGAACTTTTTTTCTAAAGACATTTGCTCTTTCACTGATGTGTAGTTCAGCACTGTTAGAACTATGTGCATCAGTTTAATTGCCGACTTCTGAAACTAAGTCACCTCATAGAGAGTGCTCATTCTCTCCATCAAGTTTGTATTTTAGCGTCCAGAAACTGCAAGAAAGAGGAAATGACCCACCTGGAGCTGATTCATTTATCTGGAATAATGTACACGTTTTGGAGACGGCAGTATTTTTACAAAGCAGTCAAATTACAGGAAAACTCAATGAGCTCAAACAGGTTTCTTATGGAGGTGTAACGATTAATCGACTTAATCGATTAGTAGATTTATGTTCCTATGATCCAACCAGATCAATCTGTCTGAGTCAAGTTGTCAAGTGAGTCGACCTATACTATCATAATATTTCCAAAATGACATCAATCGATCAAATTGATATTGTAAAATGCCATTTCTGACAACCATGTTGCACGCCATGGGGGCGCAAAGAGCCTTTCCCTTGAACAGCACTAATGGACTCCCTGCGCAGGATTCAGGGCGGATAAGAAATGGAAAAGTCCGTAAGACGTTCCTGCGTCTCCCTTACTTACCCTCACGTATTGCTTAGTGTTTGTGACAACCGCAGCCTGCACGCAGGAAAGGATCTTTTGGCCTTCCAAAAGATGTATGTTTTTTTGAATTTACAAATCCATGCTGCTGTTAAAATGAAGACATAACCTCTGTGTTCTTCTGAGAACGGTTCTCATGAGTTCGTTCTGTGGTTTTTTTTCAGTCTTTCTATTTTTGGTTCATCAACTTCTCTGCTGCTGTATTCACAAAACAGGATGTTTACAACAACATGAAGGCTTAGCTGTCATCAAGTCAGTTTTTGAAGACACAGAATATTGCTTTCAAAATGATGCATCATTTCATTCTTGAAACTCCTGATTTTGAAGCATGAATTTAGAAAAAAAAATTGAAGTCTCAACTATTATTTCATTTAAAAAAATAATTCATGCTTTGCTTCAATAAAAAAAAACTTCTGTTGCATATCTACAAGTAAAATGGTTTGATACTTCATACATTTTAAATCTGGTGTGCATAATTTACAGTTAACAGAGAATTGTGTTAATTTGGGTAAAATTACAATTACGTTTTAGTTTAATAGATAAAAGCATAACCTAATTATTTTGAAAATCCTTTTTTTCCACATAGCCACGGCACCAAAGTGCTATGACAGCAGCAACCCAGAACTGAGCTCCACAGCCTGGTTTGCAGAGTACATCGGTTCTTTCATGTCTGTCCTCACTGTGGCGGATCTTCAGTCATTTGGATCTACAGAGGTATTTTATCTCATTAACAGATTGTTGTAATCCTGTACTTCTTTTATTTACTGTGAGGGCAATTCTGAACAAAACAGATAGTTTTTTGCTTTACAGAACTGACTGTATCTTCTCTTTTCAGGTTCTGCTAGTTTTCACAGTGAATACTCAGAATATTGCACTCCTCAATCAGCCCAACGTGGATCTGACATGAATCAGCTACTACACTCAGTTAGTTTATGAGCAAGTCAGCAACTTGAATCCACTCCTGTAAGTCTAAAGCATTGAAATATGTTGTTAGTTTACCAGCTACAAATCCTCCACACATAATTAGAAACACTCACTGTACAAACTGCATGTGACCCTAAACCCTACAAACGGTTTTTGCTTTTTAGTCTTCCTTCAGTGAGTCAGTGCTGCGCTCCTGGTCCTGTGTTCACCCAATTGAATGCATCAGTCAGTATGAAACACTGAGACACTGCTGAGCTCAGGAGAAATGAAGGTACATGCTTCACAGATTTCAGGTGAAATTCAAAAAGGATCTATTTTCTGTAATGTCATCTGTGTTCTTCTCCCCTGTTTTTTACATTCAATCAGATCAACAGCGCATCATCACTCTCACAGCTGGGCTCTCTTATCATTGGTTTACCCTCTAACACGTTCAGCAGCATCATCAGCTCAGAGCTCATCTCTGCATCCAAAATCCCTGCATTTGTAGCAAACATGATGTCTGCTAGTCAGATTCTTCAGCAGAGTTTTGTTTACCAGGTATGTCATCTATATTACGTCTGCAAGACTTCAGTGACAAATTATGTGCAAATGAAAAAAAAACATCTTTGGAAATAGTTTATAGAAATTGGAATTGCATTCTGAGCCTTTTTTATTTTCCAATATGTCATTGTTCCATTGGTACTTGGGCGTTCAAATTCCAGACTCTGCAGGCATTCCACTTTGGACAAAGGGATTCAAAGTGGATCTTGACATGCGGCCCTAAGACAACTTCATAAGGGCTCTCACTGGTTACACCTTTGCCTTTTGGTTCCACGTTGATGGGACTTATGAAGAACCAGCACAGGGCTGTTCAGCAGAACCCCAAAGTGTGACAGGATTGATGATTTGGTGCTAGTTAACTAAAACTTTAGACTTGACATGTGGAAAGGAAGACAGCAAAAACAAAAAAGGCTGTATAGAAAAAAAAGAAATCCATCAGAGAGAAAGCAGAAATGTTAGGAGAGACCAAATCAGCCGTTTTATACATTCCTAAAAAAAAGAAGAGGATACTGTAAGCTTGGAAACTTGAATAAGCATTGAAGTCCATAGAAAGCAACAGTGGTGGATGTTCTCCGAATCCTCACCATAGTGAAGAAAAAGCCCTTCACAGCATCCACTCAAGTGAGGTGCTGTCTCCAGGAATTAGATGTATCAGCATCTAAGTCTACCATAAGGAGAAGAGACTTCATGAGAGTAAAGATTCACCATAAGGTGCAAACCATTGATCAGCCTCAAAAATGAAATGGTCAGAATGGATTTAACCAAAAAAAAGAAACCACCTTCAAAAGCCAGCCCAGTTCTGGAACAACTCCAGTTACTCTGGTGCCACAGAGCATTCTGTGTTCCTGAATAAATTAGTTTTTTCTATTTAAAAGAAAAGAAAAAGGAAAGATAAAATTGCCGATTCTGAGATTCGAACTATTCATCATTGTCAATTACATGGCAACTCTGAGGATAGTGTTTTTTTTTTAAACCTTTATTTGTTCTGAAAGTGTAGTGGGGGCTTGTGGATCCCAAAAGTTGTTTTTTTTATTTTGCATTCTGTGTTCCTGAATAAATTAAATCGTTTTTTTCTTCATTTGAAATTAAAAAAAAAAAAAAAAAAAAAAGAAAGAAAAAATTGCCAACTCTGAGATTCGAACTGGCGTCTTGCGCGTGAAAGCTCTGCACTTCCCGCCGTCGCCAAAAGGGCATGACATTCTGATTGATAAAAACTCTCTATTTGAATATTCATCATTGTCAATTACATGGCAACTTTGAGGATAGTGTT
>BNCR01000039.1:0-97500 GCA_014656515.1 Oryzias celebensis
TCCTGTCTTTGGCCTGACCTCGCCTTTGCTCTTCCGCTCCTGTCTTTGGCCGTGACCTCGCCTTTGGCTCTTCCCGCTCCTGTCTTTGGCCGTGACCTCGCCTTTGGCTCTTCCCGCTCCTGTCTTTGGCCGTGACCTCGCCTTTGGCTCTTCCCGCTCCTGTCTTTGGCCGTGACCTCGCCTTTGGCTCTTCCCGCTCCTGTCTTTGGCCGTGACCTCGCCTTTGGCTCTTCCCGCTCCTGTCTTTGGCCGTGACCTCGCCTTTGGCTCTTCCCGCTCCCTCTCCTGTCTTTGGCCGTGACCTCGCCTTTGGCTCTTCCCGCTCCTGTCTTTGGCCGTGACCTCGCCTTTGGCTCTTCCCGCTCCTGTCTTTGGCCGTGACCTCGCCTTTGGCTCTTCCCGCTCCTGTCTTTGGCCGTGACCTCGCCTTTGGCTCTTCCCGCTCCTGTCTTGGCCGTGACCTCGCCTTTGGCTCTTCCCGCTCCTGTCTTTGGCCGTGACCTCGCCTTTGGCTCTTCCCGCTCCTGTCTTTGGCCGTGACCTCGCCTTTGGCTCTTCCCGCTCCTGTCTTTGGCCGTGACCTCGCCTTTGGCTCTTCCCGCTCCTGTCTTTGGCCGTGACCTCGCCTTTGGCTCTTCCCGCTCTCTGTCTTTGGCCGTGACCTCGCCTTTGGCTCTTCCCGCTCCTGTCTTTGGCCGTGACCTCGCCTTTGGCTCTTCCCGCTCCTGTCTTTGGCCGTGACCTCGCTTTGGCTCTTCCCGCTCCTGTCTTTGGCCGTGACCTCGCCTTTGGCTCTTCCCGCTCCTGTCTTTGGCCGTGACCTCGCCTTTGGCTCTTCCCGCTCCTGTCTTTGGCCGTGACCTCGCCTTTGGCTCTTCCCGCTCCTGTCTTTGGCCGTGACCTCGCCTTTGGCTCTTCCCGCTCCTGTCTTTGGCCGTGACCTCGCCTTTGGCTCTTCCCGCTCCTGTCTTTGGCTGACCTCGCCTTTGGCTCTTCCCGCTCCTGTCTTTGGCCGTGACCTCGCCTTTGGCTCTTCCCGCTCCTGTCTTTGGCCGTGACCTCGCCTTTGGCTCTTCCCGCTCCTGTCTTTGGCCGTGACCTCGCCTTTGGCTCTTCCCGCTCCTGTCTTTGGCCGTGACCTCGCCTTTGGCTCTTCCCGCTCCTCTCTTTTGGCCGTGACCTCGCCTTTGGCTCTTCCCGCTCCTGTCTTTGGCCGTGACCTCGCCTTTGGCTCTTCCCGCTCCTGTCTTTGGCCGTGACCTCGCCTTTGGCTCTTCCCGCTCCTGTCTTTGGCCGTGACCTCGCCTTTGGCTCTTCCCGCTCCCTTTGTCTTTGGCCGTGACCTCGCCTTTGGCTCTTCCCGCTCCTGTCTTTGGCCGTGACCTCGCCTTTGGCTCTTCCCGCTCCTGTCTTTGGCCGTGACCTCGTCTTTGCTCTTCCCGGCTCCTGTCTTTGGCCGTGACCTCGCCTTTGCTCTTCCCGCTCCTGTCTTTGGCCGTGACCTCGCCTTTGGCTCTTCCCGCTCCTTGTCTTTGGCCGTATGACCTCGCCTTTGGCTTCTTCCCGCTCCTGTCTTTGGCCGTGACCTCGCCTTTGCTCTTCCGCTCCTGTCTTTGCCGTGACCTCGCCTTGGCTCTTCCCCGCTCCTGTCTTTGGTCTTCGTGACCTCGCCTTTGCCCCTCCCGCTCCTGTCTTTGGCGTGACCTCGCCTTTGGCTCTTCCCGCTCCTGTCTTTGGCCGTGACCTCGTCTTTGGACTCTTCCCGCTCCTGTCTTTTGGCCGTGACCTCGTCTTTGACTCTTCCTTCGCTCCTGTCTTTTGGCCGTGACCTCGCCTTTGGCTCTTCCCGCTCCTGTCTTTGGCCGTGACCTCGCCTTGGCTCTTCCCGCTTTTTTTCCGTTCCTGTCTTTGCGCCGTCTTGGGACCTCGCCTTTGGCTCTTCCCGCTCCTGTCTTTGGCTGTGAACCTCGCTTTGGCTCTTCCCGCTCCTGTCTTTGGCCGTGAACCTCGCCTTTGGCTCTTCCCGCTCCTGTCTTTGCCGTGACCTCGCCTTTGACTCTTCCTGCTCCTGTCTTGGCCGTGACCTCGCCTTTGGCTCTTCCCGCTCCTGTCTTTGCCGTGACCTCGCCTTTGGCTCTTCCCGCTCCCTCTCCTGTCTTTGCCGTGACCTCGCCTTTGGCTCTTCCCGCTCCTGTCTTGGCCGTGACCTCGCCTTTGGCTCTTCCTGCTCCTGTCTTTGGCCGTGACCTCGCCTTTGCTCTTCCCGCTCCTGTCTTTGGCCGTGACCTCGCCTTTGACTCTTCCCGCTCCTGTCTTTGGCGTGACCTCGCCTTTGGCTCTTCCCGCTCCTGTCTTTGGCCGTGACCTCGCCTTTGCTCTTCCCGCTCCTGTCTTTGGCCGTGACCTCGCCTTTGGCTCTTCCCGCTCCTGTCTTTGGCCGTGACTCGTTCCTTTTTTTTGGCTCTCTTCCCGCTCCTGTCTTTGGCCGTTGACCTCGCCTTTGGCTCTTCCCGCTCCTGTCTTTGGCCGTGACCTCGCCTTTGGCTCTTCCCGCTCCTGTCTTTGGCCGTGACCTCGTCTTTGACTCTTCCCGCTCCTGTCTTTGGCCGTGACCTCGCCTTTGCTCTTCCCGCTCCTGTCTTTGGCCGTGACCTCGCCTTTGCTCTTCCGCTCCTGTCTTTGGCTTTGACCTCGCCTTTGCCCCTCCCGCTCCTGTCTTTGGCCGTGACTCGCCTTTGGCTCTTCCCGCTCCTGTCTTTGGCCGTGACCTCGCCTTTGGCTCTTCCCGCTCCTGTCTTTGGCCTGACTCGCCTTTTGCTTTCCCGCTCCTGTCTTTGGCCTTGACCTCGCCTTTGGCTCTTCCCGCTTCCTGTCTTTGGCCGTGACCTCGCCTTTGGCTCTTCCCGCTCCTGTCTTTGGCCGTGACCTCGCCTTTGGCTCTTCCCGCCTCCTGTCTTTGGCCGTGACCTCGCCTTTGGCTCTTCCCGCTCCTGCTCCTGTCTTTGGCCGTGACCTCGCCTTTGGCTCTTCCCGCTCCTGTCTTTGGCCGTGACCTCGCCTTTGGCTCTTCCCGCTCCTGTCTTTGGCCGTGACCTCGCCTTTGGCTCTTCCCGCTCCCTCTCCTGTCTTTGGCCGTGACCTCGCCTTTGGCTCTTCCTCCGCTCCTGTCTTTGGCCGTGACCTCGCCTTTGGCTCTTCCCGCTCCTGTCTTTGGCCGTGACCTCGCCTTTGGCTCTTCCCGCTCCTGTCTTTGGCCGTGACCTCGCCTTTGGCTCTTCCCTGCTCCTGTCTTTGGCCGTGACCTCGCCTTTGGCTCTTCCCGCTCCTGTCTTTGGCCGTGACCTCGTCTTTGGCTCTTCCCGCTCCCTCTCCTGTCTTTGGCCGTGACCTCGCCTTTGGCTCTTCCCGCTCCCTCTCCTGTCTTTGGCCGTGACCTCGCCTTTGGCTCTTCCCGCTCCTGTCTTTGGCCGTGACCTCGCCTTTGGCTCTTCCCGCTCCTGTCTTTGGCCGTGACCTCGCCTTTGGCTCTTCCCGCTCCCTCTCCTGTCTTTGGCCGTGACCTCGCCTTTGGCTCTTCCCGCTCCTGTCTTTGGCCGTGACCTCGCCTTTGGCTCTTCCCGCTCCTGTCTTTGGCCGTGACCTCGCCTTTGGCTCTTCCCGCTCCTGTCTTTGGCCGTGACCTCGCCTTTGACTCTTCCCGCTCCTGTCTTTGGCCGTGACCTCGCCTTTGGCTCTTCCCGCTCCCGCTCCTGTCTTTGGCCGTGACCTCGTCTTTGGCTCTTCCCGCTCCCTCTCCTGTCTTTGGCCGTGACCTCGCCTTTGGCTCTTCCCGCTCCTGTCTTTGGCCGTGACCTCGCCTTTGGCTCTTCCCGCTCCTGTCTTTGGCCGTGACCTCGCCTTTGGCTCCTCGCTCCTTCTTTGGCTCTCGTCTCCCGCTCCTGTCTTTGGCCGTGACCTCGCCTTTGGCTCTTCCCGCTCCTGTCTTTGGCCGTGACCTCGCCTTTGGCTCTTCCCGCTCCTGTCTTTGGCCGTGACCTCGCCTTTGGCTTCTTCCCGCTCCTGTCTTTGGCCGTGACCTCGCCTTTGGCTCTTCCCGCTCCTGTCTTTGGCCGTGACCTCGCCTTTGGCTCTTCCCGGCTCCCTGCTCCTGTCTTTGGCCGTGACCTCGCCTTTGGCTCTTCCCGCTCCTGTCTTTGGCCGTGACCTCGCCTTTGGCTCTTCCCGCTCCTGTCTTTGGCCGTGACCTCGCCTTTGGCTCTTCCCGCTCCTGTCTTTGGCCGTGACCTCGCCTTTGCTCTTCCCGCTCCTGTCTTTGGCCGTGACCTCGCCTTTGGCTCTTCCCGCTCCTGTCTTTGGCCGTGACCTGCTTTTTTTTTTTTTTTTTTTTTCCGCTCTGTCTTTGGCGTGACCTCGCCTTTGGCTCTTCCCGCTCCTGTCTTTGGCCGTGACCTCGCCTTTGGCTCTTCCCGCTCCTGTCTTTGGCCGTGACCTCGCCTTTGGCTCTTCCCGCTCCTGTCTTTGGCCGTGACCTCGCCTTTGGCTCTTCCCGCTCCTGTCTTTGGCCGTGACCTCGCCTTTGGCTCTTCCCGCTCCTGTCTTTGGCCGTGACCTCGCCTTTGGCTCTTCCCGCTCCTGTCTTTGGCCGTGACCTCGTCTTTGACTCTTCCCGCTCCTGTCTTTGGCCGTGACCTCGCCTTTGGCTCTTCCCGCTCCTGTCTTTGGCCGTGACCTCGCCTTTGGCTCTTCCCGCTCCTGTCTTTGGCCGTGACCTCGCCTTTGGCTCTTCCCGCTCCTGTCTTTGGCCGTGACCTCGCCTTTGGCTCTTCCCGCTCCTGTCTTTGGCCGTGACCTCGCCTTTGGCTCTTCCCGCTCCTGTCTTTGGCCGTGACCTCGCCTTTGGCTCTTCCCGCTCCTGTCTTTGGCCGTGACCTCGCCTTTGGCTCTTCCCGCTCCCTCTCCTGTCTTTGGCCGTGACCTCGCCTTTGGCTCTTCCCGCTCCTGTCTTTGGCCGTGACCTCGTCTTTGACTCTTCCTGCTCCTGTCTTTGGCCGTGACCTCGCCTTTGGCTCTTCCCGCTCTTGTCTTTGGCTGTGACCTCGCCTTTGGATCTTCCCGCTCCTGTCTTTGGCTGTGACCTCGCCTTTGGCTCTTCCCGCTCCTGTCTTTTTGCAGTGACCTCGCCTTTGACTCTTCCCGCTCCTGTCTTTGGCTGTGACCTCGCCTTTGGCTCTTCCCGCTCCTGTCTTTGGCCGTGACCTCGCCTTTGGCTCTTCCCGCTCCTTCTTTTGTGACCTCGCTTTGCTCTTCCCGCTCCTGTCTTTGGCCGTGACCTGGCTCTTCCCGCTCCTGTCTGGCTCTTCCCGCTCCTGTCTTTGGCCGTGACCTCGCCTTTGCTCTTCCCGCTCCTGTCTTTGGCCGTGACCTCGCCTTTGGCTCTTCCCGCTCCTGTCTTTGGCCGTGACCTCGTCTTTGCTCTTCCCGCTCCTGTCTTTGGCCGTGACCTCGCCTTTGGCTCTTCCCGCTCCTGTCTTTGGCCGTGACCTCGCCTTTGCTCTTCCGCTCCTGTCTTTGGCCGTGACCTCGCCTTTGGCTCTTCCCGCTCCTGTCTTTGGCCGTGACCTCGCCTTTGGCTCTTCCCGCTCCTGTCTTTGGCCGTGACCTCGCCTTTGGCTCTTCCCGCTCCTGTCTTTGGCCGTGACCTCGCCTTTGGCTCTTCCCGCTCCTGTCTTTGGCCGTTGACCTCGCCTTTGGCTCTTCCGCTCCTGTCTTTGGCCGTGACCTCGCCTTTGGCTCTTCCCGCTCCTGTCTTTGGCCGTGACCTCGCTTTGCTCTTCCCGCTCCTGTCTTTGGCCGTGACCTCGCCTTTGGCTCTTCCCGCTCCTGTCTTTGGCCGTGACCTCGCCTTTGGCTCTTCCCGCTCCCTCTGTCTTTGGCCGTGACCTCGCCTTTGGCTCTTCCCGCTCCTGTCTTTGGCCGTGACCTCGCCTTTGGCTCTTCCCGCTCCTGTCTTTGGCCGTGACCTCGCCTTTGGCTCTTCCGCTCCTGTCTTTGGCCGTGACCTCGCCTTTGGCTCTTCCGCTCCTGTCTTTGGCCGTGACCTCGCCTTTGCTCTTCCGCTCCTGTCTTTGGCCGTGACCTCGCCTTTGCTCTTCCGCTCCTGTCTTTGGCCGTGACCTCGCCTTTGGCTCTTCCCGCTCCTGTCTTTGGCCGTGACCTCGCCTTTGGCTCTTCCCGCTCCTCTCCTGTCTTTGGCCGTGACCTCGCCTTTGGCTCTTCCGCTCCTGTCTTTGGCCGTGACCTCGCCTTTGGCTCTTCCGCTCCTCTCCTGTCTTTGGCCGTGACCTCGCCTTTGGCTCTTCCCGCTCCTGTCTTTGGCCGTGACCTCGCCTTTGGCTCTTCCCGCTCCTGTCTTTGGCCGTGACCTCGCCTTTGGCTCTTCCCGCTCCTGTCTTTGGCCGTGACCTCGCCTTTGGCTCTTCCCGCTCCTGTCTTTGGCCGTGACCTCGCCTTTGGCTCTTCCCGCTCCTGTCTTTGGCCGTGACCTCGCCTTTGGCTCTTCCCGCTCCTGTCTTTGGCCGTGACCTCGCCTTTGGCTCTTCCCGCTCCTGTCTTTGGCTTTGACCTCGCCTTTGGCCCCTCCCGCTCCTGTCTTTGGCCGTGACCTCGCCTTTGGCTCTTCCCGCTCCTGTCTTTGGCCGTGACCTCGCCTTTGGCTCTTCCCGCTCCTGTCTTTGGCCGTGACCTCGCCTTTGGCTCTTCCCGCTCCTGTCTTTGGCCGTGACCTCGCCTTTGGCTCTTCCCGCTCCTGTCTTTGGCCGTGACCTCGCCTTTGGCTCTTCCCGCTCCTGTCTTTGGCCGTGACCTCGCCTTTGGCTCTTCCCGCTCCTGTCTTTGGCCGTGACCTCGTCTTTGACTCTTCCCGCTCCTGTCTTTGGCCGTGACCTCGCCTTTGGCTCTTCCCGCTCCTGTCTTTGGCCGTGACCTCGTCTTTGACTCTTCCCGCTCCTGTCTTTGGCTTTGACCTCGCCTTTGGCCCCTCCCGCTCCTGTCTTTGGCCGTGACCTCGCCTTTGGCTCTTCCCGCTCCTGTCTTTGGCCGTGACCTAGTCTGTGACTCTTCCCGCTCCTGTCTTTGGCCATGACCTCGCCTTTTGCTCCTCCCGCTCCTGTCTTTGGCCGTTACCTCGCCTTTGGCTCTTCCCGCTCCTGTCTTTGGCCATGACCTCGCCTTTTGCTCTTCCCGCTCCTGTCTTTGGCCGTTACCTCGCCTTTGGCTCTTCCCGCTCCTGTCTTTGGCCGTGACCTCGCCTTTGGCTCTTCCCGCTCCTGTCTTTGGCTTTGACCTCGCCTTTGGCCCCTCCCGCTCCTGTCTTTGGCCGTGACCTCGCCTTTGGCTCTTCCCGCTCCTGTCTTTGGCCGTGACCTCGTCTTTGACTCTTCCTGCTCCTGTCTTTGGCCGTGACCTCGTCTTTGACTCTTCCCGCTCCTGTCTTTGGCCGTGACCTCGCCTTTGGCTCTTCCCGCTCCCTCTCCTGTCTTTGGCCGTGACCTCGCCTTTGGCTCTTCCCGCTCCTGTCTTTGGCCGTGACCTCGTCTTTGACTCTTCCTGCTCCTGTCTTTGGCCGTGACCTCGCCTTTGGCTCTTCCCGCTCCCTCTCCTGTCTTTGGCCGTGACCTCGCCTTTGGCTCTTCCCGCTCCTGTCTTTGGCCGTGACCTCGCCTTTGGCTCTTCCCGCTCCCTCTCCTGTCTTTGGCCGTGACCTCGTCTTTGGCTCTTCCCGCTCCCTCTCCTGTCTTTGGCGGTGACCTCGCCTTTGGCTCTTCCCGCTCCTGTCTTTGGCCGTGACCTCGCCTTTGGCTCTTCCCGCTCCTGTCTTTGGCCGTGACCTCGCCTTTGACTCTTCCCTCTCCTGTCTTTGGCGGTGACCTCGCCTTTGGCTCTTCCCGCTCCTGTCTTTGGCCGTGACCTCGCCTTTGGCTCTTCCCGCTCCTGTCTTTGGCCGTGACCTCGCCTTTGACTCTTCCCGCTCCTGTCTTTGGCCGTGACCTCGCCTTTGGCTCTTCCCGCTCCTGTCTTTGGCCGTGACCTCGCCTTTGGCTCTTCCCGCTCCTGTCTTTGGCTTTGACCTCGCCTTTGGCCCCTCCCGCTCCTGTCTTTGGCCGTGACCTCGCCTTTGGCTCTTCCCGCTCCTGTCTTTGGCCGTGACCTCGTCTTTGACTCTTCCCGCTCCTGTCTTTGGCCGTGACCTCGTCTTTGACTCTTCCCGCTCCTGTCTTTGGCCGTGACCTCGCCTTTGGCTCCTCCCGCTCCCTCTCCTGTCTTTGGCCGTGACCTCGCCTTTGGCTCTTCCCGCTCCCGCTCCTGTCTTTGGCCGTGACCTCGCCTTTGCCTCTTCCCGCTCCTGTCTTTGGCCGTGACCTCGCCTTTGGCCCCTCCCGCTCCTGTCTTTGGCCGTGACCTCGTCTTTGACTCTTCCCGCTCCTGTCTTTGGCCGTGACCTCGCCTTTGGCTCTTCCCGCTCCTGTCTTTGGCTTTGACCTCGCCTTTGGCCCCTCCCGCTCCTGTCTTTGGCCGTGACCTCGCCTTTGGCTCTTCCCGCTCCTGTCTTTGGCCGTGACCTCGCCTTTTGCTCTTCCCGCTCCTGTCTTTGGCCGTGACCTCGTCTTTGACTCTTCTCGCTCCTCTCTTTGGCTTTGACCTCGCCTTTGGCCCCTCCCGCTCCTGTCTTTGGCCGTGACCTCGTCTTTGACTCTTCCCGCTCCTGTCCTTGGCCATGACCTCGCCTTTGGCTCTTCCCGCTCCTGTCTTTGGCCGTGACCTCGCCTTTGGCTCTTCCCGCTCCTGTCTTTGGCCGTTACCTCGCCTTTGGCTCTTCCCGCTCCTGTCTTTGGCTGTGACCTCGCCTTTGGCCCCTCCCGCTTCTGTCGTTGGCTGTGACCTCGCCTTTGGCTCTTCCCGCTCCTGTCTTTGGCCGTGACCTCGCCTCTAGCTCTTCCCGCTCCTGTCTTTGGCTGTGACCTCGCCTTTGGCCCCTCCCACTCCTGTCTTTGGCAGTGACCTCGTTTTTGGCTATTCCAGCTTCTGTCTTTGGCCGTCGCCTTTGGGTCGTCCAGCATCCCCAGCTGTTTCCACAACTCCTACTGGATGAAGTCCATCTGCTACACTATTCAAACATGTCTTTGTTTATTGAAATATTTAACTGTTATCTTAACTTGTAGCTGTTTATCTAGACGTGTTTGTTTATTAGACATATATTTGTTATTCAACCATGTAGTTATAGAATGAATTAAGCTCACTTTTCTATAATAGTTCTAGCACATCACCTGTCCGTCTGGGGTTGAGGAACCCTCCTTCATGTGGGAAACCCTGAGAATTTTTATCCCCCCCCCCCAAAAAAAAAAGAGAGATAGGGTTTTGTAATGAATTTTTCCTCACCGAGAAGGAGGTGTAAGGGCAGAGATGTTTGTTCAGCTTAGTCTGTTTAACAATCAGCTATTGTTTACTTTTACATTTTTAATTCTTTTCTTGTTCTTTGCAATATTCCGATATCAGTCCAGTGAGATGGATGTGGCTGTGATATTGGGCTACAGAAATAAAATTGAATTGAATTGAATTGTGTCAATGTATAGAACAAATGAAACTGAAAATCTGACAACAGTGTAATCAGCAGATGGTTGATAGGACGCATCCATTCCTAAGCCTCTGCCTTTGGTCGCTTTCCTCAGCTCTGATGGCAGACTGTGCTATCAGAACAACAATGTGGAATGGCAGCTGTTTTCTACAGCAGACAAACAAAAAATACACACCTCCAGTTGAGCTTTTGCTTTTCAAAACTAAACAGACTAAATCTTTTTAAAACAGCAAAAACCAGGAGGTTTAAAAATACTTCTGCCCTCCAGATAATCATGTACCAGGCGGGAGATAAGTGTACGGTGTCAATACTCATTCATTTTGTCAGTGTAGAAACAGACGTTCAGGCCCTGCATGATTTACACGACAACTCATAGTGTCTGACTGAAATGAAAAACACAGATGAGACAACACAGCGGAGATTAAACTGTCCAAAGCTGAGGCGCCGCTTCATTTAAAGCACAGTTCTGCTACCAGCAAAGCCTGACAGATTTGTTTGAACTCTTTTCCAAATGAAAGGGTGATCTACCCTATTCTGACAGACTATGGCCTTCAAAACAAATCAAGCGAAAACAAAATCAAATCAGCTACTTCATATTACACTGTAGATTTTGCATGACCTTTGTAACCCAGAGTGATCAATCTGATAAGACCAAATTCTCCTTACTGTATTTTATTCATGGCCTATGTGTTCGACTAAAAGAAGACATACAAAACTATTGGTGTATTAATGCAAAAGATGACTACAGAAAAAAAGACTTTCCAAGAATCCATAAAAAACAAAGAAACCACAAACAGAACTCCTTAAGACTGAGTTATATGTGGGGTATACCATCAACCAAAAAAAAAAGAAAAACAACAGTAGTAGCACAAGCCAACAATGCTGCTTTTCTGAAGTCAGTTTGTCTACTCAACACTGCAGTCACACAACAGTCTAAGCTTCCATCTGATCCCCATCAGGATATAGATGACTGGGAGGCTCTGATCAATACTTAGAGAGGTCAGGCTTTTATCATTTACCTCCAGCTCTCTTTTCTGTCTCTGGTTTCATTTTTAGGTCTTCATTTGACTCTCTTTTTGTCTTGCAGCTGTCACTCTCTCCTTTTCTTATTGTTCTGGTAATGTTCTGTTTTTTTAAATCTCAGTCTTGTGCCATCTCTTAACCTCCATTTCTGAGTTAAAACAGACATTCACACCCACCCACACACACACACACACACACACACACACACACAGACACACACAGGGTGTGTCAGTTAAGACAGAACTTCAGTGTTTTCTGTTCACTACAGGAATTCCAGCTCTACGACGCTGAATGATGGAAAATTAAACTCTTCACTCTCTGAAATCTTTTTTTTTTGCTTCGTTTTTCACCACAACCAACAGGATGTCTGTGAAGAGGACACCTTTGCTCTTTTACAGCTGTTTCAAGAAGACTCTACCAGCATCCACATTACTGGTTCAGGTGCTCTTAGTCTCTACATTCAACCAAATACGTCGTCCCAAAATATTAACTTTTTCTTTTTTCCAATAATTAAACTTCAATTTTATTAAATTCTAAAGTACTTTATTAAACTACTAGTGAAAAATATAGAAATATGCTTAAATATATTCAATTGTGTGTAACTTCTTTATAAAGTGGACATTTGAAATTCTAGGGCTTTTAAATTGAGTATTACATCAAATAAGACTAACAGACCAATGACTTAAACTGTATAATTTGTTGAAGAACACTTGCATAGCATTTAACAGCTGGACTTTGGAGAAGAAGTCATCTTTTTTTGGAAAAATGCTTGTGCAGGATGACTGAATTAAAAGCGTTGCTTGTTATTGATTGAAGTTTAAATATGTTGAAGAAAAACACAGAGAAAGAAAACTGAAACAGTCACAACTGAAAGGAGCTTTGCTTCTTTAACAACGGCGATAGTGCTAGTGACACCTAAATTACAGATGCTCTTTAAACTTCCATGATTTTTTTATCAACATGAATCAGCTGATTCTGACGCAGAGAGAAAAACAGCTTTTCATAATGGTGCATAGCTGTTTTTCTTTGCGATAGAATCAACTGATCTACGTTAATTATGTAAACACTTCACTACTTTCAAGTGTTTCATATCATGCAAGGCTGCTTTTCTCTGCTTCTGAATCCACTGGAATTACATTAATTGCATAATCGGTTGAAGAGTTATGATAGTTGAAAAAATCTAAACAAGGTTCATATTAATGAGTTTTGGTCATTCCCCAACCTGGAAGTTTCTGATGTTGCAATTTTTCAAGTGATCACTGGAGGCACAGCAAAATTGGCCAGTCAGGTTGGATAAAGCAGAGTAAATGGATTGTGTAAGCCGCCTGTGGGTTCACCCACATGTCAATCAAAATAGCAGTCATGCGTGATCACTAGCTCAATTAAACTGAAATGACTGGTGGATGGGAGATCACATGCTTTTTACAATTTGATTTGGTCACATTGAGACAAATTGAGACAGATTGAGATTTTTAGCTGATATCATCTTCGTTACTTTACAATTACAATCAGCACATGTCAGACTAATGTTGGCGGACCCAAAATGCAAGACAACGGAGAGTGCAGGCAAAAGGTTTAATAAAATGGCAGCAAGGGAAGTGCAGAGGTCCTGAAGGGTGTTCTTGGACAGGCTGCAGGCGTCAGGAGGGGGAAGTCCCACTGTTCCTCGACAAAAGCATAGACAAGGTTAATGGATGGCAAAGCGAGGCGAGTCAACTAGACTGAGGACGACTAGACGCTAGGTTTCAGTAGCTTAAGTTTGGCGTACTCTACCAGTGAGGAGAAGACGAACCGACGTAGGCTGGTGGGCGTGGACGTCCTAATAACAGGTCCTCCTCCCACACCTAATGCTGCCTAAAATAGGACAGAACAGTCACATTCTTAAAAATGTATAGAACCTTTGTTCTCCTCACCAGGTGTACCACAGGGTCTGAGTTGGACGTGCCTGTAATGTGGTGCCAGTTAGCCATGGTGGTGGCTAGCTGCAGTAGAGGCAGCTGGTTCCTCTTCATGTGGAGGAGCTGCAGCTTTGCTGGATCCACCTCAGCTACCTGCTACTCTGCATTCAATTTCTAAAGCTTCACACCAGAACACGGAACAGTTTTATTTGAGCAGTTCCACTAAAAATATAGATTTTGAGATCTTTCTAACAGCACCAATGTCAAGGGAAAACATACATCTTACAACATCAAATGTACAGAAAGTGCAGCACCTGTGTGATGTTTAGCCAGAAAAAAAAACTTCAGCTGACACTGTATGACCTTTCATATTGGACGGATAGTTATTTTCTGATCATTTGTACAAGCTCCTTTATTAAAGAAATCAAATGTATTGTTTTGGAAATGAGCAGCTTATCATCCATTTCACCTACTTTAGTGGTAGCAGTGGTTCTGTCTGAAATAATGAAAGAGTGTATGTCTTTTTCTCATTCTAAATTTCCCAGATACACAGTGGTAAAACTGGTTCTGCTTTCTGTGTTATTATGCATAAATTGACACTTCTGGCCACCGCATAAAAGAAAAAATAGAACCACAATGGGCAGCTCATGCTGTGGTGCGGTCGGCTGCTTTTCTCTGAGGAAGGTTCAGTGGGACCTCATGAATCATTGTAATTAGTTACAATGATTTTTGTATAATACACCACTGCTTCTTTGTCTGACTAGAAAGTATATTTTCAACATTACTGTGATTTTTAACTCTTTATTCACAACTCATCGCTCATGACAATCCATAGAGAAGGTTATGTATATTCATTTACTCTCATAGCTTTGACCTTTGACTCAGCTTCTTTTTTTTTCTTCTTTTGTTTTGCCCAGCCCTTGTAGTTATTGGCCAATGACGGAAAAAATCTTTAATTACAAGCTTTTGTTTATAAAGTTGTGTTTTGAAACAGAAATGTCTGGTTGACACTCGAGTCAGACCAACTGACTTTTTCAGTCTAAATAGAGCCTAAGGCCTAAGCTTGTGAGTGAATTAAAGACAAATTAAAGTCCTTATGTAAGGACTGATGATTGTTTCTGTTATTACAATCTGCCTTAGTTGATTCGTCCTATTCAAACAGCATCTATTTATGCGTACACACGTTTCTTCTTATCATTAGAGATCTAGTAAGTCAGAATCTTTGTGTTTTGTGGTTGCTTGACTCTTGTTTTTACTTTATGATGAGATTGTAGCCTTGAATTTTATACAAACAAAGTAGGCAGAGCTTGAAGAAGTTGTTCATCTGTGTCCTGATAAAAAGAAAGTAATGGGAAAAAAAGAAAAGGTAAGGGAAAAAGTTTCCACATACAGTGGGGATCAAAAATGTGGGCACCCCAGGTAAAATGTTACCTTATTGTACATAAAAACTCGATTGAAAAATCTTCTAAAGGCATAATTTTACAGATGAGACATTCTTTTTTTTAGTTTTTAAAAAAAATGTCTTTAATTCCATCATTTACCCTTTCAAAATAACAGAAAACAAAGTAATGGTGTGTATAAAAGTTTGGGCACCCTGCAGAGTCAGTACCTTGTACTGCCCCCATAGCAAGTCTCACAGCTTGTAAAGGCTTTTTGTAATGTAGGCTATAATTCGCCGATTATGCCTAAGTGCGTGTTCAAAAATCGAGGTCTGGAACGATTTTGAGGTTTTCCACCAAAAGATTTATTCCTGACACCAAAATATCTAATACATGAATTTAGGGTCTACAGCTCTCCCTAGGAACGCATCTAGCGGATGCTCTTCTCCGTGCACGAAGAACAGAGACACCCTTTTTCCCTTTGACCCAGAGTTTTATACACAAAATGCAAAAAGAAGGTTGGATCAAAATAAGAGGTTGGATCTTCTCCCTGGAGATGTATTTTCCCACCGTCGGCCTTTTCCCTTTCGCAGGTGCCTCTGCTCCTCGTTAACTCCTTATCAGCTCTCCGTTCACTCCCGCCTGCAGACATTTGTTTCAAAGCGGCGTACTCCCTATATGAACTAACCTTCTATTCTGTGAGAAACTATCCTATCATTTATTCACACAATCATAAAAATGTCTGCAAAGTTTAAACCATGAAAAACCTTTTTGTTTAAGTATTCAATGTCTACCAAGTTTAGCACTTTTAACACTAAATTTTCATACTGGTTAATATTGAATTTTTATGACACACACATAAGTATTTGTTTATTTACACTTCATTTCTCCAGTAACCACACAAGAGTCTCAGTTCTTCTTTGAGGTTTCTTCTTTCGAAAAGTCTTCCAGTTCTTTCAGATTTCTGGGATGTCTGTTACTGCTCTTTTCAGAGTCTATCCATAGATTTTCAATGATGTTGAGGTCAGCTGATTAGGAAGTTCACTGTAAAACCTTCAGTTTCTGTCTCTTAATGTAAGAGTGTGGATTTGGAGGTGTGTTTAGGATCATTTTCATTTGGAGAAGTCATCCTCTCTTCAACTTTTTCACAGATGGCATCAAGTTAGAGTCCAACATTTGCTGAAATTTGGTGAATCCATTCTTCTTCTACTCGTGAAATGTTTCCTGTGTCGCTGGCTGCAGTACATGATTGATCCGCCCCCATGCTTAAGAGTTGGACAGAGGTTCTTTTCATTAAATTCTGGACCTTTTCTTCTCCAAATGTACCTTTTGTTCATTGCAGCCAAAAAGTTCCATCTGAACCGGGTCGGTCCACAGAACTTGTTTCCAAAACGCATCAGGCTTGTTTCTATGTTCATTTGTGAACTTCAAAGGTTGAATTTTGTGGTGAGGACGTAGAAGAGGTTTTCTTCTGATGACTCTTCCATGAAGACCATATTTGTACAAGTATCTGTTGACAGTAGATCAGTGTAGAACAACTCCAGAGTCTGCAGGTCTTTCTGGAGGGAGGCTGCAGTCAAACGTGGGTTTTTTCTTGCTTTTCTTACAATCCTGTGAGCTGCTCTGTCTGAGATTTTACTTGCTCTTCCAGATCTTGTTTTAACTTCCACTGTTCATGTTGACTGTCATTTCTTTCTGAACAGAGGATATTGGCATCTGAAAACACTTTGCTATCTTCTTATAGCTTCTCCTGCTTTATGAGCATCAACTATTTTCAGTTTCATTGTTCTGGACAACTGCTTAGAAGAACCCACGATGCCGACTGTTGGGGCGAAGTCAGATGACTCAGATTATTTCAAATCTTTGAGATTAAAATCACCTGGTCTTTCAAAACCACGACTGAACACTCCATGATACTGTCAGGTCACAGCTTTTCCAAAGGGGGCGGTACATACTATAAACTCTGCAGGGTGCAGAGTTTATAGTATGCACCGCCCCAATATAAAAGTATTGTCTCATCTGTAAACTGATGCCTTTAGAAGATTTTTCAATCTTTCCTTGAGTTCTTTACGCACAGTAATAAAACATTTTACCTGGGGTACCCAAACTTCCTATCCCAACTGTGGTCAATATTGAACGTCTTCCTGTGGCCATTTAAATTCAAAACCAACTTCTCTTTCATATTTCATCAAAGAAACTCCATAGCAAAACAGATGATTCAGCCAAACCCCATGAATTCATTCAGAGGCTGACTAAACGTCTTTGTTGCCACGGTTACCGGCATACATCTGCACTTTCTTCCATCTCCATCTGCTGCTGTCAGCCATCAGAGGACAAATTCTTCTGACCACACTCACAAACTTTACTGTTTCTCCTGAACATGCTAGCGGTTGCTTGGTAACAGTTGATGTGTAGCAAACTGATGTCAACACAGCAGCTCCCCTTTTTATTCAAAAACTGCTGTTGTCAAATTGTTGGAGAATGAGGTGTAGAGGTTCATGCAGACTGCACCCTGCAGAGATGTCAGCATCTTCAGTCATGTTGGTGGTGGTGGGGAGGGGGGGGAGGGGGGTGTCAACACAAGCAACAAAAACAATCAGGAAACAAATACTAAAGCAGCTTATAGACACAGTGATGAGGAACACCACAGCAGGTTTAACGCTACTCCATAAACTTAAGAACATTTCTGTGATGTTTGTTCCAGACCTTCTTATAATTGCATTTAAATCCATTTGTGCCCCTTTTAGGAAAATGCCCCAGTAGAAAAGTAAAAGTTGTGGTGAAAGGCCATCTTTCATACAAAAATTTGATTTATGGCTTAACCAGAAACAGCTCCTGGCATTCTTACATCAGTGCTGATTAAGTTTCTCCTCAGTCTGGTTCCAACTATTTTGTGAACCATTTCTTGATTGAAGGAAGAATGATGGTCTGCCTTGGTTACAAATTATTTGATTTAATTTTTCTTTCAGTTCTGAACATCATCCATCCATCAATTTCTTAAACTCGCTACAGCCTGTTCAGGGTCATAGAGATGCTGGACATCTTCCAGCTGCTATTGGGCAAAGGCCAGGGCACATCCTGGACGGTTCGCCAAAGCAATTCTGATGATCAGACCTTCTGAATAGGCTGATTTTGACAATTTTTGTGTTCTAAGACTTAGAAATGACACCATGAACAAACACTTTTCAAAGTAAAGCTGTTTTTTTTCCTGAAACCTTTGGCTAAATGCATTTACTTTCCATACAAACAGATACATACAAGAATCATATAGGAATGATCTGGAGTAAATAGCTGCAAATTGCTTCATTATTTAACACAATATTTGTGTTTTTGTGACTAACATTTTTAAGACGGAAATGATAAATACCTTTTAAACACAACCGCATTTGTCCAAAAATATTGCAAGAGGTTTGGTTTGACGGTCCCATGCAACAATTTTCTTACATTTCTAAGATAATTTAAAAACAGTTTATTTAGATTTGACCTAAATAAAACATTGATAGCTGAACAGTTTAAATACACTTTTTCCGTTTGTGCATTTAGATACACCTTCCATTCATCTATTTTTAGTCTTAAACATCCACCTGCTCATCCATTGCTCATCCATACTTTGTTCCTTCGTTGCTTTACAGCTTCCCCCATCTGTATGACCTGCCATCCATCAGCTTCACCATTCTAATGCCTGCTCTGCCTCTTTTGTCGAGTTAATTTCCTTCTCCCCCTCATTTTCCATGTCTGTCTGTCGTGTGTATGTGTGTGTGTACGTGTGTGTGTGTGTGTGTGTGTGTACGTGTGTGCACATGTATGCGTGTGTGCGTGTATGTGTGTGTGTATGTGTGTGTGCTTGTGAGTGTGTGTGTGTGTGTATGCATGTGTGTGTATGTGTGTGTGCGTGTATGTGTGTATGTGTGTGTGTATGTATGTGTGTGTATGTGTGTGTGTGTGTGCGTGTGTGTACGTGTATGCGTGTGTGCGTGTATGTGTGTGTGCTTGTGAGTGTGTGTGTGTGTGTATGCATGTGTGTGTATGTGTGTGTGCGTGCGTGTATGTGTGTGTGTATGTATGTGTGTGTATGTGTGTGTGTGTGCGTGTATGTGTGTGTGTATGTGTGTGTGTATGCTTGTGTGTGTGTGTGCGTGTGAGTGTGTGTATGTGTGTGTGTGTGCGTGTATGTGTGTGTGTATGTGTGTGTGTATGCTTGTGTGTGTGTGTGTGTGTGTGTGTGAGTGTGTGTGTGTGTGTATGCTTGTGTGTGTGTGTGTGCGTGTTTGTGTGCGTGTGAGTGTGTGTGGTCTGACTAATATCTGGTGTCAGTCTGAGTCAGGGCATGACAGAGCCTCTAAAGACGGCAACATGAAAATAAAAGGCGCAAGTCATCCTAAATGGATATGGACAGAGGGCACAGAGCATGCTCAGTGTGAGTCTGTGCGTAAGTGTGGGGCAGCAGGTTGAAGGAAAGGGTCAGTCCAACTTGCAGCTCACTAAAAAGAAACATGCTCTCACTGATTCCCAGATAGATGGGCTGGGAAGTTGTGTGTGCGTGTGTGTTTGCGTTTGTGTGTGAGTGTAGACTGTTTCCAGATTGATGCAGAGTCACAGACACTGATGGATTTTCCCAGTTTCTTTTTTCTGAGTTGTCTGTATGCTGCTTTATGTTATTCAGAAAGAGGAATTCCTTTAAAGTGACACAATTTTTCTTATTTGAACTCAAATGAGCTCTAATTCTGAACAGGACATTGACTTGTCAACACCCTTACTTGTTAACACTTTCAAGACCCACTCCACTGAAAATAATCTTGTTTGTATTTAAACATGTTCTTGTAGTATCTTTCTCTTGAAATAGAACCTTTATAAAGAATTTATGATTAAAACTGTGTTTCCAACTATTTCTTAATTCAATTTGCATTGAATGTAAAAACCGGATGCTTGAAAAAGTTCAGACTAAGGATTCAGTTACTGAAATGAGTGTGCCAAAGTCTCTCTTACTACTCTGATCCTCCGACTCCTTGTGAGCATTCAATCTCCTCGTCCGAGCGGCCTCTAGCTCATAATTGTCTGGCTGGATGGATCCAATATTTCTCACCATTATTTTTGTTAGTTTAGAGTACCATATTTTCCGCACTATAAGGCGCACCTTCAATGAATGACATATTTTAAAACTTTTTCCATATATAAGGCGCACCGCTTTATAAGGCGCACCAGTAGAGGCTGGTGTTACAATATGCATCCATTAGAAGGTGCTGCGCTAAAGGGAATGTCAACAAAACAGTCAGATTGGTCAGTCTAACTTTATTAATAGATTACAAATCAGCTTTCTGACAACTCCATTCACTCCCAAAATGAATAAACAACTGTTTTATTATTTTCTCTGAGGTAAAGTATTAGTATTTTTTTAATCTTTTAACAACAACAAAGTATAACATGTAGTGCAACATTTCTTTCACATAGTGGAGGGGAACTTTTCCTGCATTCAATAAACAAGTAAAAAACATTCTGATGCTGTTACGGTAAATTAAACGTTTGTGCAATCACAATATAGTAACACTTGTAATAGTGCAAAACAATAACAATAATAACTCAAATAACTCTAAAGCAATAGCATAATAACTCACTGTTGTTCATGCGTTGATGTTCATATTCACAATATGAACAACCTTGTTGAACTGTAAACACACAAAAGAAACACGTAAAGCTCACTTTATTGGTTCATTCCTCATCTACGAATCCCTCGAATTCTTCTTCTTCAGTGTCCGAATTGAACAGCTGGGCAAATCCGGCATCCAACGAGCCCGGCTCCGTCTCATCTAAATCGTTATTAATCGAGTCAGTGTCGCTGTTGTTATCGTCTGGCAGTTCAGTGACAATTCCTGCCTTCCTGAAAGCTCGGACCACAGTCGAGACTGATATATCAGCCCAGGCATTTACGATCCACTGGCAGATAGTGGCGTACGTTGTTCTGTGCTGTCTCCCCGTCTTGGTAAACGTGTGTTCGCCTTCTGTCATCCACTGCTCCCACGCAGTTCGCAGTCTGGCTTTGAATGCTCTGTTGACGCTAATATCTAGCGGCTGGAGTTCTTTTGTCAATCCACCCAGAATGACGGCGAGCACTGAATAAGTGTGCTTCACTTGTTTTTTGACATCATCGGTGATATGTGAGCGCATGGAATCGTAGATCAATAGGGATGAAGCTGTGTGAAAAAAGCCACCCGGTCTCTTCACATAAATTTCTATCACTCATCTTTTCTTCATCCATCAATCCCTTCGAGTTAGCTTTGATGACGATGCCGGCTGGAAAGTTTTCTTTTGGCAAAGTCTTCCTCTTGAAAATAACCATGGGTGGAAGTTTCTGGCCATTAGCCTGGCAGGCGAGAACTACAGTGAAGGATGATTTCTCATTCCCTGTGGTGCGAACATTCACCATACGTTCTCCGGTTTTATCCACAGTGCGGTTCACAGGGATATCAAAGGTGAGTGGAACCTCGTCCATATTGATGATATGCTCTGGCCGGATCTTTTTTTCTGTAATCTTGTTTCTGCAGTATGTGCGGAAAGTGGCCAGCTTTTCTTGGTAGTCAGCTGGCAGTTGCTGTGAAATAGTAGTTTGTGTGCGGATGGAGAGATTACGTCTTTTCATAAACCGAAAGCACCAAGAAGCACCGCCTCTAAATTCATTGATGTTAAGTTTGCGTGCTAGCGCTGTTGCCTTCATTCGAATAGTGATTGTACTGACACTTCTACTTGCTGCTCTCTGTTCAACAACCCACTGTTCAAGTTTGTCCTCTAACTGTGGCCATCTCGCTTTGTTCCAGCGGAAACTCTGTTTAGTCTTCTTCATTTGGCGCAGCTCATCCTCTTGCTTCCTCCACTTCCGCACCATTGATTCGTTAATGTTAAACTCTCTTGCTGCTGCTCTATTCCCATGTTCTACTGCGTGACTGATGGCCTTGAGTTTAAACTCTGCGTTGTAAGCGTGTCTCTTAATAGGAGCCATTTCAGGTTCTTACACAAACACAAATGGAGTTTTATATATCCCAGCATGCACCGCGCACTACTTCTTCTACGGGGGAAAATGGAGTCGGCGGCTGCTTACCGTAGTTGCGAGACCTGTAGTGGCTCAGTATTGATCCATATATAAGGCGCACCGGATTATAAGGCGCATGGTCAGCTTTTGAAAAAATTGAAGGATCTTAGGTGCGCCTTATAGTGCGGAAAATACGGTAGTATAGTTTAGAACTATAAGCTTGTATGTACGCACGCAAACAGAGGGGAAGGGGACGGGGTTGCTCCGAACCAACAGTCCCCCCCACAAACCAGAGTTGTATATCTAATAATGGGTTACTGCCGCTGGATATCAAATATGTATTAAAAAAACAAAGTCCATTTGATAATGGCTAAAAATGACACAGTCTTAAATATAAGACCACTGGGAATAATATTACAAAAGAACAAAATATGTCTGGAATGGGATTCAAGACCAGAGATGTTGCTGGTTACACCTAAAAAGCACACTGTTTGACCTCTTTGACTGTTTACTCAATGATTCCGCTGATTCTGATGCAGAGAAAAGCAACTTTTTATTTTGGCTTACCACCGCTAAGTATAACGGTGCAAAGTGTCTTTTTATAGCGACAGAACCAGCTGATTTACCTTCACTGTGTAAACACTTCAC
Source organism: Oryzias celebensis (assembly GCA_014656515.1). Classification (NCBI taxonomy): domain Eukaryota; kingdom Metazoa; phylum Chordata; class Actinopteri; order Beloniformes; family Adrianichthyidae; genus Oryzias; species Oryzias celebensis. Next base: position 21,601 of record BNCR01000039.1, read on the forward strand.
TACTGTAAAGTGTTGCATATCAGTGCAAAGCTGCTTTTCTTTTGAAGTATGAATCACTGATGAAACCGAGTAACTCATTGAAATGTGGTCGGATGAATCATTAAAAAAAAGTTTCATGTGATACTTATTGCTTCTCATGCTAGTTTTCTGACAATCTATTTGTCATTAACATATCATAAGTGCCTTGCAGCAGGCCTCCACCATCCCTAAGTAGCAGTAAGTGTTGTACCTCACATTGGTACAGACATTCAAAAATGATCAACAAAATATAAAGTTTGAATAGTGAACTTGTCATGTGTGCCCCGCTCCACCCCCTCATGGTAATCTTGTGCTGATACCTGTCACCTGTGACTGTGCCTTTTAAAGCTGCTCTTGCAACCAAGACTCATTCAGCCCATTCCCCTTGTGCCTCTGTGAGTACCTCACCCCATTGCCAGTGGATTGGATTTCTGTTTTCCGGACACTCTTTCCTGCCTTTTGGAGAACGGACAGTAACTCCCACACAGCTTCTGGAGTCCCCGCCTCCTTTCTCTGCTGTGCCTCCAGCTAACTCATCCTGATGGGAGACTTCCTCTCCGTTCCCTCAACCATCACTTCATCTCAATGAGTAGTCCTGCACCTCCTAGTGGCTGGAGGTCAAAACTACACTGACTCACCTGTTCCTGCTGGTCACCTGCAGTTTCTAATAAAGTATTCTGTCATCTGCTCCTGGGTCTGCTCTCTTTTAGCTTGTCCTCAGAACCACCAAACCTCAAAGAAGTTGGAAAACCCAGGACCTAAGTAACTTTAAGCAACCTCAGTGTTTTGAAGCAACCTGATGAATTTTGAGTGGATAATTACAAAAATGTATCATATTATGCATTTACAAAAACAATCCTTTGAGTAACCTCTTACATCCATTTGGTTTATTGAATAACGTTTACTAATTGTTATGTAATGATATGCAGCAGCATGACATTCATTGACACTTGCCCTGCATGCTTTTCCTCAGTTTGAATGAACAAAGGTCAATCCCAATATTTTAAAACTGTCCCTCAGGTAGAGTACACCAGATGAACTATTTGTGTTCCAGAATGACATCAGTTCTTTCAAAACCACAGGAGTTTGGTTTCAGGTCCCATTGAGACAGCACGGGCCTTAGATTGTGTAGCTTTGTGTGCATTGTGTGTTTGTGTTGGCTGTGAATCTTGTTCAGTCTGACATTAAGTGTCGTTCAGGTTGAGAAATGAATTACCCTGCAGGGTGGTAAGCACACTCATTCATCACTCCCTTACACACACATGCTCACACATACAAACACACACATACACACACATTAACTTGCAATAGTCCTTGTGTTGCAGCAGCAGCAGCCAGTCTGCAGAAAGACCATCACACATTTTATCCTGAGCTACATTTTAGCCCAGATGCATGAACCTTGCACACAGTGAATTTCCAGTTTTATGAGGTTGAGATTTTAAAATTGTTGTGTAAATAGAAACATTAGAGTGTATTAGTTGTGCTACATTAACATTTACAAGCAGAAATATATGTTTAAAAATGTATCTTAGCTGTTTCTAGCACTGCCCTTCTCTGGACTGAGATGTCTGATATCTTTCCAGGGATCTGCTGTAGTCACTCCTCCAGTTTGGGGGTTTAAGCCCAGAGTGCTCCGATTATCACGAGCACCACTGTCACCTTCACCTTCCACGCCTTTCCGGTTCTTCTCTGAGTCCCTGGTTATTCTCCAGTTTCTCATGTTCCTCCTTCTTGTTCCTTCTTCTTCTTAACACAACAGCTTTCCTCTGTTCTTTATTCATCACTGCAATGTCTGGTTGGTTCCATTACCATCCTGTCCGTCTGTATCTGGAAGTCCCACAGGATCTTTGCTCTCTCAATCTATACCACTTTCAGAGGTGTTTCCCATTTTGACTTTGGGGTTTCCAGTCCATATTCTGCACACATGTTCCTGTATACTATTCCAGCCACTTTGTTGTGGTTCTCCATGTTTGCTTTCCAGGCCAGCATCTTACATCCAGCAGTTCTGTGCTGGATTGTTTCAGGCGCCTCTTTTTACACTTTGGGTCTTGTATGGTGTGGTAAATCTGAGCCTCTATTGCTCTGGTGCTCACAGCTTGTTCCTGTGCTGCCAGGATGAGCACTTCTTTGCTGTCCTGTAGGTCAGCCTATTCTAACCATTGGCAGGACTTCTTAATATCAGCCACTTCAGTTATGGTCAGACTCTGGGAACTTTTTGTTACCTGACATCGACACAAAATATTTAAAAAGTTATGCAGGTGTTAGTAACAGAAAATAAAATTGGCCTTTACCTGAATCTTTTTTCAGATGACAGAGGTGACTGGGTAATAGTGAACTCCAGCTTGCACAGCTATAAAGCAGGAAGACAATAAGACTGCGAGCTGTAGGAATCCACAGTACAGGGCCATTTGTCTTTGTGTCGATGATATTGACAGCATGAGGGCCTGGTATGAGTCTTAAGAGAAAATCAACACTCACAGTAAACAGGATTTATATCCAAACTGTTTTTAACTAAACTGGGAAGCTGCAAAATTGAGTATGTACTGCTCTGTGATTCCTCCTTGTTAACCTGGCTGTCTGGCAGAGTTGCTTTGCTTTACAAAATGAATTACATCTTTGATGGGTTTTTTGTATTTATTGTTTGCTTAAGTCAATTGAACTCAATCATCTGGGCAACATCTAAACCTGTGTGTGTTATATATCGAACCGGCACTAAGACACGTGAATGACAAGTCAAGATGTATTTAGTCCATCCATCCATTTTCTGAACCTGCTTTGTTCCTTTCTGGGTCACGGGGCTGCTGGAGCCTAACCTGGCCATTCATAGGCGAAGGCAGGGTACAGCCTGGACATGTCGCCATTCTGTCGCAGGGTCCCAATCACACACCCATGCACACTCGCATTCACACCTAGGGACAGTATAGAGTAACCAATGAACCTATGAAGCATGTTTTCTGATGGTGAGAGGAAGCCGTCCTCTGAGGAGTCCTCAGAGAAAACCAACACATGCACGGGGAGAACATGCAAACGCTACACAGAAAGATCCCCATTGGTGACACTGTTTCAGGTCCCCCAGCCAGGACTTGAACTGGGGGCCTTTCTTGCTGTCAAGACCACTAACCACTGCACCACCCTTGAGATGTAATTGATCAGAAATTAAATTGGTTCTGTTTGCAATGCCATTTTTATTGTCAGTGTTTTTGCTGCGGTTATAAAGCTGACTCTTTTGTCTTTAACAGATATTCCATTCCTTGTTTCCAACATTTGTCCTGCTCCTGTCATCTATCATTCTTTTTTACCCCACTCACACCAGGAGCTCAGTCTTTCAGTCTGGTTCCACTACAACTACTGTTAGACTGACTTCTCAACCATACAAATACTGAAAAAGCTTTAATTTAACTCTTTTCTCCTCCTCTCAGCCTTTCAGTGGAACAGCAGACATGTACTGCACAAGCTCAAGTATATTAGGCTGTGTCTGAGAACCTGCATTCATGCTGGAGCTTACATTTGGTTTCAGTTTCCAGAAAACACATTTTTTCAATCACAGTTTGAATCTCTAACATTACCAGGATTGTGAACACCAGATGATCTTGTTTTTTCCAATAGATTTTACCAATAAGTTCTCAAGGAGTTGCCTTTTTGTATAATTGTTTAAATGGATGATTGGTGACTTCATTCATGATAAAAGTCCATTGTGTGAAATGGGTTGAGCACTCTTAGCTACATTTAACACACATTCTAACTTTTCCAGAATTTCTGCTCTAAATGAAAGACGCAGCAACACATTGACTCAAGAAAGCAGTTTTACACACACCTGTCCATAGCAATTGTAGATGTCTTCAAGGTAAGAACAATCAGTAACTAACCTGCTAAACCCATGTTGTTGGTAGTTAATGCCTTATCGCAACTGTCCTCATAGGTGGATATGAGCTGTCTGTGAGTGAAAAATTGACAAACTGGTGCAGTGCATGCTGGTGGCCTACACAAAATATCAAGATTGTAGACCACACGTTGAGCCCATGAAATCAAAATGTTTGCACACATTTTTTTTCTACGGGTATGCTGCTGGTAACAGGTCATGGCAAACAAAAGAAAGGGTGATGTAGGTTTTTAAATAACCTCAAATCATGCGCACTGCACAAAGGGCTCGAGTGCAGTTCCAGTGGTAAATGGGCCACCTGTAAACAGCCTGACTGATAGAAATTAGACCATAAGTGTTCTTTGTATAGGTGTCGTACAGACACATGTCACATGCACACCCTGTTCATGCACATTTGTGTGGGGTCAGTAAAAGGCCAGTACTTGCACCTGACTACTGAATAGAGTGTGGCTTAAGGGCACGGCAAAGGGCATAACACCTCCCACACGTGTGACAATGGTACGTTCAATTTTCATGATGTCCCTTAAGGTGGATGTCCAAGCCTCAAAGGAACTGCTAGACAAACCTGCGTTCACCCTAAAGTGCCACTCCTTTCTACAACCTACAATGCATTTACAAAGCACCTGTACAGGTGTCACATGCGTAGTCACATGCACCAGTATGGGTCATGTAACTAAGACTTAGCAGACCTCCAAACTCATTCATCTGAAAGATTTCAGATGAGAGATGAACTGGAAATTTGCATTAACACTCCTAAAACACACTCCATGTAAAAGAGACCAAGAAGAAAGCTTTTGATTCTTTTTCCAGCAACATGAACATCTTTCTTTATTTTCCCCCTAAGGTCATTTACATGGGCATGCTCAAATTCCATCCGCACCAGCTAGTTTTAATGCCCTGATTTTAAAATAGAGCTGTCAGGATTTTACATTCTTGCCCATTTTTGATTCTCCTGGATTCCTGTACACTGATTTTGTTCATGCTGCTCTTCTGTGTTTCCCACTATATATTGCTCATTCACAGCTTACCTATGTGCCAATTTGTTATAGTTGTTCTTTACATTCCTTCCTTCTTAATTCAAGTCCATGTCAGGTTCTTGTTTTGACCATTGATCAAGCCTCTTCTTTATTTTCCTCTGTTATGTTATCATATAGACTGTTGTTTTAATTACAATCAAAAACATCATAGATATCGTCCTCTTTCTCTTCTCCTTTTGGCTTTCCCCTTCAGGGGTCATCACAGTGAATCCGCTTCCTCCATCTAACCCGACTTATTCCAGGATATCACTTGTCCATCTCCGTTCCACTACAGGTGCCCTAAATGTTCATGTTCATTCCGTCTTTGAACCTGTTATTTACATGAAGTTGACACAAACTCAACCTTTGCTGGTTCTTGAAGGTCCTCAACAGCCTTGACTGACCACAGAATAACTGACCTGTTGAGATGAATTGTTGACTCATCTTGTACAACTAGGTAATTAATTCGTGACTTGTTTAACAAGATATTTTAAGATTCATCAACAAACTTTCCTTTGAAGTGCACTTGGCTGGAGAGTTTGCAGATGTTTCTTCTCTGCTGATGTTGCAAACATGCTGCTGTAACTTTCAAATTGAGTGGATTCAAATTCACTGCTGGATGGGTTGTGTGGAGAAAGCATGAGCGGACTTTTTGTTCAGCTGAAACTCAGCACCCATCACCCCCTCCTCACTGTTCGCTCCATTTAGCTGAAGCCACCAGCTACATGAATACTCCCGAACAAGCAGGAGCTCTGCCAGCAGCTCCATTACCAGCTGCCCTCTGCCTGCTCTACATCCATCTCACCCGTCATGCTTCTCTCCTCCTTGTTCATATCTCTGATCTCCTGACTTCATATACTAAATCAGTAAACAGCTTAAGGGTTCAGCTTTAAGTAAAATTTGAAAAATGCAGCTTCAATTGGACTAAGGAGTTTCTTTTTTCCTCATTTATATGTATGAGATGCAGACCTGATGCTGAGTAATGAAACTTGTCTTCCATTATTTTGCTCATGAATGCATCTTTTTGTTTTCCAATTATGTGACCTTTGCATGACGTTTCTGTCTCAGTTTCATAATCTTTGACAATGACATACATGAGAACACCTGTTGGTTGCAGTGATAACTTAGAGAGTTGAGGCTGACTGAATATATTTATACAGATAAGGAGGAGACCTCAGAGAATGCTGCTTTTACTGTTCTTTGATTCATTTTACTCGTGTAGTTTTCTGTTTAAAGTCCCAGTTCAACCATCTTTTGAACTACTGTTACAGCGCTCCCAGTGGTTTTTTGAATATGATGATGCTGTTTTTAGGAAAGGTAAAAAACCTGTGTCATTTTCTAGGACATAGTTTCTGTAGAGCGGAAGAAGTTTGTTAGAACTCTCGAGAACAACTCTATAGTTGTGGGGCGAGACTGTTGGCACCGAAGTAAGCCTCCAGTAATATCCCATTATTCTTCTGTTTACACTCTCCTGTTAGCTTACAGCCCCTCACAACCCCAAACTAACACCAGCAATCCAACAAAATGGTGATTAACATTGAAGCATACAGCCGTACAGTTCTGAGCCATATACCAGGTCAGACGAGTAAAACAAAGATGTACATGGATCTCCTAGTCAGCACGTGGATGCATCAGAATGGAGTGGAGCAGGGAGACTTTGACCCACCCAGTGTATTTTTTATCTAACAAATACAATCTTTTTAAAACAGCATTTTTTTCATCTGCTCCTGATTCACAAGTTGAATATGGAAATTCTCAGAAATGCAGTCTTAATATTTTCTTAATACATGTCATCCATCATGAGAAAAACGCAACAAAAACATGTTAAAAACACATTTTCTAAGTAGATCATTAAAATGTTGTTAATTCCCATTTAAGGGAGCATTAGAAAGTCAGGTTGCAGCAGCAGGAGTTTACAGCCACTCCTTAAACATTTATTCTGTTATTCTAATGCTCCCCTAAAATCTATAATCTCAGAATGCTCCCAAACTTTTTTTGAGAAGCCTTCTACTTTCCAAACCAGAGTTCTGATGATGAACATTTTCCTTCATTCAAGCTGTGATTTAGGCAAACAGTTCTCACTCACGACACTTGTGTTTCTGACTAATGACACCATGGGGTATGCATCTCTCCAACACATTTTTCACTTGAATTTCTTTTTTTCCCTCCTGCAGCTGCTCCTCCCCTTCCAGTTAGAAGGGGAGTTTTTTCTGCGGCTCCCTGTTGGCTGATTAGGAGAACAAAGTCCCGCCTCCTCCTCTTCTTCTCTCCCTCTGCGCTTCAGAGTGAGGGAGGAGGAAGAGGGTGAGTGAAAGTGGAGAGGCAGGCAGTCAGACGTGTTGCAACAGATGGCCTTAGCAACAACGGCTCAGCAGCTGTTGCAACGAGGAACTCTGCTGGACTGAGAGGTAAAGGAAAAGAGGGAAGCGAAGAGGCAGGACGGGGGTGTCTGCCCAGGACTCTGCCCTGTCTTTCGTCTGCAGTCTTCCTTTACAGAATGAAAAGTACAACATGTGAGAGTGAGCAGAAGTTTCTCTGGGTTTTTTTTCAATTGCCAAAAGAAGCAACAATTGCATGAAGATCCAAGAGTCCATTCTCCAGCCACCCCTTCTTCTTTGCCACCAGCTGGGTGTCAAAGAGGGGAACACCTGCTGGGAGACAAGAGAAGCTGAAGGAGGCCACCGAAGGTACAGTGAGACAGAGAGACGGTGTGTTTGCACTTGTCAGTCTTGTCTGCAGCAGCAGATTGTTTCACGTGTTGCTTTAGTTTGTGTTTATTGCTTCCTGCTCTCAATGCACGTCAGAGTGTGTTTGAGCTGCATAACACCGAGGTCAGCCAGGAGAAGGAGGGAGGACAGAATGAGGAGAGATGGATGGAGGAAGGGAGGAAAGTAGGGGAGCAGGAGAGGAAAGCAAGCAGTTCCACCCAGTTCTCCTCACATTAGAAAAATAATTAGATTTTTTTTTTATTTTTGACAAAGGTCTTCTGTGGCAAACATGCACACACACTTATGCTGGACTTTCTATCTTTATGAGGACTTTGTTTTGGCATTATACATTTCTAAACTCTCACTCTAAGTCTACCATGACATAATTCTGACTTTCCCTCTAATAACCAGGTTTTGACTGTCATAAAGAGAATTTTCTATTGCAAAGTGTGAAGCATTCTAAGTCTGGCCCTCCAGACATGTAAAACATGTAAACTAAACCGTAAAACTTGCTTTGAAAAAAGTAATTGCTGCTGTATTATGAAATGGTTCTGTGTTCCATAGTTCAGAGACATGACTCATCAAATTTGTTTTTGCCCATGTGTTCACAATTCACAAACACCAGAGACAGAATAAAGTTCTGCGGGTGGATTTCTTAAACTGATGTTTAGAAACAAGGACTGCTTCATCTAAGTGTAGACCAGACGTTTCACTGTAAGACAGGAAATAGCACCAGTTGGCACAATTAGGTACCAGGAGAAAGTAGCTGGCATTTTTACACGCAGGAGAGTTTTTATTATTATAAGTCGTCTCTCATTTTATCAAGCTGCTTCTGCCTTTTGAAAGTTGAGTGCTGAGTGTCAGCAGCCTTTGTCATGGTAATGTATGAAAGCTGATTTCACTGGCAGCGATTGGTGCATTTATATGTGTGAAAGGGCCAACATCCTGTGTTCGGGTACATTTGATTTCAAAAGTGCTCGTTTGCTGCGACTGCTCTCGTCTTGTTCTCGGGCACAGCACTCTGGGCCTGCTTCCAGAGGTGCGCTTCGGCACTGTTCTCTTCATTTGGGTGTTTCACAGTTGTGCTGTGAGTAAAAACAGAACCAGACTTCTTGGGTAAAGTCAATTTTAACTTGATAACCCGATTTGGGTGTAGGGAAACCAGCTTGGTCATGAGATGGTTACGTGTACATGGAACTTAAAAATAGTGGATAATCAGGAGGATTTATTAAACGACATCAAAGGATGATGCTGCTTACTGAACTCGGGTAGAAAATGCATGTCTTTCAGACCAACTCTGACTCAACATCTGAATGAGAGTCCGACTTCAGGTCAAATGTAGATGCCTTTTACACCTTTGTGTCTAAAGAAAACATGCTAAGCTGCAGATTGTTAAATCACAGAAGGTGTTGAATGAAACCGCGATGTTACACAATGTTGTACCTGTGAACATTTTATTCTAAACATGAACTTTTATGAAGACGTGGATTTTTTGAATGCTGTCAAGCTGAAGAAGTAGACATAATGATGTCCCAGCTCGATCATACGCTTTTTAACCTTTTAGCAGTGAAGTGCTAGAGCAGCTGCCTATACTTCTTTTTGTGTCTTTGGTTTAAAGAAGTCAGAACTGTTTCTGTTGGTTAGTTTAACCTTTTTAATGTCACAGTCTTGTAAGCAGGCAAGAACCGAGATGCAGAGAAAAACCACAGACAAAGGTGTAACAAGGTTCAAACGAGGTTCAAACAAAATTACTAACAAAATCACAACACAATCCATCACAGGACAAGCTGAAGGTTGCAAAGGCGTCCCTTTAAAAACGAATGATTAAAAAAAGTGCAGTGACCTGTGAGTGCTCCACAGGATCCACCAGTGGAGTCACAGCAAGAGTAAAACTGAGAAAATTCAACAGCTAAACAACTTTCAATAAGCAGAACATGATATTTTCAAAACACCGACAACTATCAAGATTTTACATAGTTTACAATAGTTTACATCCAATAATGTTCAGTTTATAAAACAGTGTTTAAAGAGAAGAAGAAAAGAAATTTTTAACTTTAAAAGATAAATTCTGAAATTAATTTTGAACACAATAAAAGACAGTAATTACCAAAGAGTGTTAGGCCTTGCTATTTACTTTTCTATTTCTAAACATGTCCTTGTCACAAATCTTGTGGTATTTTTATGGTGCTTACACACCGAACACGATTTGTGCGGCGGAGACGACCAGTTTGAAAGTTAAGTCAATGGTTTAGCTGCGATCTGAGGTTCGGAGGCGCGAATTGAGTGACCAGTGACTTGTGAAGGCCTAGAAACAACGCGATTGGAGTGGCGGACAAAAATCTGAACTCTGGGGAGGTGGCCACTTCCCATCAACTAATCAGGAACTCAACTTTTGGCATGTGACATTTTCAGTGGGTGGAATACATATCCAATGTGGTTGATCGGATTTCCTGAACTTCCATTTTTTCTCTTAACCCAATGCATCCCTTTTGGGGCAGCGGGGTTTCCTGAACCTGTCCTTCACTGGGCCCGTGGAGCTGGAGCAGTCACACTCGCTATGTCGGCTACTGGGAACAGGCCGGCCCTGGGCTGCATGGTGCCCTTTGCGAGAAAGGATTTTTGCCTCACCCTGCCGCCGCCCACACTTACACACACACATTCCCACAATACCCCTACCACAAAAACAATGTAACTGTCTGGAATATGTGGCTATAAGATTGTCTTTACTTTAACTCTCAAAACTTGAATAATAAGCAGTTATGTTTATTGTTGAAAGAAAAACCTGATCCCAGAGCAGAATTCGTTTTGACAAGCTTTGCAGTGGAAGTTCAAAGAACAAACAGCTGCGCCACTGTATGACTTCCAAAATAGGAAATGGTAGGTTTACATAGAGTCATCTCCAGAGTAAAAGGTTCTCTGTTATCAATGGTTTATATTATTATATAGAAAATATCTGAGTCCCAGGAAGGAGCGGAGTCTTGTTTTTCACACCAAAGAGCGGCTTCAGAGTGGTTTCATAACAGACACATTTCTCTTCTGTTTCTGTTCATTTCTGTTCTGCCGCTCACCTGCTGCTCCGCAGAGAAGACAGGACTCCCTGCAGTGCAGCATCTCTTTTTGTCTAATCGTTGAGCCACTTAGGAAAGCACCTTGACTGCAGCAATGAGGGGATGTCTGTACTTTGATCCCCAACTCTGTGCGCACATGCGTGCACGTATGCGCCAAAACTCTGCTTTGTTTTAAATTAATCCGCGTTTTTTTTTTGTTTCATTTAACCAAGAGAAAATGCCAGAGCCTACAAAACCATATTAACAAAGTAACAAGGGTTTCTGTAGTCCAGTAATTGTATGAAATTAACTAAATTTGAGCTGTAATTGATTGCTGTAATAACTTTACTCTGTTACTGACAAAAATAAATAAATTACTGTAATTTGTTACTTTGTGATCTGTTTCCGCCAACACTAAGGCACTCCAGATTACAAGGTTTTTGAAAAAAATGAAGACTTATGGTGCAGAAATATGGTAAGCCACAAAGTAAACGCTTAGCCTTAAAACAAGCATTGTCAGTTTTTTCCAAAACACAAGATATTATATAAATCTACTCTTAATTACATTGCCATGATCTGGATGAATATCTTGCTCCATCCACGTGTAGTTCCCCTACAATAAAACTCTTCTCTATGGGTTTTTTTTCCCTTAAAGATTTATTTTTTAAATATATTTTGAATATAAAAATGATCATTTCCATCAGTCACACTCTGGACTCTCACCCCAGCTCTTTTCTGAATCAGGTGTTTTTCATGTGATAAAATGCTTGTAAATATTTTTTCATGGCATCCCATGATGACAGACCCATTATAAAACTAGTTCCTTTTTCTGTTTGCAACCATTTCAATGAACTTTTTAGACTCAGTGTTAGGAACTTATGGCGACGTGAAGCATGGCTCCCAAAGTCTGGCTTTGGTTCAGATCAGATCACATTTTTTCAGCCGCGTTCTGAGCTTTCTGGTGTTCTGACGCTTTGCACCACCATGGCCCATCTAGATGTAAAGCTAGACTTCTCTACCTTTCTAAATAGTTTCAATTATTTTTCAAGTGAAAAAAGATGTTATTTATATATAAATATGTAAATTTAAATATGTAACTCGATATGTTTTCCCAACATCTCAGATTATCCATACCTGTGCCGTTGTCATGTCTGGGATGGGTCTGCTTGACTGAAAGGCGATAATAGTAACTCAATGCATCTTCATGGTTTGTGCATGAAGCCTTCCTGTTATTCGACAAGCCTTTCTTCTGCATTTTGTTGAAAGAAATGAAAACATGAGCATGTCACTGGAGGGCTGCTTTCCACATCTCTACTGTGCTTTTTTCCATGACACAGTGTGAGTGTATGCAGCTTACTATGTGTGACTGTGAGTCTGACATTGCTGCCTAGAAGTGCCTCCCCTCCCTGCTGACCTTTGACCTGCCGACCTTTGACCTGCTGATGTTATCTGCTTGTGTTTCTGCAGTTTCCATGTTGTCGCGCTAACAGCTCACAGCTCTATGTCATGTGACAGTTTCTCCACGTGCTCCCAGAATTAGTTCAGCTTATGGTTTTAGACTCTTTTGTGAGCAGAAAAACATATCATGACAATGAAAATTGTGTTGCAAAATGTGTCTAATTAGAAACTAAATATATATATATATATATACCTATTTATTTATGGAGGAAAGATAGATGTTACTTAATACGAAGGGAACATAACATAAAGTGTCACATGAAATACTTTTTCTTTAAAGATTCAAAACATGGTTTTGTGAAACTAAACGACTAATTGTACTTGTGAAGATGCTGCTCTTGTTTTTTTTAGTTCTGTTTTTGTTGTGCCCTGGAGGCGTTCCTTCCCCCTCGTCAAGCGACGGCACCTGTTCCTGATCATCTCCACCTGATTTTCATCACCATGGCTTTTTAAGCAGCATCAAACCTCCAGCCATTGTCAGATCATTATGCTGCTTGTGTGTCTGTCTGCCAGCCAGCCTGCGCTGTCAGCTCACCTGTCTGCCAGCCAGCCTGCTCTGTCAGCTCACCTGTCTGCCAGCCAGCCATCCGCCCGCTCTGTCAGCTCACCTGTCTGCCAGCCAGCCAGCCATCCGCCCGCTCTGTCAGCTCACCTGTCTGCCAGCCAGCCATCCGCCCGCTCTGTCAGCTCACCTGTCTGCCAGCCAGCCATCCGCTCTGTCAGCTCACCTGTCTGCCAGCCAGCCATCCGCTCTGTCAGCTCACCTGTCTGCCAGCCAGCCAGCCAGCCATCCCGCTCTGTCAGCTCACCTGTCTTCCAGCCAGCCAGCCATCCGCCCGCTCTGTCAGCTCACCTGTCTGCCAGCCAGCCATCCGCTCTGTCAGCTCACCTGTCTGCCAGCCAGCCATCCGCTCTGTCAGCTCACCTGTCTGCCAGCCAGCCAGCCAGCCATCCCGCTCTGTCAGCTCACCTGTCTTCCAGCCAGCCAGCCATCCGCCCGCTCTGTCAGCTCACCTGTCTGCCAGCCAGCCAGCCATCCGCTCTGTCAGCTCACCTGTCTGCCAGCCAGCCATCCGCCCGCTCTGTCAGCTCACCTGTCTGCCAGCCAGCCATCCGCCCGCTCTGTCAGCTCACCTGTCTGCCAGCCAGCCATCCGCCCGCTCTGTCAGCTCACCTGCCAGCCAGCCAGCCATCCGCCCGCTCTGTCAGCTCACCTGTCTGCCAGCCAGCCATCCGCCCGCTCTGTCAGCTCACCTGTCTGCCAGCCAGCCATCCGCCCACTCTGTCAGCTCACCTGTCTGCCAGCCAGCCATCCGCCCGCTCTGTCAGCTCACCTGTCTGCCAGCCAGCCATCCGCCCGCTCTGTCAGCTCACCTGTCTGCCAGCCAGCCAGCCATCCGCCCGCTCTGTCAGCTCACCTGTCTGCCAGCCAGCCAGCCATCCGCCCGCTCTGTCAGCTCACCTGTCTGCCAGCCAGCCATCCGCCCGCTCTGTCAGCTCACCTGTCTGCCAGCCAGCCATCCGCCCGCTCTGTCAGCTCACCTGTCTGCCAGCCAGCCATCCGCTCTGTCAGCTCACCTGTCTGCCAGCCAGCCAGCCAGCCATCCCGCTCTGTCAGCTCACCTGTCTGCCAGCCAGGCATCCCGCTCTGTCAGCTCACCTGTCTGCCAGCCAGCCAGCCATCCGCTCTGTCAGCTCACCTGTCTGCCAGCCAGCCAGCCATCCGCTCTGTCAGCTCACCTGTCTGCCAGCCAGCCATCCGCCCGCTCTGTCACCTCACCTGTCTGCCAGCCAGCCATCCGCCCGCTCTGTCAGCTCACCTGTCTGCCAGCCAGCCATCCGCCCGCTCTGTCAGCTCACCTGTCTGCCAGCCAGCCATCCGCTCTGTCAGCTCACCTGTCTGCCAGCCAGCCAGCCAGCCATCCCGCTCTGTCAGCTCACCTGTCTGCCAGCCAGGCATCCCGCTCTGTCAGCTCACCTGTCTGCCAGCCAGCCATCCGCCCGCTCTGTCAGCTCACCTGTCTGCCAGCCAGCCAGCCATCCGCTCTGTCAGCTCACCTGTCTGCCAGCCAGCCATCCACCCGCTCTGTCAGCTCACCTGTCTGCCAGCCAGCCAGCCATCCGCTCTGTCAGCTCACCTGTCTGCCAGCCAGCCATCCACCCGCTCTGTCAGCTCACCTGTCTGCCAGCCAGCCAGCCCTCTCCATCAGCCTGCTGCCTGCTCTGTCATCCTGCTCCACTTTTCGCTTAATCAATAAACATCACCTTCTAATCTTTTAAAACGTGTCTGCTCTTGGGTTCCACCCACCTCCTTGTTCACAACAGAACGATCTGACCAGTATGGACCCAGCAGACATTCCGTTGCCTCCGGACCACCCCGACTGGATCAACGTTCGACTGGAGCAACTAAGCCACGCACAAAGACAATATGCTGAATGCACAGCCTCCCAGGTGGCTCAACTTGCACAGCAGGTTGGTCAACTAGCCTCCTTCATCCATGCCTCTTCAGTCCCCGGTCTGCGGCCAGCTGCCCCGCCTCAACCTTCGTCCAGCACACCCAGGGAGGCCCACATCCCAGACCCAAAGCCATATCCCGGGACTCCAGGCAAATGCAGAGGTTTTCTGCTTCAGTGTTCTCTGGTATTTGACCAAAGGCCTATAACTTATGCTAGTGACCGCGCCAAGATCTCATATGTGATCAGTCTCCTCGAGGATAAGACACTCACATGGGCGGAGGCAGCATATGAGAGCGAGGGCTTTGGTCAAATCACGTACGCTACCTTCAAGTATGAACTAAAAAAGGTGTTTGATCATCCTACGTGGGGAGGAGATCCTTCACAACGCCTTATGCGGCTCCGACAGGAGGCACATAGCGCAGCCGACTACGCCATCGATTTCAGGACCATTGCCGCTGACTCTGATTGAAATGAGGCTGCCCTACAAGCCGTTTTTCCCATGGCCTTAACAGACGGCTTAAGGATGAGCTCGCCACCAGAGACCCCCCCCGCCCGCTCATTGGAGGATCTTATTTCCCTCACTATCAGGATCGACAACCGTTTCTGTGAGCGCGATAGAGAGCGGCAGGTACGATCCAGGTTACCCAATACCTCGACCGAGCCCGTAGGAGTGGGTGTACTGGCGACCGCTGATTTGTCGCGGTCAACCCCCCACACCAAGACGCTCCTGCCGGCCACCTTGTGTTTATCCATGACCCATCCAGTCCAGGTCCTGTTAGATTCCGGGGCAGAGGCCAACTTTTTTGACCGTACTTTGGCATCTCAGCTGGGAGTGAAGCCAGAGCCACTTTCATCCCACATCACAGCTAAGGCCCTGGATGGACGGCTGTTGTACACCATCTCTTCCCAGACCCCACCGGTGAAATTAGTCATCTCAGGCAACCACCATGAAACCATCTAATTCTTCATCATTGACTCTCTCACTACCCCAATCGTCCTCGGGCACCCTTGGTTAGCTCTACACAATCCCCATATCGACTGGTGTAAGGGCAGAATTATAAGCTGGGGCCCTTTCTGCTATAAGTCATGTCTTCTGTCCACAGTTCCCTCAACACCTACCAACCCAGTCCCACCACCGGTCGTCCCTGACCTGTCCTCTGTACCCCCTGAATATCATGATCTCAGAGAAGCATTCAGTAAGGACAAGGCCTTAATCATTCCCCCCCACCGGCCTATGACTGTGGTATAGACCTGCTCCCCGGGGCTCCTCTCTCTACGAGCCGCCTCTACAATCTCTCCAGGCAGGAGACAGCTACTATGGAGACGTAAATACAGGACTCTTTGACAGCCAGCCTCATCCGCCAATCATCTTCCCCTATGGAGGCCGGTTTCTTTTTTTGTGGCTAAGAAAGACGGCTCACTCAGACCTTGTATTGACTACCGAGGTTAAACAGCATCACCCTAAGAAACAAGTATCCATTGCCACTCCTCGAGTCCACTTTCCACTCCCTCCAGGGGTCCACCGTCTTCAGCAAACTGGACCTTAGAAAAGCTTACCATCTGGTCAGGGTGAGGGAGGGGGATGAGTGGAAAACCGCATTCAACACCCCTCTAAGCCACTTCGAAAACCTGATCATGCCATTTGGACTTTGCAATGCCCCTCCATTTTTCAAGCCTTAGTAAATGACGTTTTAAGAGACTTCCTGAACTGCTTTGTTTTCGTCTGTTTAGACGACATTCTGATCTTCTTCCCAACCCTTAAGGACCATATATCTCATGTCCGGCAGGTTCTTCAGCGACTTGTAGAAAACCGGCTGGAGAAATGCACCTTTCACACCAGCTCGGTGTCCTTTTTGGAATACATCTTCGAGAAGGGGCAGGTCAAAGCGGACCCAGGGAAGGTCAGGGCAGTGGTTGAGTGGCCTGTACCCACCACCCTGAAACAGCTGCAGCGCTTCCTTGGGTTCGCGAATTTCCACCGACGTTTCAATTATGGTTTTAGTCACGTGGCTGCGCCTCTAACCCGACTGACCTCTTCTTCTGTGCCCTTCCGCTGGACCCTGGAGGCAGACCATGCATTCCTCATGCTCAAGGACCTGTTCACTACCGCCCCTGTCCTTCAACACCCTGACCCCGACCGGCAGTTTGTGGTTGAGGTGGATGCCTCGGATGCTGGTGTAGGGGCTGTGCTCGCCCAACGCTCTGCTACAACCAACAAGCTGCATCCCTGTGCATACTTCTCACGCCGCCTCACTCCCGCAGAACGCAACTACCACATGGGTGATTGGGAGCTTTGTCTTTAACTTAATTCAAGCAAAAAGAATGGTTCTAAAATCATACATTGTGTTTACAAATGCCTCATCTTCAGCTCTTTGCAACAAGCTGAGTGAACTTCTGACACTGCAGACATGAAACTAATTGTCACAGTATATTGAGGAACTCCTGTTCAATGTGGCTGCAGGGGCTGTGTAATCTTTATTATATAATATAAAATTTATTATTCTCAGGAAAATCAAGTGAAAGCAAAAACCTCCTTTTTATAGACACCTGGGTCATTTCACAGTTGGAATCAGAAGCTAGTAAGTCATACTCCCACATAACCACCGTGAGAAAATGAGGTCAAAAGGTCACAATATTGGAGAAACAAAGGTGGCACAAGCATCTGCTGTGGTTTAATTCTGCAGGTCTTTGGACTTAAACTAACAACTCCCGAGCTACAACCACACAAGATACATTTTGGCACAATTCAACATTAGTCATATTTTATATGAATGAGCAAATTCTGATTAAGGCTGATTAAGCAGGACTGAATGAAAACCTCATCCGATTGTCTTTAAATTTCGGATTAGACAAAAACAGCATGTTTAGATGTGTAGGGAGTTTCAGGTTAGATTAAGGCTCAGCTGGAGGAAATACAAACATGGTTGTCAGCTGATTAAGCCGAGTCCAAAGTCAATGCTGTGGCAACACAGCTGGGTGACCCTTTGAGCTCATTACAGCGTGCCGAGACCATACAAGCTATGGCAACTTTAAAACTTTCTAAAGGCTTAAGCATTTCGAAAAAGAAAACTGCTTGGGAATTTTCAGAATGACTCAGAAACAAAAGACATCTTGGAACTGCCCCGCTACCCTGCTGATAGAAGAGTGAAAGGAGAGGATGCTTTGTTGGACGACAATGTTCCCTCTGCCCCTTTCTATAATAATGTTCACGTTTTGGCTTTTCATAAATATTCAAAGTAAATTTTTGTCCATTAGTTTTTCCAGTATAATGAGGATATTGGCCATGAACAAATGACTAAAATCTCCTTCCAGAGGGTTTTTTTGGGGGGATTAAGATCTTAGCTCTCTATGCAAACCAGTCAAGTTCATTACCAGACAGGTCTTTAACAATACATGTGCTGAAGCATTTTTACTGTTCTGACAACAAAGGACCTTATAGGACTGAAAAGTCACACTACACCACAAATATTGTGTACACGCTGGGCATGCCTGGAACACACAGATTCACGTGCGTTTACACAGTTTTCATTGAGAGTGGCGGCTCAAACGAGCGTTTTTGAGCCCTGTCTAAATGTAGAATCAGTGTGACCTGATTGGTGGCATTCTTCCCATCACTTACTGAATTAATTAATTAATCAATGCTCCCATTCATTTCGTTGTAGAATGTAGTTTACAAGAGTAACGCTTAGTATCAAATCTCCCATGTGAATGTCAGTGAATTTTGTAAAGCCTTAGTTATGAATCTGCCTTTTTTTAGCCAAAATCAAATAACCTTTTTTTGTCATTTTATTGAACATAGTTTCTGCAGAGCAGCAAGAGTTCATCAGAAATTCACCCCTGAGTTGTGGGTGGGACTGTTGACGCAGAGTAAACCTGCACTGATTACCCATCAACCCTTTGTTTGCACACTCACACTAGCTTACAGCCTCTCACAGCTTGAACCTGACCTAACCTAAAAGGGCGAGCATTATCAGGGCTTTGCAGTCGTACCGTTTGATCTGGATTCCAGCTCAGACCAGGAAAAAAAACATACATGGATCTATTTGTCTGCAAGTGGATGCGTCAGAACGGAGCGGGACAGGGAGGTTGTGCATTGCCAATTGTGCTTTCTATAAAACAGCTACAAGTTTTCAAATGGCCTTTTCCCATCTGCTCCTGATTCATTCTGATTCATTTTAAGATACACAGTTTAAATCTTAATTTTCTATAAACTGTATATGTCCTCTGTCATGAGAAAAACGCTACAAGAACATGTTAAAAAGCCCAACAACACCATTTTCTTTGGAGTGAGTCTTTAAAGACAAAAACAGTTCTGTCATGTTGTGCTGAGTCATTATTTCACCTGTTCTTCACTACGTTTTAGCCTCTGAAACACCAGAGGTGTCCATTTGTTCTAACACATAGGCCAAAGTAGGAAATATGAATTAAGCTCTTGAAGATTTCTTTTTCTTTGTCCACACGCCTCTTCTCTCCATTTTTTAGTGGATGTTGAAGCAATAATGAGTGCATACCTTATATTGTGTGTCTGAAACCTGAGCCTGGATGGTTGTGGTCAATGTGAGCCCTGATAAAATTAAAGTTGGACTTGGCAAAAATCATAATAAAACATTATACGGTCCCCTTATGGCAACTGCTCTGTCACAGCCTGCCAGTGCAGGAGCACATCTCGTCAACAAATTAACTGAATTTAGTGAAATTACCAGAAGCCCATCATAGAAGTGAGAGTACCAGGCCTGGATTCTTGAGAAAAACTTTGGCTAACTACTGGACCTATATTTTAATCCCTTTATGCTAAATGAAAGCTGCAGTGCAAAAAACGTGCAGAGTGATCTCAGTTTCATTGCCAGTCAGCACATTCACGCCACACTTCATGCAGCATTTAACTTTGTAGTTTTTGTGCATTTTAAAGTTTTCCATAAAGTTAAGAAGCAGGGGTAGAGGAATTCATCAAGTCAAAAAGGCTCCTGTCTTAGATGGAAATGAAAGTGTGTGTGTTCATGTGTGTCTGCACGTTACCCAGTTGTGTTGGGTCAGTGGGTTCACATGTAGAGATGTAAGGAACAGCATGGGCTCTCTGTTTCATAGAAACACACACGGTGAATTGCTTCAGTGTTTGCATGTGTCTGTCAGTGCCTCTGCAGCCAATTCCAGCTGGCATTAGGTTTTAATTTGCTTTCTTGCTGACAGTAAGAGCTCACTCTTTTAGATGGCAGAAAATTCACGTTAGCTCTGCAGGATTTATGAAGACGGACTCTTGCAAGCTTCTGCAGAGAAACTGGGGCTTTTGCACAGACTGAAGTTGCATTTGGAGCACTTACAAATTAAAAATAAACTTAGATGAAGAGGTCACACCTTCTGTATTTGTTGACATGAACTGGGTTTACGTATTTTTGCTATACGCTGTCTGCTTGTTGCAGTCAGTCTGACAGCACATCTTTACACAAAGACTTGTCATCAACACAATCTGGCATGCTAAAACTGCAAACTCACAAACAGGATATCCTGTGTGCCAACTCCTATACAGGAAATGATTAGCAGAGCAAAAAAGGCTGACAGAGATGCACTATTTATTGGAAATGATTATCTTTGTATGACGCCATCAGACAGTGCAGCACTTCATACATGCCTGTCTCGTCTCTGAACCATTTTGCAGAGGTTGGCACCCTGCTTGCTGTGTGGCCAATGGGTAAATGTTTAGATTAATCATTATTTTAGTGCCTTGCAAGGTTAAATATAAAGCAAAGATAAACACAACATTTCATTAGTGTAGCCAATTCTACAATGACTGACGCAGTCAAGTGAGTAGAAGAAAACTCTGTCTTTTACTTTGAGAACGTCACGAGGATCATGATTATCCTCCCCCACCTTCTCACTCGTGGTGCAGAGCAAACCAACACAATAGCACAAAATAATAAATGAAAACAATGTAAAACAGCCAGACAACAAAACACTTAATGAAACACCTACACTTAAACTTAACTTCAACAAAAGAAGTAAAGGAAATGGTGTCCCATAATTCCTAGCGCTGCCAAACGAGGCAGCAGGCACAATGTGTCTGTGACCACCATTACAATAGGTAAAAAAATCAGTAAATGAAGGTGTCTCTTTTTCTGAGTGTTTGTCATGTTGTGCTGTCCACATCACGCACAGACCACACTTTTCCCAGCATTATTAAGGTTAAAAGTCATAGCTGACCTAGTGAGCAACAGTGCTGTGAGATTTTTGTTCACATGTGTTTTGTTATGATTTTGAAACACCCATAAGAGAACTATTACTTTTTGTGCAGTACTTGTAGAAATAAACAGTCTTTGGAGGAGGAGAAACTCCTCTTTAAAGATTTTAAACATGAAATGTTCCAGTAACAACAGAACAGGGATAACATAACAAATGCCTAAAATACACAATTCTACACTTTAATCCATTAGTATAGCTAATGTCATTCTGATGTCTGCAATGATCTAATCAAAGTTGAGTTTACACTGGCGCAGCAGTAGCCACTGGCAGAAAACTATCTATTGTAGTGTTTCTCAACATTGACATGGCTGTTAAAAAGACCAACAAGCAGATCACCAAACTCAGGAAGGGCATCCAAAATCTCTGCTGAATTAAAGTCCAAAGAATGATCTCATTATCTCTGCTGGACTGGGACCAACATTTGATGTAGCTCCATGTCTGAAAGCAGCTCCATAAACCTAATGAGGCTTATTCTGATCTTCATTTTCACTCACACATTTTTACTTCCAGTCTCCACACTGGGAACCATGTCTGTTCAGTGAACATGGTTGTTGGGGGGGGTTGCCCAGGTCTGTGTGGTCAGGGCCCCACATTCTTTAGTGAATCTCCACTGAAATGATGGGATAGCTGCTTACTCACATTAGCAACAAACCAGATTTTAATTCACCTGTTGATTATCTTTTTCTTCATCTTGATAAAACAATTTATAAGTAAGTTTGGTTATTTTTTTTTATTTACTGTTATTGTGTGTGTATCTATATTTGTATGAAGGCTTTTAGTTTTTAGTTTGAATTTTGTTTGTAGTCTGTGAAAGATTCCGTGTTACTTTTGCATCAAAGATGTTTAATGAATAAAGTTTTATTTGATTATTAACTCTTTTGTAAACTGAAGATAGCTGGGCACAGAGATATTGAGTTTCTAAGTTCTGGAGTTGGACCTTGGTCCCATTTTTTATTGTTTAGTTTTTCAGTTGCTAAATAGTTTGAAGCTCTTCGATGCATGTTTGTTCTAGAGGTTCCAGATATCCATACATGCCAGGGGGATACAATTCTAGTCCTCGGAAATTTTTCTTCTTTTTTCTTTGTTTTGTTTTTAAAGATGCCTGTACTAATGATGATTATTTAAATCAGCTGCTTTTCAACAATGGGAATCAAGGCCAGGGGCAAATGTAAAAATGTTTAGCGTCTGCATATGAACAGCTCAGAAGAAATGAGAAACCCAGGAGGTTAGATATTAGTTCCTATGATAAACACTGTAGGTTGGCTGGGAGTCATGATTAAAAGAAAAGTCTTATACATGACAAAGTTTGCAGGGGTTTCAAACTCCAGGCCTCGAGAGCTGGTGTCCTACATGTTTTCCAACCAACCTGCCATTGAAGTTTCTTATTGGCTAAAAACACCTGAGCCAGGTAGAAGGCAACAAATAAGGCAGGATATCTGGAAAATCAGCAGGAGGTCGGCTTTCAATGCCTGGAGTCTGACGCCCCTGGTTTAGAGGGAAGGTTCAAAAATGCCATCCTTAAGCATGGCAGGTCCACTGACACTAATCTTCAGAAAGAACTTGGATGAAACTGGAACTGGCAGCCGAAGAATGCTAGAACTTGTTAGAAAAAAATCAGCAACAAATGGCGCTGGAGTCAAGAACCGGAGAACAATGTATTCTGAAGTGAATAAGTGGGGAACTTTAGCTCGACTGATGAGGATGAGATTATGGAAACTCAGGGGGGCTATAAAAAAGGTGACAAAAGAGGAAAAACTAATATATTCAATTGAATTTATTTAGCATCAGTTAACCATTGAGGTTGAAAAGCACTAAAAAAGCATCAAACCAAGCAAAGAAAGAATCTCAATATCCACGTCCTTTCAAGCATTCCAGATCATGATTCTCCTATTCAGTCTATATTACTATAATTCAGCTAGATTATCTATATCAGGGGTGGGCAACTCCAGGCCTTCAACAGTCAGTGTGTCTGCATGTTTTTTCACATATTCTTGACTACCTGGGTCAGCTGAGTCTTGCTAATTAGAACATGCCAGATCAGGTTATGTTGGAAACAAGCATAAATGCAGCCCTCAGTGTCCTTCCCTGGTCTATAATATTGTAGTGATCCTGCACACAGCACTGGTGCATTGTGGGTGCTAGGTTTGGTTCTGTTGAACCATGAGTGAGTTGGTCGTTGCTATGCAAGACCTTATTTCAATGTTCAATCTGTTGAATGTGTCAAATGTTAAGCTGGCATATTATAAAGTTCTGCCCAGTGCGTTGGACTCTGCCGTTTTATTATGCCTCCTGAACTCTCCAGCCACCCGGGGTCCTGCAGTGCATGAGACACTGGTCAGCTCATTCTTTTGCTAGAAGAGTTTAAGTGATAGATGCTAGCATCTCGCTAATTAGCTTAGCTGAGTTTTGCTCCATCTTGGCCTACGTGGTACGACGGCCGCTACAAGATGTATCATCAGTCTATGTAAGTGTCAGGTAAATTCAAGAGTTGTAGAATCATTAAGCATTAAAGAAAAACACAGTAATGACTACAACAACATGCAGAGTTTCTTATGCATAAGGGAAAAACAAATATGCTGGGAAGAAGCCACCATCCTGTTCCTCAAAGGACTGCTCCTCCCCTTCTCCCTTTTTATTGAAAATTCAAGTAGGAGGTTACAACATTCAAACAAAGGATCAGAGTTGGAAAGTTCATTAGGGTGTCATATGATCAACTTTTGGAGGAATGTTTTGAGTTTGAACAGCACCATTCCGTCCTGCTAAAGACAGCATGTCGTAAAGCCTCCTCATCCTAGTTTAGGGAAAGAAACAGTTGATAAAACACAGAACTTAGTGTGTTAGAAGTTAAAAAAAAAAGTCATCTGTAAACTATAGTTTGAGTAAACATTTAAAAACACATTTAAAGACTGATAAAAATAAAGACAATTTCTTTCACAGTAAGAGACCCACAAGTTATGTCAAAGTGTTTTGGGTGTAATCCCTGTTGTGATCAAGGAAAGGGTCACAGCAAAGAGGAAAAGTGTCCACAACCAGACGAAGTAAGGGTGACTATTGTGTTCTGACGGAAGGAAACAGACAGACACACATAAAAAAACACTGGAAGTCTAATGCGTTATGGTAGTAACTGCAGCAATTGCAGAAAAGAATCACTGGAACATCAGCTAACAGAAAAACGTGATTTAATAACTGTAACAATGACAGAGCAAGAAGACACCACAAAAATAATGGGACATCTGTTATAAGACAAGAAAGATATCTTCAGTCATGAATACAAGACTAGAAAAAATGTAGACGTGTCATTTCACATTTTTTGGTGACACTTGAACAAAACGGTTTATATTCTATTCTGTTGTGCTAATCTATCAGCTACTGCGTATAATCCATGAATGCAACCTGTTACAACATGCTTTTGTCCTTTTATACTACTCCATGCTGATCACTTTTCTGATGAATGAAATTATAGAAATGTACTATATTTGAGTCAAAAGAGACACGTCAGATCTTCGGACCTTTGGTTACAAAGGTGATTATTTCTGTTGATGAAGAGGTACCTTAAGAATCTATGAAACTGTTTTAACAAAGGTGCTACAGGGATTTCGCCACATTACACCGTTGACCCAAAAATCTCCACATAAACTTCTGGAAACTTTGATTGTCCTTTACTGTCCCAGATGGATAGAGAGTCAGTTATAGCAGTCCTATGTGTTTGTGTCTCTGATTACACCCCATCTGCTGTTAGACCCAAAGCCTCATCTTTGTTCCCTCTCTGAGATGGAATTGGATAAAATTGGTAATCATTACAGAGTGCCGCTTTGGAGCAGCCTGACCTTCAGCAAAAGTCGATGAGGAGAATGAAGGGAGCCAGGAGGAAAAAGAGCTACAGAAGTTTTAGGTTTTAAATTCTTCACGGGGGAGGCTTTAGAATGACGGTTTCTAGTTGATCTTCTACTGTGGAAAATGTACAACTGAGCCACAGAGAATTTGCAGCTTTTTCACCTAAATTTCATGTAGTTCTGTTTATTTGTCAAGAAACACATAAAAAATTGAGTACATCTTAACACACACTACTCGATGCAAAAAGAAAATGTAGAAAAAAGGAAAAACAAAAGCATTGATTACTGTTAGTAGAGCTGTCAGCATTTATCATGTTTTCTTCACTTAGCCCAAGGGGTTTATAACACCTAACAACACTTGTACATGTAAAAAAAATTATCCTTGACAGTTTTTGATTGATTGACAGTGATTGATTGCGTTACATATCTGTTATTCTTACTCCTGCCTGCTTGAAATAAACCATTTCTATTCTAAAACTAATCAGTTGACTGTTGATGTCAAGCAATTCTTTGCAATTAGATTTTAACAGAAAGGCGGCTTTAATTGTTAACATTTATTTCAATCTGAATCAGTTTTGAAAATATTGTTTTTTTTTGGTGAAGATCAAATAAAGGAGTTTATTTCTCTGAGATCATTTCACAGTGAGACTTGTCACTCTTTTGACAGCATGGCTTTTGTTTAAACTTTATACCACAGTCTGGGTAAATACTTGATTCCTGATTGGCTGCAGGGTTTCCATTAAAAAGTGATAATAGAAACCTAAACTCCAGTCAGCAATCAGGATAACAGAAACTTGGAACAAAGGTGGACAGACCTTATTTCAGTTTATGACAACAGAAAAGATCTGTTCTTCAAATGTTTCTGAGTGAACCTTCTCTATTGCTTCATTATTAGAACTGAATGTAGAAAAGGTAAAAGGTACAAGGTGGAAAAGAATGATTATTTCTTTGGTTTTTGTTATATTTAAGTCCAAACAGTTGTTCCTGCACCAAAGTGAGAAAGTGTCCAGTTTGCTTTGTAGCAGTCCAACAGTGTTAGTGGTGTCCCTGATTACTGTGTCATCAGAGTACTTGACTTATGTTGCAGAGCCTTGGGGAAACCTGTCGATATTGTCCTGAGAGTGCTAAGGTGACCATTGATCCTGACCCTCTGGTCTCTCATAGCGAGGAATGAAAGAACCCAGAGAGTTAAGTTGGGGTTGGCATTCATCTGGAGGACCTCATGTCCAATGAGATGTGTTCAATGCACTCGAGAAGTCCACAGACACAAGGCTAAGATGGGACATTAACATGCATCTCATCGTGTTTGTTGCGGAGACCAGACATTAGCGAGCAGAATAGAGGGGAGTGGTGGACTTTTTGTTGTACCAGAGAGCCTCTTCAGTCTCTGCTGCACCCTTGTTCCCCGCTTTCTCCAACGGGCAAAGCGACTTGTTGGGCTGCGGGTTCCATATGGTTTACCAAGGATCGCAGCAATAAACTGTGAATCCGTTGGTGTAGGATAATCTACATCCCGTTAGAGTAGTAAATCCTCCCTGCTGTAGCACAGAGTTTTTGCTCTCATCTTTAGTGCAAGCAGGGGTCCAAAGTTTAGCCACATCACTAGGAACACACAGCCACTACTTTCACAGTGTGAAGGTAGGTTCTTAGAATTTGTTTAATATTGCACACACAACCTCAAAGCCTTCGTTTGGTGGAGTTTGCTGTTTAAAATCACTTGATCAATCACCAAAGTTCTAATTTTAAGAGCCTTTTACTCGAGACGCTCCTCTGACTGTCGCCACCACAGTGCCAGGTGATGGTGAGGTAAGGTAATTTCTGATAATGGACACCTCATTGGGCATTGTCCATTACTTATTTGATTTGGATTTTCAGCTCACGATTCTCTAACATTTGGGACTTTACTTGGGTGAGCAAAATATGGATGCATATTAAGGTGCATTCACACCGAATGCGATTCGCGCGGCGGAGGCGACCTTTTTCGATGTAAAGTCAATATTTTAGATGTGAATTGAGCGGCCGGCGGAGCGCAAAAGTCTGGAAACAACGCGAATTGAGCGATGTGGAGGGAATTCAGCAGTGAGCGCAGCAAGCCAAAGTTTTTTAAAAATGTAAACTCTGGAGAGGTCGCCATGTCTGTTTCAACCAATCAGGGACTCAACTTTGGGCACGTGATGGTTTCAGTGACAGCTGGTAGAATACATATCCAATATTGAATCTCCTGAACTTCCATTCATTTTCTTAAGCTGCTGGTTCTTTTTTAGGACAGCAGGTTTCCTGAACTCTTCCTGCTACTGCTGGGCGGCAGTCTGCTTCAAACATGGTCAGAGAGAAACGGAAACACAGCGGAAGCAGCCGTCATCCAGACACAGAGGACTGAAGCTCACTATACCAGAGAACCTCTGAATCAGGGGGGATCAGACTTTGTTGGCATGTGAGCTAATTAAAACACATAAAATAATGAAGTTTTATAGTGAAGTTAGTGAAGTTTTTATTTTGAAGTGTTCAAACATACAACCAACATGATGTTACAACAGAAACACAGGATTCCTGTTGAAACGATGAAAAAATGATGGATGAACAAATGCTTTTGTGACAACCAGAGCGAGCGCTTCACTCAGCATTTTGTAGGTAGCTGTCTTTAGAAAGTCAGTTGCTCTTGTGGTGAATGTGGTTAGTCCACATGAATTGTAAGTTTTGTTGTTGACAGAATCCCGGATTCGAACCCCGCACCCGGCTTTTGAAGTTCATTGAATCTTTTTTCTTTTTTTCCGCTAAATTACTTAATGCACAATACTATAAATATGAATTAAAAACATCAGAATCATTCTTTGGATATAAAACGTCATGGGAATGTATTTTTTATAGCTTTTTAGTAATACAGTTAACAGAAATACATGTAATCTATGAAACCTTTAGTTTAATAGTTTTTGTTGGTTTTAAAAGGATGTTCATAGAAATTGATTAATAAATTAAGTATTCTTCATGCCTAATAAAGTGCAAATGTGTTTTTAAAAAGTAAAACACAACAATACTGAGGATTTAACCAAGCTACAAGTGGAATGGTAGTTTTATGCACAGATTCGTTCTAAGGAGTGTTGATGACTGAATGTAACTTTTTGTGGATAGATGGTTTATATATTCATTTATTTATTTTGATGGCTGCGATCTCCATGGAGACGTGATCAGTGATGTTTTTGTTGAAAGAGAAAGAAACTGATCTCTAAACATCATCATGTCTTCCATGCATTTTAAATAAAATCCAGACAAAGCTTCATGTAGTGATCAACAACATTAGCTGTTAGCTCCTCCCACAGGCCAACGAGGCGGCGAGCTTAGGGAACACATTTTTGGCCATGTGGCGAGCAGTAATGTTGCGGTGCGGCGAAAGAGGGGCGGCCAGGCAAATTTGTCGTGCGATTCGCGTTCGGTGTGAATGCACCTTTAGTGTCTGTATTCTGCGCTGAGCTGACATGTTTGTTTGTAAAAATGCTAAAGAGCTTACTTGCAGATTTCATGTGCAGTATTTAGCTCCTTATGATTTCAGTGTTTCAAAGCAGAACAGCAGCAGTCGAAGGAAAATGCAGATTCTATTCTGCGGATTGCAGAAGGGAACTAAACTCTGCAGCATTGTCTCCATCAGGTCATTGTGTGTGTGTGTCCACTGGGGTGTGTGTCTGCAGGCTTGCATTAGCTGTGACATGCTAAGTAGAAGTAGAGCAGGGTGATTCAGACTGACAGAACAAGGTGAAAGAGGAAGTGAAGCGAGATTCAGATGAAGGTCACATATGACTTTTGTGTCTCAGAGGGAGGACCTGATGGTTTTTGTGATGGTGGATACCAGCATCACAGTAAATGACAATATCCCAAAAATAACAGTCCTGCTGTGCTTTCCTCCTGACCTCCAGGTTCAGTGACACACCTGAGGCCCAGGTTCTTATTAAATTGGAGTTTCTACAACCACAGTGTAGGTTTTCACTGATGCTTTTTAAGTCATCGTGACTTCCAGCCATTTTTTGTTTCATAAATGGTTCTTTACCCAGCGGGTACAAGATGTCCACTCGATATCTAATATACAGTACATCTATTGTAGATGTCTACTGGTTATCTGAGACAACTGCATTTTGTCGCACTATTAGAGGTCTACCAATAGTGTTCTGAAAGCTGTTTGCATTTAAAGGACTCCCTCCACATCCACTTATGGCCATTTCATCTTGGATAGTGCAGATCACAATTAGAGAACTTTTTCAAATATTTACTAGAAATAAAATGACCACTGCAATTTTGTACACAGACAACCAGTAATCACAAAATTCTACAATCCAAGAATTAGCAAACATTTGTACTGTTAAAAAAGTTTTTTAAAAATCTCAGAAATGTGCATTGAAATCCAGATCATTCTTTAGCATTGCAGATCTTGTGTGCCTCTGTACAACTACTGTGCTCTGTTGCATGATTGCAAGTTTGAAAAACGGTCTTTATAGAACTCAAAGCCATCATTAATGCACCTTCTAATTTATTCTTTACGTTATTTAATTGCCTATTTATTTAGCCCCAATCCTCCTTGAGAAAAATGACAGCTTGTTTACAATGCTCAGGACATGATGAGACAGCAACAATCGTGGGAAAGTTATCTGAGAGAGACGTAAACTGTTGTGCAATAGGCCTCTATGAATTGATGTGTAATGTCGGGCCTGTAAAGTATGACTGTGACTGTAAACGCTGAACATAAATGTTGATTTAAATATCAAAAAGATGTGTTCAGTGGGTAAGGAGATATCCACACTAATTTGTTTGTTCCATTCTTGAAAAATCTGCTTCCTTGACAAAATCTCATGAATTTTGACACATGAAATAAACTTTGACAAAACGCAGCACACTGAAAGAAGTAAGCGAGCTGATGAGAGCTCAGGAAGGCAGCATACAAAAAATGCCCACATCACAAATTTAATGTGTGAGTCACAAAAATGTTGGAAATTTTTAATTTAAAGTTCCATTAGCTATCATGCATCTAAATGTGTAACATTTTGTTTGTTTGTGGGTGTTTCTACATATATGAAATAATAAAACCAGAACAGTTTTCTTCTTTGTGTCTTTTTTTTGAAGCTACCAGTTAAAGTTTCTTTCAGGAACTGCCTCCTATGAGGATCCAGTCAGGACAGTTTGGCAATTAACAAGAAACCACTGAAAAGATGTCAAATGAATTGAACCAAAGCTTTGGCTAAAACCGAATTCCCCTTTGGCTTCTCTCTATCCCTACATTCATCTCTCTAAGCGGAGAGACATGGAAAAAATTGTTTCCATATTCAGACATTATTAACGCTTGATGATGTCATCAATAGTCTCCAGTCACCTGCGTTAGCAAGTAGCTGCCAACACTCAGAAAATACATAACCTCAGTTTTAAAACTCGAAAAAGTCATGCTAAAACAAAAAGTCATGTAATTGAAATGAAATATCTGTTCATCAGAGCACACTCGCCTGGAGAACTGCATTTCTTCTCCACGCCATAAGCGAGACGCAGACAGCCCAACCGGTGGAGGGATATTAAGGATATTAAACCTGGACACCACTACAGCTTTAAATACCCCTACAATTGGAGCAATAGAGAGAAGCCACAGGGTTAGGGAAGCAATGCAGATGCGGCCATTGTTTTTAATCAATTTTCCTTTACAATAAATAAACGTGGTGATTTATTTTCTTTTAACTGTTTCTATTTTCTTGATTCTTCAGACATTCTGGTTTAGAATTGGTGCTTTAGATGAAACGGAATTGAAAGACCTGAGTGTGAAAGCAAACCAAGTCGAGGTGTGAACATCTACAGGTTTACTCTTCTATGAGAGCATTCTAAGAAAAGGATGATAATCTTTAGGTTAGAAAAGACAAACAATGTTATTCACTTGTCTTGTGACTTTTCTGAAAGAAGCAACACAAGAGGGTTAAGAACATGGAACATTTTTCTTCTGAGTAACTGCTCAATGAGGCTGGAGGTTGTCCACCCATCCATGCATGTATCCATCCATCCATTCACCCATCCATCCATCCATCCATCCATTCACCCATCCATCCATCCATCCATTCACCCATCCATCCACCCATCCATCCATCCACCCATCCATCCATCCATCCACCCATCCATCCATCCATCCACCCACCCACCCATCCATCCATCCATCCATCCACCCACCCATCCACCCATCCATCCATCCACCCATTCATCCATCCATCCACCCATCCATCCATCCATCCACCCACCCACCCATCCACCCATCCACCCACCCACCCACCCACCCATTCATCCATCCACCCATCCATCCATCCATCCACCCACCCACCCATCCATCCATCCATCCATCCATCCATCCATTCACCCATCCATGCATGTATCCATCCATCCATTCACCCATCCATCCATCCATCCATCCATTCACCCATCCATCCATCCATCCATTCACCCATCCATCCACCCATCCATCCATCCACCCATTCATCCACCCATCCATCCATCCACCCATCCATCCATCCATCCACCCATCCACCCATCCACCCATCCACCCATCCATCCATCCACCCACCCACCCATCCATCCACCCACCCACCCATCCACCCATCCATCCATCCATCCATCCACCCACCCACCCATCCACCCATCCACCCATTCATCCATTCATCCATCCACCCATTCATCCATCCATCCATCCACCCATCCATCCATCCATCCACCCATTCATCCATCCACCCATTCATCCATCCATCCATCCATCCATCCATCCACCCACCCACCCACCCATCCATTCATCCATCCACCCATTCATCCATCCACCCACCCACCCATTCATCCATCCACCCACCCACCCATTCATCCATCCATCCACCCACCCACCCACCCATCCATCCATCCATCCACCCACCCACCCATCCATCCATCCATCCACCCATCCATCCACCCATCTATCCACCCATCCATTCATCCATCCACCCACCCATTCATCCATCCACCCACCCACCCATTCATCCATCCACCCATCCACCCATCCATCCATCCATCCATCCACCCATCCACCCATCCATTCATCCATCCACCCATCCATTCATCCATCCACCCATCCACCCATCCATTCATCCATCCACCCACCCATTCATCCATCCACCCACCCACCCATTCATCCATCCACCCATTCATCCATCCATCCATCCATCCATCCATCCACCCACCCACCCACCCATCCATCCATCCATTCATCCATCCACCCATTCATCCATCCATCCATCCATCCACCCATCCATCCACCCACCCATTCACCCATGCATGCATCCATCTATCCATTTTCTGAACCTACTGAATTTCTTTCAGGGTCATGGGATTGCTGGAGCCTGTCCTGGTTACTGTTGGCCACTCTGTATCTGGGCTTGGTACTAATAGCTTGCCCTAATAGAGAACAAAGCTGTGCAGCAGCGCATAGTCTACTATTTACAATGAAAAAAAGATTTGATCATAAAACAAATGAACTGCTTTGCCTTTTTTTGTGTAGTATTTTTCAAAGTTGGTTTTAAGGTGTGAGGTTGACAGGACCCAGCGAATGACGCTTCACCATACAGGAGCTAAACGTAAAAGTGAGGTTCCCACACTGCTGTTCCCAGTTAGTGTCACAGGGGAGGAGGAAAGGAGAAAGGTAGAAAAAGAATGGAGGGAGGGAACAATCAGAAGAAACCAAGAAAAGAAAAACAACAAATAGTTCAAACGGTTTGCAGCGAAGCATGAAATGAGAACTGGAGGATTTTGAGCCACACACAGACACACATACGCAGGAAAAAAATGACCCTGTCACCTCCTCCTCCTCTTCCTCCTCCATCACTGTTTCTGACCTGCTGGCGCCTTTGAGTGTGTATGGAGGCGTCAGCACAGCATCCGTCAATACGAAGCAGAAACTGACGACTGAC
This sequence comes from Oryzias celebensis, assembly GCA_014656515.1. Taxonomy (NCBI): domain Eukaryota; kingdom Metazoa; phylum Chordata; class Actinopteri; order Beloniformes; family Adrianichthyidae; genus Oryzias; species Oryzias celebensis. The sequence continues at coordinate 54,191 of BNCR01000039.1, forward strand.
ATGCTGATCTTTCTGCATACAGCACTGTATCTCTCTAAACTTCTCCAGTTTTCTGTTATCTGCACTTATTTCTTAAGTGTTTTAGTTGTTTTACAAGCTGAAAGTCTGTTGAAGTCTTACTGAGAAGTCTGACATGTATTGGTCACATGTCCACACAGAAACTGGGCCTCTGTAGCTCTGTGGAAAGCACTTGGCATTTCCCAAAGCAGCCAGCTGACTTTACAGCTGCAGCTTTCATCTTGTCCAGTGTTTTTTGATGCTACTTTCCCGAACACCAATTTATTCTGCATTAAAGATGTTTTTCTATAATAATTGGTGCTTCACTTACTCATAGTGACTAATTTTTGCTGCATGAATGGGGAATTATAAGGATTTAGGATTTAAATCCTAAGATTTAAGGAACTATATTGTGTAGGGTGACGTAGTGGTTAGCACTCTTGTCTCACAGCAAGTATGTCCTGGTTCAAATCCCCACTGAGTTCTTTCTGTTTGGAGTTTGTACGTTTTACTTGTTGTTACCTGCAGGTGTGTGTGTGTGCTTATGTTTCCCTGCAATCGACTGGCAACTTGTCCAGGGTGTAGCCCACCTTTCCACAACAGTAGCTTGGATAGGCTCCAGCAGGCCTGTGACCCCTTAAGTCATTTACTGAGTTCAAAGAATGGACTGATATTATTTTCTGTGATGACATTGAGCAAATGCAAGTAAATTCAATAAATGTTATTGAAGAATAAGAGTTTTTTAGGACCTTCTGTCATAGAATTAGAAATTTGCACAGTAATTTCAGCTCACATGAAATCAAGCACATTTACAAACACTTGCACTAAACTTCTGTCGAGTGGACAACACTCAGGAAAACTGAGCAGAAAAAAAATCTACAATATTGAACGGCAAACATTCATTTGTGCGAGGATGAAAAACCATTGAGACTATTCAAGAAAAGATTCCTTTTTGATTGTAATATAAACACATCTGTCTGCTTTTTTTGATTCAACTTTACACAACCTTTCTAGTTTCACTTGTTATGAACTAAAACGGCTGAAAATGCAGAGTGTATTTTTGAAATTCTAAGGTGTTACAAGAAATAAAACCTTAAATATTTCGGATAGATCTGTCTGTAAGCAGTATTATAAATAACAATAACATGTTATCGATTAAGTCACCACATCTTTAACATTTGTTATTGGTTAATGTGATAAGAAAGCAGACAAATTTCAAAACAGATTTGTTAGGATTCACTGGTTTAACTGTCGTTGTATGTATGTATTTTTTTACTGGCATCCTTAAGTATAAGCAAGTTGAGTCAGAGAATTTATGCAGAAATCACATTTAAGTCCAGGTTCAGGTTCAGGTCCTCAATTTGCATGGAGACCTTCAGCAAGCTCTCATTATGTAGCCAACGCACGAACACTCCGAATGGACCACCAGCTCTGCTAATTGGAGACGTATCACCCCCCTCGTGTCTCGTGGTCTTTCTGTTTCTTTTACTTACACAAACACACACCCACAAGCACACACACATGCTTTCTCTCACAGAGGACACAGAAACCCAGCGGGAATTTGAAGCTTGGAGCGAATTGAGACAGAAGGCAGAAAGTCATTACCTCTCAAACCTCTGTGTGTGTGTGTGTGTGTGTGTGTGTGTGCGTGTGCATGTGTGTGTAATCCCACCATCAGTATGCCACTCAGGCTTCTCTACAGGAGGGAGGAAATGAAGAAAAAGAAAGCGAGGAGAAAGAGTGGAAGGGAGGCACCGACAGTCCAATATCGAGTTCTTTTGATTACAGATGGTAAATGTGCCATCACACTCCTCCTCTTCCTCCTCCTCTTCTTCATCACCTCTTTGCCTCTTCTAACTTTGAAGATCGGAGGCAAACGTGAGAAGCATCATTTACTGTGTGGGTGTGTGTGCAGGTGTGTGTGTGTGTGTGTGTGTGTTACTGTATTTTGGGCTGCAGCAGTTTCATTTGAAGCAAAGCTGAGGTCACACAGATTGACCCCAACGTGGTGTGGGACCTGAAGCTGCTGCTGTTTCATTAAATTCACTTGCTTTCTGCTCTGCTCCCTTGGGTCACAAAGCTCTCTGTTTGAGATGGCTTAGAGCTCCGTTCATAACAATTTCTTATATCTCTATTCTCCTATTTCACCTCAGAACAACCCAGAATCATGAAGACTGCATCTGACTGTAGATGTTCATGCAGTCTAAATGAAAGTGTGTTTTCTGTGACAGGGAGAAGGAAGTAAGATTTGAAATGTCAGCTTTCCACTAAACCAAAAGTTCCTGCAGCAGGTTCCTCTTTGATCATTTATTTTCTTTATGAAACTGCATTATTTTCCGTGTAGGACATGGCATATCAGAAAAAGCACAACTGGTGCAGTACATGCAGGCTTGTCACAGATACATTACTCATCTGTGGTGTGTAAATGCATGTTTTGTTCTCCTCCCAAACGTCGTCTACATTTATCCATGTTAATGGGGAAAAAACTAATGCAAACATTTAAATGCAGCTTTGATCAGCGAAACAACTTAGAAACAACCTTATCAAACCATGTTTCATTCCAAAACCTTGACAACACCAAATAAAAGCAAGAGTATGAGTGCAAAAATCACAACACACATGTACATAAAATGATTAAACGATAATTAGCTGATGTTTTACTGTCTGTTTGTAATAGAGTATGAGTGCAATGTAGAGGCAGATTTACACTGGTCTGTCTGTGTTGCGTTGCGCTGACAAAAGAATAAAACGTTCATTGATCCATTCCAATGTCACCTCCGTCACGTCTGCGTCTGTCGTCCGTCTCTCCACATGCAACCTTTATTCAGGAGTTCGTTTTCCAGTCTGTCAATGCGTTGATTTTGGGGCAAAAAGCTGAAGAAACAAGAAACGGGTCCGGATTTTAAAATAAAAACCTGTACGGACAGTTGTGAAAAAACCTTTAAATTGTGACTTTGTCTTTTGCTTTTTTTATTTCTCCTATTGTCCCCTTTTTTAAAATATACATTTTTTGTGTTCTTGTTCCATCTGTAAAGGTTCCTAAAAATGTGCTTGAAATGTAAACAACTGTATTGTAATGCACAATAATGTAAACAAGGCAACTGAGTTGCAAATAATAATTTGTAAAAGCACAGACTGCTGAACTCAAACACAAATCCCAATGAGTCACTTTAAGATGACAAAACAAATGTTAAAATGTTTAACAAATGTTAAACAAATAACTCTGCTAGAATGAAATACAGCAGAGTTCTTCATATCAGAATCATATCTCATCTAATGTAAGACGTGTTTACAAAATTAGCATAGGCTACATAGAATACAACTTTGTTGCAGGCAGACGAAGCCTTACTGGTAAATGTATCAAGGACATCGTGAAAAGTCCCCGTTTAGCATGAGTCCTGGTTTTGTTTGATGGCTGGAAATGTTTATTTAAACACAATAACAGATCTAAAACTCTTGGTTTTTAGTATAACAGACCCAAATGCTGCTCTTGTGTCTCTGAAATATTGAGTAAAAACCTTTTCTTTGTCCATCAGAACTCGCGTCTGTCAGCTGATAGCCAGTGATAGATAATAATCACTGAGGGATTGTTGTTTTTTTTTTGTCTGCACATATTGTCTCTTGTGATAAAACATAAAATCTAACCTGATATCTCACTAAACATTTAATGTTTCCACAGATGAGTTTTGTTGTCATAAAACCATGACTTCAGGGAGGTGGGAGATACAGATCAGCTCCAGAAACCAAGAAACATACTCTTTTTCACTTTGACTAAAGAACAGGTCTGTTAGCAAGATCACTCCAACATTTGGAGGGTAAACTTAGCTACCTTTCCAAGTTCTGGAAAACAGACTCTGGAAGATGAGCTGTGAGATATGTAACTATGTGCGTGATATTACAGTTTGCTTGTTGTGACCCAGTAAGAGGAACCTCACATTCCTGATTAATGATGCAGACTGAGTCCAAACAAAGGAAAGAAGTGTTATTGGTTAATATGGATGTCCATGTGTTTGCTTTTCCACTCGGGGTCATAAAACATAAAGAGTGGTCCAGCAGCATAAAGGTCTTTGAGAGAATGAGTTGAGATACATCACTCTGTTCTTAGAGAATTGAAGTATTGGATAAGTCTTCAACCTGGGGCCCGTTTCAAGAAGCAGGTTTAACAAACTCAGAGTTCGAACCTGCACTCAGAGTTGACTGACTCAGAGTTTTGGGTTTCAGAACAGCTGAAAAGAGTTGGTTCAATCAACTGGACTCAGAGACAGGTACGAGCGTCGCAACCATAAAAAGCCCTGAACAATGGAAAAAGACATTACGATTCACCATGGCAACGGAACCAAACACCAATAGGGCTTCATACTTCACGCCGACAGAAATGATGTGCTCCTACAACCAAATGCCAACTACGAGAACATTTTCTGCAAAAAGAGTGGCACAGCTAATGTAACCCAGTATTCTCTACTGGGTTACAAGCCCTTTATAAAAAGTACAATTACTAAGGAAAAAATAAAATTACAAAAAAAAAATAGGATAATAGAAAATAATAAAATACAATTTTTAAAAAAGTGTTAAGACTGTTAAAAGTTTTAAAAGTCACGTTATTTTGTTTATTTAAAATTCCATAAAAGAATCTGTATACTTGTGTTAAATTGTTTTCAAAGTTGATGGACTCTTATTTTGAAAAGGTGCGCATTTTCCGGTCGACGTGATCCATGTGACTGGCAACAGCCAATCGGGTTGTCACAGATGAGCGCTTTCACGTGGGTTAGCAACCTTTTTCGCTAAGCTTCACAAACGAGGGAGAAGAGGACAGACAAAAAACTATCAGTTAGTTTTTTTGTTCAAATTTAAATTCTGGTGAAATTGAGTTTTATTTTTTGTTGCTTTTTTCCACCTGTCTTGCCTGGGAAAAAAAAAACTAAACAATTTTCTCTTACCAAATGGGACTTGGTGAGTATTAAAGACATCTTATTTGCATTCAATTGTTATTTAACAATTTTATTTTTGGTCAGTTCTTGAAATGGTAGACTAAGGTAGTAAATTTCTGTTGTTTTATGTTATATTTGTCAAGTGTAGAAGTTGTTGGCGAGAAAAAAAAGTGTAAGCTTCGCCCAGACATTCCATCCGCCATTTTGCTGCGTAACTTAAAAGAGTTCTGTTAACAGAAGACAACCTTATTTTTATTTATTCCTATGGACCGCACGGTATTTTATTTGGCTTAATTAAGTGTATTTTATGTTGTTATAATAGGCCATTAAGGTTGGACCGAAAGAGATAGACTCTTTTTCTAAGATCCATGGATGAAACAAGATGGCGAGCCAACCCCGAATCCTTGGAAGTTATTCTAGCAGAAAACAAAGCGCCCTCTGCTGGAGGTTGGACAGCTTTTCTTTCCTTTCCACTGGAAACTGGTAGGAACTTTCCTTACTCCACCGCGAACAGCAGAGCTCTCCTGGACCAGATTAGAAGGAAGAAAAAACTCACGAACTCTGTTGAGCCCGAGTCACGAGAAAAAGTTTTATTTTTGAGTTTCTTCAGCCTTCTGCTGAATCACTCTGAGTTCTACATTTATTGTTGTTTTGTTTTATTTCATGGCTAATACTGTAAAGTGTTCGTGTGAAATCTGAAATATTGTTGTTGGTCAAAGCAGTGTACTAGGAGGAAAATATTAAAATTTAGGAAACTTTATTTAGATAGGGATGTGAAAACAGAACTAAACTTAGAATTTAAAAGAAAGTAAGAACTTGAACTTGAACTCAAAGTTACTAACTAACTAACTAAAAGCAGAACAAAACTAGAGCTCCACCTTAAACTAGAGGTTGAAAAGTTAAAGTCCAGGACAAAACCTAGGTTGAAAACAAAATCCTTTTAATCTAAGATTAACCCAAACAAGGATTTTTTTGTTGTTGTTTGTGTATGTGTATTTGTATTTTAATAAATGTCTACTTTGATAATAAGCCAGCTAACTTAAACTATATTGTGGTCTGTGGTTCTTTTCTTTTAGGTGTTTTTAAAAAGCAGAAATAATACGGTCACAGTCGAACCCACTGGTATAAGTTACTGTAGCTAACCCTCAGAGGTGGTACACTAAGAGCATAAGAGAGAGAGATAGTCGGCGGGAGAGAAAAGAGCTGCCAGACTTAATGCGTACGTTTACCTGTTAATCAATTCAATTCAGTATAAGCACTAAATGTCAGCAATGGCTTCATTTTGTCACTTTTTTAGAAAGAAATGGTTTTTGATCTGTCATAAATTTAATGAGTAACTCAGTAATTGCATGAATTACCAATTTTAGTACAAATTAAAAACACATTTTAAAGTCTAATCTTCCACAAAGTTTCAGTGGTTGATATATGGGATTCATATAGTCATGATCTGAAAGTAATCCAAGAAGTTTCTTCCAGAGGGACAATTTCGTTTTTCAAAATGCTTTTCTAAATTGTATCCAGCACTAACAGAAATATTTAATATTGATATTATATTTAATTTAATTATTTAAATTATTATTTGTATTTTTGTTATTTACTTTCTCTTGTGGCTGGTTGACATGTCATAGTGAACACTTCAACAATGCGTGAGAGTAAGTAAGGGTGAAGTAGATGAGACGCACGTATGTTGCACAGGTTTTTTTCAACCACCCTAGAATCCTACAAACTGCACAAGTGGCTTATGAGTGCTGTTCAAATGATTAGTTGGTGCCTTCTGCCCGCAGCTTAACTGTTAGAATTAGGGAAATCTGGTAATCATAGTATGGTCTTTCTTGACGTTCTACAGGAATCCTACATGCATTTACATATGAATCTGCACACCCCATGACTGGAGCATTAGCATGTTCGTTACATGGAGTGATGTCTGTGTTTATCAAACGTCCAATGCATGGAAGACACAGACGATGTTTAGAAATCAGAACAGGTTATTCAGAAAAGCTCTACAAAAGCATCAGTAGTCATGTGTGATGTCTGGGTTCATGTGATCATCAGAGATTCTCCTGGTACACTCCTGCTGCAGGAGCTGCGTCTGAATGATGGCCGGCTTCTGCAATGTTTCCGTTTCTCTGTGTTTTTAAAACACTTCATGATACACTTACTACACACACAGTAAGTGTATCATGACTTAAAATAACAAGGTTTGATTCCAGACTGTTTTTCTGTTTGAAGCCACAAGACCAGTTTGTATTTAAGTGGTAGATTTTCATAGTAAGTGTTCCATTTTCAGGACATCCTTTAGAGTGGCTGCATGAGCCTGATGGGGCCCTGCAAGACACACCTGTACGCTCTAAATGTGTAACCCCTCCTCTCCACAACCCTACAATACCTGTACAGGTCGACCCCCCCCATACTAGTACATGTGACTAAAGCATAATATATGAAAGGAATTCTTAACATTTCCAGAAGTCAGTTTGAGTTTGTCCAGAAAAACTGCTTCCATCCTGGAAAAAAACTGCTTAGATTTCAGGACAAGGGAGCATCGACTATTAGTCTAACTTGGATTTTTTTCTTGGTTCCAGTAGTCCTCTTTCATAATTGACAGCAGTTGGCAGGTGTGTCAGTATTTCATGCTGTAGGGCAGGTATAGAACCACGGACAATAGATGGCGCTACTGAGCATCATTTTTGAAACTGGCGTTTCAACCAAAAAGAGAGCATCTGTTGTGATGAAAGGCAAAAAAAAGAAATATTTCTGCAGTCTTTTGATTTCCTCACCATTCAGAATCAAAATCAATCAATGATTAAAATAATTTCAAAAACCTGCCAAGTAAAGACTCATTGTTCGTGTAATGAAGATTTTAGAAAGTCTTGCCTTGTGATTTCGATCCTTTCTGTGCCTCCTCAGTAATGGGAAACACGTGGGAAAGACAGCATGCACACGCTGGTGCATCCGTGACTTTGGAGGACATAAACATAACTTACAACCACTGATTTATTTAGCCTCACTTCTAACACTGGCCTCCAAAACCCCAACAAGCCCTAATGAATTAAACTGTGCAAACAGTTTTGAGTTGATTTAGTCCAAGCAGTGCCTGGACCCGAAGACACATGCACTTACATGCACACGCACACAGTCAAATGAATGTGGGCGAGTTCGGGTCAGTTGGAGCTGAACCACAAATCATCTGCAGGGAAACAAACTGGGTTTTTATTTAAAACTACAGAGTTTAGACAGAATCCTGTTGACTGCTTTATCTTCTTCAAGACTCTTCAATAATAATTCAAAGTAAAATGTCAATCTGGAGCAGGATTTTTTATGTTTTGCCATTTGATGCACACTTTTTTATTGTATCCAGCAGCAGCTCTTAAGCATGTTTGTCAACTTGACTTTAAGAGTGTGAAATATCTGATTTTAAAATAGACATTGGCACAAGCTGGATCCTTTAGATCTCAGGACCTGAGCCTAACATTTGAGAGGAAATGCCTCTCCGTATGACACAGAACTGCCAGGTCATTCTGTCAAGAATGTGGTGTATGACCCAATATCCAGTAGACCTGGCTTTTGGCAGAAACGTAGACATTTAATATGTAAATATGACAAAAACAAGAACTACCATTTCTCCGGCCAGCAGGTTTAAAATGATGTTATATGTAATGTATAAATATATGTTAAACAGATATATTGTCAAAAATGCTGTGACTGCTTAAATAGTTGTAGTTGCAGCTAATAATGGCTGCTTCTGCTGTGCTCTCTCTAACCGAGTTCAAATGCTTACTGTCGCACATTAACATGAGAGGGAATAAAATAAAAACAAGAATAAAATGAGGGAACATTTTTTATTGTTGTCTAAATGAAAATAAGAAGACATTCTAAAGTTCAGGAGGCCTGAGCTGCTTTCCATCCAGCAGAGGTCCTCTGTCTGGTCGTGAGCTCCTCTCCCAGGAGCTGTCATAGTGAACGTGTTCACTATGACAGCTCCATCAGTCCTGACAGACTCTCTAGAGTGAACCCGCAGTCACCCAACAGTAACCGGGACGGGATCTGGGTTGGAATCCGCTGAATACGCGCCGTTTCCAGACTTTCGCGCCGTGTCGGCCGCTCAATTTGCGCCGCAGTACCTCAATTCGTGTCTAAACCACTGACTTTAGTTTAAAACTGGCCGCCTCTGCTGCGTGAATCAGGTTCAGTGTGAATGCACCTCAAGACTACAAAATTACAGTAATGTGACCTGCAGGTTTGGGTATTTTGCTGCGTTTACATCCAGGTCACCTCTGCTGATCCTTTACAATAACCAGGAGTCACCTACAGAGTGGATTAGGCTGAAAATAATGAGATGAGATAGAAGAGCTGCAATCTAAAAGCTCAAGCAGCAAAAACTAAATAAACAAATAGTGGAATCGTAGATCTGCTCTGCTGTCAGCTGGGAGTTAAGAGGAAAATTGCTGCACTTTGTCTGCAGGACCATGCAGCCTCTGCATCCATGTAGTCTAACTGTGTATACATTGTGTTTATGGGTCCAGTATTGAACCCCCCACAGAGTTCTCTATAGGTCTATTTCTGTCTCTGAGTGGGCAGGATGGATGCTCTGCCTGCAGGATGGAGAGAGAGATGAAAAAGTAGATGGAGGAGTAAGAGGAGAACAAGCCTCCTCGCCTGTTTGTGTTGTGTCTTGTAAGTTCCCCGTTCCCCATCTCCTACGGACAGCACCTAGTGACACAATTATTAATCTGTAAATTGGGGGAGGGGGTTATGTTCACATCTTATTATATCAACTATTTAAAAATTAAGAACAAAAGAAGCCAAAGACATTTCTCCTGCTGCTTTTGTTCCCTGTCCAGCATCTAAAAACTTTTCATCGTCTGTGCTCTCCACACTGAGTCACACAAGTGTGTTGCTCAGGTGTCAAGCAACACAAACCCCACCTCTGTAGAGAGCCTGACACTGCCAGCAACTCCAATTCCAGCATTTGTTGGTGTGTTTGGGTGACATTCAAGGATTTAACTCCATAAACAAACTCATGCTCGGATAAATAGAGCATGCAAATATAAAAAAAGCAACTCCTAAAAAAACATTTCCTTTTGGGAATTTTGTAGAAATAGATTATTGGTTAGTAGAGGTACATAGGGTATCCTAATATTTTACTCAGATGACAGCAGCATTACTTTCAAATATTTTTCTCGAGTAAAATTAAAAGTTAAAGTAAAAGAAACAACATAGCAGTCTAAAGAAATGTAATGTCAATTCTTAAATATGTACTGGACAACAAGAATAAAAAATGCTCTTGCACTTCCAAATATTAATATAATATTTAAAGTTAAATTAATATTTAGCATTGTTTTTGGATCAGTTTTGCTTTTACTGATACAAGGAAAAAAAGACATTATACAACTTTTGCATATATTTGAATAATCCGTATTTTCTAACATGTGGCCTTACATTAACATCCAAAGTTTAGTTCTTTGTTTTTCTTTATTAAAAAATAATATCAATTTTCTTCTATATTGAGGAAGTGGAGCTTCTAGTCCTAAATAAGTGTTTTTTTCCCTCCATTTAGTATCACTGCTGTAACATAAGAAAAGTTATTTTGTTCATGAAATGTCTAAGTATTGTTGCAGACATGCTTATGTTTTCGTTGAGGTTCAGTCGTCAAACCAGAACTTTGTTGGAGAGTCGTACTGGCAGAAATGTTTATACTGTTTATATTTTTAAGTGATATAAATTGTGTTGCAGTTAAGCCACTCTTTAGAGCAGTAACTGTGTGAATGTGACCCAACTGTCCTTCCTGGTGGATGGAAATGGGCTTCTAAATGAAATATCAAAGTCGCAGACCACTCTGTGATCCCACAGGGAGAAAATTTTCATGCACATTTTTATCTACAGACAGGTTGTGCCAAACACTTAAACGACGTCCAGGGTTAAAAGCAGAAATAAGGGTGAGGTTGGGGAGATGCGGGAGTGTTGCACAGATTATTTATTTCTTTGCTCCCACCTGCAAAATCCTGCGCAAGCATCCTTCCTGCTGACTGTTAGAAATGAGAAAATCAAACAGTGTAGTTTGTGCGGGTATCGTACAGGCACTTACATTACTCTTGCATAAGCTCGGGTTGGTATGGGGCCAGCACTTACACCTTATTAATGACCATATGGCCCTGTACAACAGCACACATCTGAAAACATACTGAATGTGGGGTCAGTACGCGGCCAGTACTCGGACTGTGCGAATTGCTAGAGCGTGGAATAAAGGCACCAGATGACAGCTTCACCTGTTTGCCATATGTGCTTTCATACTTACAATATCTTAAGAAGACTTCATGGAAAAACTTACCACATGCACAACGATACAGTACAGTCCATTTTCATGACGTCCTTTGAGCTGGCTGTATGAGCCTCGAGGGAAGTGCAGGACCTGCACTTCACTGAAGTTACTCATCATATATGACCCTCTACGGGCTCGGACAACCCAAAAACCTACAGCACCCATACAGGTCAACCTCCAAAAGGGTCCATGTGACCAAGACTTAACCTGTTACCACATGCAGTACTTCTATTTATTACTGATCATTTGCAAAGAATAAATTCGTATAACACCAGCTGTAAGTTGTCTCTTTAACTAAAATGTTGACACAGCAGAGGCCTGATGTTCATTAACATGTGCATGCAGCTGCAGAATGTGATCTGACTTTCAGACATACTGACACATTTACAGCCTTATCCTGATACAATGTACGAGTAAAACAATTAAACGCGCACATTTGATCTCTCCAACTGGAATAGGAAGGATTGTACTGGAAAATGCTCCATATGAGATTAGACACATGACATTTGAAATATCCTAGCCCATAGGCACCTCATTTGGAAGCAAGGGGGATCAGAAGACGGACAGAAGTACTCAGTTTTTTCTGACAGCTTTGTGATCATGAGTCCATCAACTATCAAAGTATGTAAAACAAACTAGCCTGTATGTTGTGAATTAAAGGTGGGAAAACTTGTCAGTTACACTTGTTAAATAACTACAGTCTATATTAATGCATTAATTGGAATATGGTGAGCATGAAAAATAGTGGATTTTTGATGGAGGTTACATACAGTTTCCAAATAGGGCCCCTTTGTGTTTGTGCTGCAGGTGTTCCAGCATGACACTGTTGACAGACAGCAGACTGCATGGATGGCACTGGGTCAGAAGAGCAGGGTGAAGGTGCAGCTTCTCTGCTGGTGAAGACGCAGCCTGAAGGCAGAGCTCTGGTGAACTGACAGGTCAACAGGCTTGGAGGATGGATGAGAAGGAAGGGAAGGGCACCTGAGTCCAGCTGATGACCGCTGTTTGCAGCAGCCTTCAGCTATTTGGAAAGAGAAGGAAGATAAATAAATAAGACAAATGCCCCCTTCTCAGTGGAGGACAAACAACATCTTGCCTGCAGCTCTCCTCTGCTGATGCAGAGAGAGCTGCAAATAAATCCTGAGAAAGCCTTCCAGCTTCACTCCAATGCTGACTGTTTCAACTAGAAAGGCAACTTGATTTTAAGACCAGCTTGAAAACCTGCACGTCCAAGATTTACTAATCAGCTTCATGAATATTTACAGCGAAAGATAAAAAATATAAACTGAAGTTTCTGAGCGGTTCCTGACAGGTTCAAACGTGTTAAAGTTAAAACCTTAGCGTTCATACATTCCTATATTAAACTTGCACATGAATTAGTTGTCGGCGTGTTTCTACGTGCATTTACTGATATTTTCAGCAAAATATCACTTTTGGAATTTGAATTCCAAAAGTCAAGATGTTTTTGATGACTTTTATGTCATTTATGTTCTGCTGTGAATAAAACCAGATATTCTGTGATCTGAAACGTCTTTCAGTTTTCTTTTAAGTTTAGATCTTTCTTAAATTTTGGTTTGGGAAATTCATAAGTTGAAGAAGCTGTGATCAGGATCCTGTTCATGTCGCTCTTCTTCTGTCCCTGGGAGGATAAATCAGTGTTCTGGACTAAAAGTGTTCAGGAATGAAAAAGAAAGTTGATGAAATTGCAGTTTGCCATGTGTGTGTTAGGTAAACATACAGCAGTGATGAGTGCATAACATTGAAATAAACTTTTAGAATGCTGTCTGTACTTTCAGCAGGTTCTGTATTCTCCTGATGGTTGTTTTTCCCTCTTGACTCAGATCAAATACACATATGCACAAAAATGTGCTCACACACATTTACATGCATTTGCCAAGAAAAAAGATAAAAATTAGGTGCCTGCAAATACTGTATTTCCTGTCAGTCTTGCCGGGTGCCTGTCAACCTGTTGATTCAGGGTTGCGTTTGTGTGAATGTGGAGCAGTGTCAGCATGTCGGTGTGTTTCTGCCATGCTTGAGCCTAACGCTACATCTGTGCTTTGTGAGTTATCCATCTGTCAGCTGTGCCAGAGACGCAGACCCTCTGGAAAAGCGGCTTTACCGGGACACACAGACACACACAGTCTCAGGTGCAGCAGCAGAAGCAGCTTCCACAGTAGCGCGGTCACCATGGCAGCTGACCACACAGAACAGTGTGTCTGAGCCCAGTAGAAAAAACTCCTTTAGCGATATTTCTGATAAATGTTAAACCTGATTAGTAGTTGGAATTTTGGACCCTGGGTGGGGTCCAAAATGTGGTCCTGGGAATGGGGTGTACTGCAGGTGAAACCCAGAGCCCCGTTGGGGTGGGCAAGTACGTCTGCATTATAATGTTGTCAGGCTGTTTTTAGCAGCAAGCTGATCATGGAGAAGTGAAAAACGGGCAGGCCTGTGTATCTTAGGGACCAGAGTTGGCCAGCCCTGCACTAAACGTTTCTCTTTTTTTTAATTCAATGTTTATGATTTGTTGTCATGTTTTGCTTCTGTAAAGAACTTCAAGTTGTCCTTATGTCTAAAAGTGAAAAACATTTAACTGCTGTTCCTTTCAGTAGTTTCTTGTACATCTTTGGAATACTGAACGGCTGTTTGAGCTCCTTCACTGCAGTATTTTATCTTTGATGTTGAGAAACTCCCAGAGGAAAGCCGACTACAGTTGTGTCTGATGTGATCTGCAGCTTAACCGGTGCATTTGGTTTTATTCAGAAAACATAAATCAATGCTGGGAGTGAGACAGAGATTTGAATAAACATCAGATGGAGGGCTGTTGAACAGATGAGTGGAGGTGTAAATGAAGTGGTGGGCGGAGCCTGTAGTCCAATTTGGATGGATGAGGCAAAGGACAGGATGTGCAAATGAGGTTCTGTTTTCAACGGAAAGTTCTTTCCTCTTGTACTCTTCTCATAGAGGTGATGAGTGCGTCAACACACGGCAGGTTGACTGCATCTCTCCAGGGATATTACAGCACCAAACAAATGAAACGACATGCCATTTGTTCACCTTACTTTCCTCTTTGGGTTTGTCCGCACACTGTCATCAAAGGAAAGATATTGATTCCCCTTTCACACTCTCCACAGCATTTTCTCCTTCCTTTTAGAGCTATGCTTTAGAACAAGCAGACAAAGCAAAGGTCGTGGGCTTTTCAATGTTCTGATTAAATCTAAAAAGTTTGTTTTTCACATAATGGATAGTGAACTGATTTACATGATATTTAGTGGGATTTTTAGACTGTTATTCAAAAGCTAACATGTACTTTTTTTTGCTAAGAGGACATTTAGATCCCATAGTTTTATTATTTCCTACACAAGTTTTCAGTTTTGTTATACATGTGTTAAGACATGATACCACCTGTTCTATCATAACTTTATGATATAACACTTTTTTTTGCCTTGTACTCGACTGACCTGAGACCAGAGACTAATTTCTTTTTGCCTTGTTGTGAAATAATAAATAAAAATCCTAGATTCCTTTATAGCTTTATTTACAGTTTTACAAGGGGTGCAGTAGGACCCTTCTTCATCTGCAGTAAAAAAGAATTCATGATCAAGGACTCACATTTGTCATAGTTCTCCATATTTTTAGCAGTGCACCTCAGGGTTACTCAGATTTACAGCAGACTCCAATACTGTTTCTGAGGAGGCTGACACTGGAATGTAAAGGCTACACTTATGAGGCCTCTCTGATGTGAAACCAGAAACCTGCGTAAGCTTGAGAGGCAGATGCTGTTATTTCATCATAAGTTTTAATAATAATAAATCTAATGGCAGTGCAGTCATGAAATGACATGTAGTGTGTTGGTAGTGCTTTTTGTAGGGCATGAATTAGCTGTATCTCCAATGAGTGCAAGTGGTGCACCAGGTCTATCTGCCTGTTCTGTAGCAACTGATTATCAGGGAACAGTTGTGCTGAGCTGTAAATTGCTTTGCTTTCTTTTATTTTTATGAAGACTACAGCTTAAAGTCCCACTTCAATCATCATGTGGTAAAGGATTCAGTGTTAAAAATTCAATGTAATAAAAAGAGTTGGATTCTGGTGGAACTATATTTCTTCCATACCGCCACATGCACAGAAAAAAATCACCAAAATTAGCACACACCTAGGACCCGGTGAGAATTAATTTTGGGTATCCCCCACCCAAGTTGATGACATCACGGCGAGTGAAACTGTAAAAAGAATGACCGGGACAAAAATTGCTTATGTAGCCAAAAAAATGTTTCAAAACAGACACAAAAAAAAGACAAAATGCAAGTGTCAGGGATATTCAAGAGAACTTTTGAAATGATTTAGGGATGGCCACATGATGGTTGACAGAGGCCATTTTGTGGCAAACTATGAGATTATGCCGTTTTCACATTTTCACACAATATCAGAAAACTGAACTTTTTGCTTGTGCAATTTTCATGAAACTTCACACACATGCCACCAGTTTAGGTCTACAACCACAACTGCAGATTCATTTACCTTTGACCTTGTTGAGAGGCCGCCATCTTGAATTTAAAAAAAAGCACCCTTAATACAAGCTACAAACTCATCCACTCCACTTCACAAGTGTGTGCCACTTTGAGTTGGTCTTTCACATAAAATTCCAATAAAATATATATATAGTTCAAGGGGAATGAATGAAGGAATTTTGCAAGCCACCGTGTGCTGACCTAAATTAAAGGTTAAACTTTTACTTTTACCAAAATGAGAAGCTTAGTTATTTATTGTTTAAATTAAGAAATCAGAAAAAACAGCTTTTTGTAAAAAAGATTTTGTCTTAAAGTGTTTGACAGTGGTTTCAAGAGCAGAAGTGAACATTCTGAAGCCGAGGTCTCTGGAGATGTGCAGCAGAAACCTGAAAGTGTAATTCGCTTTCACAGTTAACCATCATGAAGCTGCTGGTGTTGCTCTCATCAATAAAGCAGCGGAGTTCAGTTGACATGGTGAGAGCCATTGCTCTACTGCTTCCTCTGCAAATAAATCATTAATTCATGGAACTGAGTGTCAGTTCAAACATTGCATAGTATAAATCATGAACTAAGGAGTAGTTCCGTTCTTTTTTTATTCCAAAAAAAGCACTAGGGTTATTTATTTCAAATGGAAACACAAAGTCAACTAACTACTGAACACAGATACATTTTATTACTTTAGTTAGATTAATATATTATTCTCACTGGACGTCTGAGGAGACTCTCATTTGTTGACTCACAGTCACTATATTAAAGTGACAAACTTCAAAAAACAAACTCTGTTTCAGATGGTATCATCTGTTTAAGAAATGGTCAGAGAAAAGTACATCTTGGGCACCTTTGATGGTTGGAGTATTCAAAATGTCTGATGTTTTGTAAGTTTTTGCTCATTTTGTCTGCCTTTTCTGGTAAAGTGGCATTAACACCTCTCAAAGAAGTTAATGCCAGTTTTCATGAGTGTCTCATTCATGAGTTCACTTATGTTAATAACTGAAAGAAATTTTTAAATGAGACTTAAAAACAGAGTCGTGACTGACTGGAGAGAAAGAAAGGTAAACTGACTATCCAGCCGCATAAATGTTACACTGAACTCATGAAATGATTGTACAAAAGAATTAAGAAAATTAGTTCAAAAGTAAATGACCTTTCATGTGCAAGTGTGGAGTTGTCTGTCTCCTTGTGCTGTCCTGTGATGAACTGGTGGCTGTAGACTTTGACTTTGCGCAAAGAAATGAAGCATTTGTCTTTTGCATCTCTAAGTGAATATATCCAGGATAATGCACAGAACTATGAATACTGAAACATTTCAAATTAATTAAAAACAGGTTTTCGCTGTAATGTGTTTGTGACAAAGAGACGGAGGCGTTTGGATCCATGTGCAAAGGTTTTAATGGCAGAGCTGACAAGGGCAAGGCCAGATGAGTCAAAACACTAGAAAGACAGGGACAGGGAATGCTGAGACTGCTGGCAAGAGGACAAACAAGACTTTGCTCTGAGCAGAGTTTGGTGCCAGATTAAATACTAATGTGGTGATTACTAAATGAGCAACAGCTGGTGGAAGGTTTGGACGCAGTGAGAGTAGGTTGATGGGAGATGAAGTGTGAGGAGCACAGACAAAGTGAAGGGGGTTGAAGGGGGAGGCAGAGCCCTGACTCCTAACAGTGTTGCAGGGGTACTTCATTTCTGAGAAATGGTATCTGCAGCAGGTACCTTTACACAAAGGTTTATCTGAAGTTAAACAAGTTCTCAGGTCTGAGTCTACAAAAGCTCTATTCTGAAGTGGTCCCAAACCCTGATAGGTGGGTATCGTTGGATGTGCAAGTGACAAATGTGCTGCAACTGATTATGCGACTGAATTAACATGAACCAAAATGTTTGTAACTTCTTGCTAAACCTATACAATAATTTTTGGTTTAAAGTTTGCTTCCTCCCACTCCCTTTCAAACAATTACTGTATTTCTCTGTCTATAAGTAACTCTGGAGTATATGTCGCAGCAGCCATAAAGAGCATAACAAAGAGGAAAAAAATCATATACAGGTTACTTTTAGGAGAAAATGTAACAAAATACAGGACCAAGAACGGACATTTTATCATGAAAGGCAAATCATAATAACAGAATACATGAACAATAAGAGGGTGACGCTTCCCTACCGTAACACATCTATGGTTATTGAGCTTCACAAAACAAGGAAGGAATCTAGCATGGTAGTGCAACATATGGATAATTATTCAAATAACCATAGCATAAAGAACATGCTGACAAGTCAACAAAACTCTTTATATCACTATAAATCACCAGATCCGTTGAATTCTTTATCCTCTGTGCCGCTTTGGAACAATAGACCCTATTCACGTGACGTCAGACAAAATGACGACTTCACTGCTATTATCAAAAGTTACTATCGGTTTACGAGTTTAGACCAGCAAAGCTGACAACTAAATGCTGTTTAACATTGTTATACGTACACAATAATAGGTAATCTTACCAATTGTAACACAAATTTGTGTGATATTATTTTTCATCAGTGTCCTAGCTGTATTTTCATTTCATTCACAAATCAAAATACAAATTGCAGTCATCCTGCCTGCAGAGGACTGCACAGCTGCTTCCTCAAATAGACTAATATTATGAAACAAGTTGTGAGTAATTTCTCTCTTACAACCTGGTCAGTTAGACAAAAGTTACAAGTATTTCATTGAGTGCCTCATTGTTTGATTGTTTGATGTTTGATTATGAAGGTAATTAGGATTTTTATTTTTCTAATTAATACTAACGCTAGCGATAGGTTTCCCCAACGGGTATGAGATGTAGAGCTGCAAATGATCTGCTCAGTTAAAGTTCCAGGTTCACAAAATCTGTGAAAACAGAGCAAAAATTAGACAATTTCAACGTGTCTTACATGAAAGTAAAACTATTTACTGTTGCATTGTTTTCTGATGTTGCTCCCCTTTACTTTTTCTCATAACTTGTGTTTGATCTGCAGGAAAAATAAAGGTAAAAAAGGACAAAATGAAAACTGTAAAAAAATTTTATACACAAGTGACAATTTGCATGTAATTTCTAAATGTGCTGCCAGAGCTAAACATTTCTCTTGGTCGCACTTACTTTGAAAGCTAAAAATATGTAGCTGTACTTAGCTGCACTTAAAATATTTGCTGTGAAACTTGGTAACCATTCCTGTTTTTACAATTACCCCTTAAAATACCCGGAAAACAACAAATACCCTTAAAAACAACTACATTTAGCCTTTGATGTAATTAAAATGCATGCAGACTTGCAGCAATGTGCATCGTAGCTGCACTAGAACATGTGGCCCACACAAACTTCCATCAGTTTTTATGCTTGGTCACACTTAAAATACTTGTGAATAACATGAGGCAAAATATAAACCTTTAGAAAATATCTGCTCAAATGAAAGGTTAATATTTTCAATATTTAGAATATCAAATATTGGAGGATTATTCAGTTCTCTGCTTTGCCTATCTAAACCAGTAAACCGGAAAGTAACGTAACACACTGTCAGTGATGTCGCCATTTTGTGGGACTTCACCGTGAAAAGCGTGTATTCCATCAAGCCAAGCGGTATTTCTTCTTCTGCGTTACTGTCAGTAGTAACTACTAATACACTCCGAGAGTGCCCTCTAGTGTTTGTTTTTGGTTTATATATATTTTTAAATTACAAATAAGCTGCAAAAAAAAAAAAAGCTTGATTTATGCGATAATGAAACACTTTTTGGTAATCTTGTTTAATGGATTCAAAGTGTGATGTTTTGTACATACAGAATGGACTTTACAGTATAAGTTTAAATATGTCTGTTTGTAATTAAAAGTAATGATAATGGTATCCATTACTTGTTTGTGTATGCTTTATCTTCTTTTCCTTTTAATTCATGGTAAATGATTAATGGCAAATACTTTTATAGAGCTTTTCTACCTTCCCTGAAGACTCAAAGCACTTTCCAGTTACTGTACCATTACCCCATTCACACACAAATTCACACACTGATGTCGGCTCGACTGTTTAACACTGACGACAACCTTCCACCAGAGGCAATGTGGGGTTCAGTGTCTTGCCAAAGGACACATTGACACATGAGCGGGCAAGGCGGAAAACGGACATGCAATATTCTGATCTAAGGTCGACCGCCATACCGCTGGACCACGGCTGCCCCATGACCAATTCTCTCAACTAAGTTTGATATTTTTATGTATAGCTAGGCCTATATTTCTTTTATTTTGTTAATTTGTTTAAATTTTTTTATTGCTTGAAATTAACAAATTTCAATCGATTGTAGGAAAGAAACTACAGCAGCACATGAATCTGGAAAACGTTATGAAATGCATCACTGAGAAAGGTTCTTCAGAGTTTGGAAGAAAAAAAAACTTTGGAGAAAAAAAACATGCCATATTCCTGAAAAGTAAACTGAGCGGCTGAAACTTAAAATAAACTTACTTAAACTTGAAAAACAAGACGAAAGTCCCAGACAAAGCATGTGGTTGCTAAGTGTTAGCCCCATATTTTTGAGTGTCTGCTGTTTTCAAATACCTGGTAATAAAGCTTTGCTGAATATTCAGGCATAATACTTGTGTTTTAAATGGACAATACTGGATGGATGGATGGATGGATGGATGGATGGATGGATGGATGGATGGACGGACGGACGGACGGACAGACAGTTTGTGCATGTGAAATCAGAAGGTGAGTCTGAAAAAAGAGAACAGGAGGTAAAAAAACACACAAATGAATTTTGCCAGAGGAAGGGAGGGTGAAATAGAGGGAGCCAGAAGAGAGAGAGAGGGAGGTACGTAAAGATCTACAGAGAGAAGGAGAGACAGAGGGAGGAGGAAGGAGAGCAGCAGCAGAAGCTCAGCTGCTGTTCCTACCAGAGGACTGCAGTTGTCGAAGGGAAGCAGCCGTTTCCACAAGGATTACTGCGATGTCTGCCACCATGGCAACAGCTAGTAGGAGCTGAACTAGTAGCAGAGAAGCTGATGGTCCAGTGCCGTAGCCAACGAGCAAGGCAGCCATGAGCCAGGAGTCAGGCTTCTTAAAACAAAAAACAAGGTGTAATGGAAACTTAGCTCAGAAGATTTGAATGTAAACAATCATTTTTAAGGAAGTCAGAAAAGTTGAAGGAAGAAAACGTGAATCCGTCAGCTCTGTGTTCCGTAGGTTTGAGGGATTTCTACCTCCTCTTTTCTATTGGACCAACTTCTTCAACTTGATTTTTTTAACTCCCCTAAATAAAGTAAGTGTTTTTCACTACTATGTGATGTTCATCTTACTTGGCTTGAGGAGGAAATACTTGATTTTGAGTTCAAAGTTAAACCAAAAGACAATGCTAACCTAAAACTACTATTTGCTGCTGTGCACTCACTTCCCAAAGAACAATGTGAATAAAATCTTGAGTTAATTACTGAAATACCATAGCTAAGGAAACCATAACCCCCTAGACTGTTAAAAGCAAGTGAGAGTAGCTCTAAAGAAGCTTTGACTGGCTTTGCTGCATGATGCTTGGTTCTTTTGGAGAGTGACATTAAGCTAAAGTCATCGTGCCCCTGGCTCACAGGTCCGTTACAGGAAAGTAGAATTTCCTTAAACTGATTCTTGAGGAGGCTGCATGGTGGTGCAGCAGTTAGCACTCTTGCCTCACAATGAGAATGTCAGGTTCAAATCCTTGCTGGGTCATTTCTGTGTGGAGTTGGCATGTTCTCCCCGTGCATGTGTGGGTTTTCTCCAGGAGCTCTGACTTCCTCCCATAGTCCAAAAACATCCTTCATAGCTTGATTGATATCTCTAAATTGTGTGAATATGTGTGGGTTTGCAACAGCAGGGTGTACCCCACCTTTGCTCAGCAGTAGATGGGCTGGTTCCACCAACCCTATGACACAGCAGGTTCTGAGGATGGACAGATGATTCTTGAATGATTCTTGTTATGTTAAACAACACCATTATTTGAAGACTATTTAACTCTACAATTCCATAGAAGGCTTAAACCCAGATACGAAAGAGTCAGACACAAACCTAAAGACATATTTTGAAGTTCTTAGTCAGAGTGGCCTGCTTACTTTTAAAAATATCAGTCTAATAACAAACACACCACATCTAAGGTTGGGGCTGGTTCTAAAGGCACACACACACACACACACACACACACAACACCAGACATGTCACATTTGGCTTCATCTGACACTTGTCACTAGATGCCTGACTCTCAAACTAAAATCAGCACATGTGGAGCTTTGTAACTTAGAGCTCACTGGTTTAGTTTCATGTTTAGTGAGCATGTTTCATGTCAAAACTAGGATAAATTAGTGTCATTCAAAGGGGCTGCGTGGTGGCGCAGTGGTTAGTGCTCTTTCCTCACAGCAAGAAGGTCCCCGATTCAAGTCCTGGCTGGAGGACATTGTCACCATTCAAAAACATGCTTCTTAGGTTAATTGGTCACTCTAAATTGTCCCTAGGTGTGGATGTGAGTGTGACAGACTAGCCCCCTGTCCAGGGGTGTCCCCTGCCTATGGCCATGGCAGGCTCCAGCAGCCTCATGACCTTGAAAGGGACAAAACAGTATAGAAGATGAATTATTCAGGACAAATACACAAAGAGTGAAGATCTCTTCCTTCTGCCATATACCTGTGTGCGTTGCTGCGGAAATCTGATTCATCTGTCTGTGGAAGGGGCAGAGTCACTGGCTGCAGTGTCAGCTGGTAATTAAACAAGCAGTAGGCGACAGTGGAGATAAATAACTTCCTGTAAAGAAACTTCAGCTGAGCTGGAATATGAAAATACAGGAAAGCGTTAAAATGCTAGGGCATCTTTGAAAAGCGAAATAGATGTACAGAAGTAGAAGAAAATAATAAACACAGAATTAGCAAAGCAACTGATAAAAGACAAAGAAGTATAAAAGCAACTCCAGCATGTAGAAAACAGAAGGAACATAGACCAAATCAAAATCCCTTCAATATCTGTAACAAGGCAGAAAAAAACTGCCTTTTTTGTTTTATAAGTTTCAAAAACTTCTTAAGGAGCCCATATTTGTCAAACCAGAAAAAAACTGAAACTTCATAAACCTTTTTGATGAATCAGGAAGAATTTGTTTGGTTCCTGTTTCCACTTCCTTTCATCTGTGTTTCTTTCTGTGAGACCATGATACTTTTAGGTTGACATTTTTAGAAGTTCTGCTGTCCTATGAAGATTTCAGTGCACACTCCAGCAGCAGATTTCAGACCAGAAGAGAACAAAGAAACATGCTTTGAAGAAAACCACGTGATCTTTATAGAAAAAATAAACTGCTATTACTAATTCATTCCATTTGTCAGGACTGGTGTCTTTTTTTGATATGTTTTTGCTAATGCTCTTTTTCTCATGATACTTTTTTGCTGTAGTGCCAGTTATTCAATTTATAAACTGACCAATCAGATCCCTCATTTAATCTACATGGTCTCATGCCAAATGCTCCCGAGCCCACAAGTGTTAAGGGTGTGGACTTGCAACAAGCTCACTCCAGGTTGGCAAGAGTGGTTGTCATAGACATGTTGACTCAGACCGACCAATCACCGTTTACTGATTTCTGGATGGAACATGGTGTTGCAAAAAAAATCCCACTGAATTGACTTTGTTTCATTTGAGTCGGAAGGAAGGCATTTTCGATGGGTGATGTCACACTCACTCGGTCCAGTTCTTATATACAGTTAAT
This sequence comes from Oryzias celebensis, assembly GCA_014656515.1. Lineage (NCBI taxonomy): Eukaryota > Metazoa > Chordata > Actinopteri > Beloniformes > Adrianichthyidae > Oryzias > Oryzias celebensis. Next base: position 77,639 of record BNCR01000039.1, read on the forward strand.
GGTTTGGTTTAAAAAAAAAGTTGATCTTTGGTCCAGTTAAAGAAGAAAAGTTCGGGTTTCTTGGATGTGAACAAAAGACGGTAAATTACCCAGGCAGAGTGAATGCTGAATGAAAAAGAGAAATCCCTGGGCAAATCAGAGGAAGCATAAATCACAGAGCAATCTGAAATATCTTGTGGCTCTTTGTGGTGGAGTGAGCAGGTTCCTGTAAATATACGATAACCAATGGAGCAGATGGAAAAGATGGTTTCTTTATGTGCTTCTTCTCCTTTGTCACAAAAGGTAATGGTTTTTCCAATTGGAGCTGCATTAATTCGGGCAGCTGTGGAGCAAAGGTGGAGCGGTCAATCGCGAATCAGAAGGTCACAGGATTAGATCCCACCTTGCTTGCCCATGTGTTGAAGTGTCCATAAGCAAAGCACTGAACCTTGTATTGCTCCTGGTAATTGGCTTGTGGCAGAGTTAATGTGTGAATGGGTGTGTGGGTGTAAAGTGCTTTGGGTCTTAATCATGCTAAGATATAGATATTAGTAATATGTATTAAAATTAGTACTGATTAATATTGCTCTTCAAAAAACAAAGTCAGTAAAAAATCATCTACTTGTTAAGAACATTTTTTGCTCTGGTTTTCTAAATGTGTGCATTAGGATTGCACATGAGCAGCTAGAAGAGGCTCTTTGTATCCGGCCATTTTCTGTCTGATGATAACAGACAGTGCCTTCTAGTGTGAATATAAACCCACATGACGTGTTTTGACTCTAATTCCATTTGTTACTTAACAGCCATTGAGGAGATGTTCATTATCTGCATATTATTCACAGAATGTTATTGCCTGTTTTTTTTAACATATTATTTGATCAATTTAGTTGCTCAAGGAATGACATCTATTGACTTCGAGTCAAATGTTTGTTAAATAATAGCCAGATATGTTAAAAAAGTACCTGATTATTTTATTCTGTTTCTGGACTGGGTCAGAGTTTATAATGGGTTTGGGGAAATAAATAATTAGACCTAGAAACTTGTTCATTGTTTTACGTAGTTTGATCAGCTTCAGTCTGTGAGTTACTGTTAGGTAGGTGCTGTGAGTAATTACCAACTGAACCAAGGTAAATTGTGAGTGTTTTCAGCCTTACTGGCCCATTTTGAGACAGATCTGTGGATAATTAAGTGTGTAAACAACCAAAGTTTACTTTGCCAAACAACAGCAGTTGCAACATATATTTTCCATTAGTTTTGTGTGAAGAACATCCATTCACCTCCTACACCCTACACATTCATGTCAGAGTCATGAGTCTGAGTGGACGTTATTCAAAAGCTGCACTTGTAAACCCAAGCACTGAGACTTAGAAGGTTCTGCAGACTGCAGAGTCAGCCATAACACCTCACATGCTGCAGCCATGTGTGAAGGCTCTGAGCCTCCAGTGTCATGACATTGTCCATTGTTGATCGATATTTGTCACTAAAACTGCTTTGATCCAGTAATCCTTGCGCCTTATAATCCTTATATATGGATAAATATTGAGCCGCTACAGGTCTCGCAACTACGGGAAGCAGTTGCCAAATCAATTTTCCCCCGTAGAAGAAGTAGTGCGCGGTGCATGCTGGGATATATATCGAGTTAGTATGCTATTGCTTTAGAGTTATTATTGTTTGCTTTGCACTATTACAAGTGTTACTATATTGTGATTGCACAAACGTTTAATTTACCGTAACAGCATCAGAATGTTTTTTACTTGTTTATTGAATGCAGGAAAAGTTCCCCTCCACTATGTGAAAGAAATGTTGCACTACATGTTATACTTTGTTATTGTTAAAAGATTCAAAAAATACTAATACTTTACCTCAGAGAAAATAATAAAACAGTTGTTTATTCATTTTGGGAGTGAATGGAGTTGTCAGAAAGCTGATTTGCAATCTATTAATAAAGTTAGACTGACCAATCTGACTGTGTTGTTGACATTTCCTTTAGCGCAGCACCGTCTAATGGATGCATAATGTAACCCCAGCCTCTACTGTAGTGCCCTTATAATGCGGTGCGCCTTCTATATGGAAAAAGTTTTGAAATATGCCATTCATTGAAGGTGCACCTAATAATGCGGTGCACCTTATAGTACGGAAAATACTGTAATTTTGTTGTTGTTAAATTTCCCTTTGAGTTTAATGCACTTCTTGGCTTTCAATCTTATTTGTTATTTCCTTACAACAAACAATTACCACAATGAAGATATTTAATTGTTTTGTTTGTTTGCTACCAACAAATCCTGAGTTTTGCCAAGATTCCAACTGACTTGATACTTGATAATTTTCAGTTTCAGAACGACTAATCAGTGTGAACTAAGCTTAGAAATCTAAGCTTATCATCTGCATACGAACAGGAGAAAGGCATCATCAGTGGACCTCCGATTCATGGATTCACCATGGCAACAACAAAAACTTGCAGGTCAGCAGTAGAGTTCCTGTGTCAGAAAAGAAAAGAGACACGCAGGTAGATTGTTGTAGCTGAAATGAACTCATGAGATTAATAAATAAATATTATACATGCTATTATGTAACTTAGAAACAGTCTGATTGGCCAAAAGAAAAGCTGCAGCAGCCCAGATTTTATTTTCCTATTTTGTTGTATTTTTCTGCTACAACTTCAGGTCCGGTCTGTGAAAATACTGCCTGACTGTGATTACATAAAGACAACAAACAGAACTGCTCATTAGCATAGGATCATAGCATCAATGAGTTATATATCGCTACAGATGGTAAGCTAGCCTTTTACCATTGTCCAAGACACGTATAGAGCAGCGCCATATTGTGTAAAAAAAAACAAAAAAAACAATGAGACACGACTTAGATACATTAAAATGACTACAAAATGCTTAATTTTGGTGTGATTTTAAAAAGAAAAAGCTAAACCCTAACCCAAACCCATCACCTGGGCTGAAGTCACTGAGGTAGTTGACAAGCTCCTAGGTGGCAGGGCCTTGGGAGTGGATGAAGTCCTCCCCGAGTACCCGAGACATTGGCCAGGTCCTTCGTAAAGCTGGTAAACGGTAGTTAATTGTAAATTTGGACAGCCTAGCCTTCAGATAATTCCAAATTTCCTGATTCCTGGCATCTGTGACATCTGTCTCAAACAAATAAGCGAAACGCACAATGGAGCTCAAGATTCAGTGAGTTTTTGATCTTTTTTTTTTTTATCTTGGAGAAGTTAGAACAGCTGTATCGTAGTTGCAAGCACATTTAAGCTGAGACAAAATGATATGCAGGCATTGATTACAAGCTCTTAAGAAAAGTTCTCAGGAATTACATATTAGTTTTTGCTGCTTTTATGGATATTTTTAGCAACTTAATTGCACGTTGTAAAATGTTCAATTACTAAAGTAAATTCATGGGTTTGTAGAGTACCCAAAATAGTTTATAAAAATGCCATCTTTGAATTTGTCACAATTGACTTAAGTAAATCTAACTCACGAAAGTACTTACCCACTTCTGAGAATGAAGGGCCTGTACACAATAATTATTATATAAATACAGACTACAAATATTCATTTTATCCTCTGACCTTTTTTAATGCAAAAGGTTTTTTTTTAACAATGTTTACCTTGTTTTTTGATATCAATAAAAGTAGTATTGAAGTGTTGTGTTATCATATTCACTCAAGTATATTAATGTTTCCAAGTCTCATAAAAACATTTAAAACCACACCCTTATGCTAAAAATGGATTTTTTCTGATTTCTCTCTGTCAGTGCATGACTCCAGGTTGCTCCGCCACAATCCACTTTACAGACAGGTCTATCCTCCTTCAGAACACTTCCTCCTTGCAGATGGTGAATAATGGTGCCCTTAACACCCAATGCCCCTCATCACTCCCTGCTAACGGGTCAATGAAGGTGCTGCAGTCCAGCACTTCAACAGTGCCCTTCTAGGGCACGCTCGATTATGGACCGGGCTTTTGGAATGATGAAGACAAGAATCATATATATATATAGCCATTCCTTGGTTGTCTTGGCTGTGTATTTTGGGTCATTGTTTTTGGTCATTTCAAGCTGGTGGAGGAAATGGAGATTCTCACTCAGGATTTGACTGTACGTGGCTCTTCCCATCCACATGGAAGAAGCTCTGTGCAGAAAAACATCCCAAAGCTTAATGTTCCCACCTCCATGTGTCACAGTGGAGCTGGTGTTTGTGGGCTCATAGACAGCATGTTTCATTGTCAAACCATTGGAAGATCTACACACGTGACTTCCTAAGAAGGGGAACTTTGTAAGCTCTGCAAGTTGTTAAAACATTGTGGTGTAAAGTATTCCAATGGTTTCCTTGGTAACTGTTGTTCCAGTTGCTTTGAGATCCTCAACTAACTCCTGTCATTTTGTTTTAGGCCAATTCCTCACTGATTTCCTAATCATGGAAAGGCCATCAGGTCAAATCTGATTTGGATCCCCAGACTTTTAACTGGATTGATGCTCGTGTTCTTTTTTTTGTACCATTGCACCAACAGTTATCCCCATAACCCCCAGCTTCTTGTTGATGGTTTGTAGTCCATTCCGGTCTCTTGCAGGTCTACACCCTTCTCTCTTAAATCCCCTGAAAGCTGTTTAATCTTCTCCTGTTGGAGAGTTTGGAGTCTGACTGATGGAATGATTCTGTAGACAGGTGTCTTTTCTGCAGGTGATTAGTTCAAACAGGTGTCTTCAGTTCAGGTGACAGTATGATTAGGAGAGTCTAACTGGTCTATGTGAACCAAAACTCTTAATGGTTCCTAGGCGATAAAAGACGTATTATTAAATGTATATTAAATGTACATACATTAATTTAAAGTGGATTTCCTGATTTTCTATGCGTCACTGTTTAAATGAACCTACCATTAGGATGACAGACTGTTGATTTATTAAGTGGGCAAACCTGTAAAATCTGCAAGGGATCAAGTACTTCTTTCCTCCATTGTACTTACTTCAATCAATCATCAATGATGATTAATGTCATAAACACTCAAATGGACCAAACAAGCAAATGAAGATCCATTTGAAGAGATGATCTCAATCCATTTCCAAATAAACTCAGCACGACATGTCTACAGTGTGAATGCAAACCGGTCTCGATATGGAAAAACTCCCAAAATATCAACATTTTACTATAGTGGGGGATTCAGGTAATAAACAGCTGTGGAAAATAAGCTAAAAGTCGTTTACTGAACATATCTGAAGAGATTTATAAAGTAATCGGATCCAGCACTTTCTTGATATTTGAGCAGATGAACACAAAACCCAGCATAGATAGAGAAAAAACAAAGCTGTGCAGGTATTTTGCTTTATTGGTGAAAAGATAAAGGAGTGGGGTGAAGATCTCAGGAGTGAAAGTACTGTGATTGAGTACAACTGGTTTCCCAAAGCCGTCAATGTTTAAGAGAACACATCTGTACAAACTTCCTGTGGAATCTTTTTCTGACTAATGTTTCTGTCTTTGGGATGTAAAGTTATGAGTCGTTCTATTTGCTTTTTCTCTGAAAAATGTGGAGAGCCTCATTTCTTAGATCAAAGCTCCACCATTAATGTTACCATGGAAACTCCTGCAGTGCTCAGTTTTTTTAAAATGAGCTACTTTTTAGGTTTTCACCTTTAAGCTCTGAAACATAAAGTCTCTCTGCATGTGAAAATGGATGAATACAAATGAGCCAATAGGACACTATTACCACCATTTCTCTTAACCCAGCACTTTTCGTAGTAAGTCAATTGGCAACTGGTTGCATCAGCTGTGAGACCTGCCTGTGTCTTGTGAATTTATGTGAGCAGATAGATGTGTTTAAGAGAGGAGAGCCAGATCAGGATGACATGCTGTCTTTGGCGCATTCAGGGTGTTTATGGTCTCTGCTCAGGAGACCACAGTGGCCTTATTTTGTGCTGAACATATTTTATAACCAAATGTGAGCAGATGCTCCAACCATGTGTGAGTTGAACATGAGTTCATTAAGGTGCAGGCCTAATTGAGTTTGGTCTCCCTTTTGAACATTCTTTACATCATTTAAGGACAAATAAGTTCAAAAAACCAAAAGGGATGTAACTGATGTGACCCCTCCTCTTCCGAACATTTGACTATATATAAGAACTGGACACTTCCCTTCTCCTGTTCAAAAACAGGAAGTACCCGCTGGCTCCAAGAAGCCAAAATCCAATAGACCTCTATTGAGAAATAAACAGCGGTTACTCATTCTATTTGTCAAAATAACCATTCCTGATCTGATACCTTTTTTTAACATGTTCTTGATAATCCTATTTTTTAAAGTAGTAGAAAGTTATTCAAGTTATAAACTGACCAATCAGATACCTCAGGTGGTCTCACATTGAACGTTTGAAACTTTTGATTGACAGATTCTTTGTGTTATCAGTGGTGGGGGTGTGGCCTTCCAACAAGCTCACTCCTGATTGGCAAGAGTGGTTGCCATAGAAACGATGATTCAGACCGCCTCGGACCAACCACTGCTCGCTGACGTTGTCTGACTCTGCTGACTAACGACATCCGTGTTGTGAGAAAAATATGGACTTCATATCGATTGAGCTGGAAGGAAGTCATTTTTATAAATGATGTCACACTCACTCGGTCCAGTTCTGTTTTACAGTCCAAAATCAGAACATGCGAGGTGGTAAGAATATATTGCTCATTTTCCAGAAAGACTGACAGATAATTAGACTCTGAGTGTGCTTATTTTTTAATCACACATCTATTAAAAGCTGTCTTTGAAATTAAAGGTGCTGTGTGCTGTTTAGTGTTTTCACATTCATGTTCCCCAAGTTTCCCTTTCCAAGACATTTTACCATTTTATGTTTTACTTTTTTCCACCTGACTGTTCTTATCAGAGGATATAAGGACACCATTTGTGGAAATCTTATCGAAACAGTGGACTTCTAGAGTTCTTTTCTATACTTTAATTATCCAAACATTTTCACTAATAATAAGCAGTAAAGATTTGATCTAAGCACTAAAGGTTAAGATTTTAAATCTGTTTTATGAAAACCACATTTTTCTTTAAAAACATGCTTTCAATGTATTTTGATGCAGATACAAATTTCTTTTCTACAAGACACATTTTAAGAACCCACCTCATGCTCTATCAAATGCAGCTCTGATGTAACTGGCTCAGTTTCCTGGGTGTTTGCTGATGCTCTGCAGACTGCTCTGCTGAGGCAAAGGTCTAAGGTTTCAGCGTTCTCCACACAGAGATACAAATATCATATAAAACAAACTATCAGGAATCAAGAGCAGCAGCTTTATTTTCCAGTTCCATGAATATCAGATGAGAGGACATTCTGCTGCTTTGCTTTCAGGACTCTTCAAAGCTCTGAGTAAGAACCTCTTACAGAAGAATTCTGAACAGATGTGGCCGTGTAATTAACATCTAAAGTAAATGTTTTGGAGTCTATTAGCAGTATAATGTCAGGGTTGGCGTGCAGACACAAATGCAGACGGCAATCTTAAATGAAAAGTCTTTAATTTATTCAAAATAGTACTCGAAAAACAGTATAGCATTCCTTGAAGGAACAAAAACCACCCAACCACCAGTGCAGGGGAGACGAAGAGTTATAACCAGGAGGATGGGATGAGGTAATAGAAAACAGGTGTGCCAATTAAGGAGGGAGGGAACACACACTAGGAGGGAAGTGTCAAGTGACCTGAGGGAGCAGAAATGATAAACACAGGAAGCACAACCAATAACAAAATAAAACAAGAAGTGACATCAAACACAACAAAAACCAATGTCCTGGGTCCATAACCCCACATATGGGGAAAGATGTTAATGTGTCTCTTTAATTAAAGTTGTAGTGTGTTTTGCAGGAAGGATGAGGCTGTTAGGATTTACCGTTCGCTCTTATGGGGGAAACAAGCAGCTGTCACCACAATATTGAGATTCTCCTCAGATTCTGGTTTATGTCACCAAACAGTTCACCACAGAGAGCAGTCTCTCTATGAATTGCCCATTATTTTTTGTGTGGTCTTTGTGTTATTTTAATAGGATTTCTTTCTTCTGTGCTTCTGCATACTTCAAAAGCATGCAGTCTTGCATTTTGAAATGAAAAGAAAGAAAGTTACTTTCATTCACATTTAGTGTTCACATCAAGTTTTGCACAAGCATACCAGGGCACGGTATGGATTGCCTGGTGTGAAAATGCCCTTGAGGTCTCTGTACTTCTCTTTTTGGTTGGCTCCTTTTATGAAGCTTTTGCATAATAAAGTCACAGTCTTTGTTCCCCCAAATCACACTCTTGCCTGCCAACTAGGTGTGTAACAATTCCTTTTAACGATTCTATTCATGTCATCATTTGAGGTTCCTAATGCCATTCATAGTCGATGTTGGTTCATTGTTTGGTGTTGGTGTTATTGACCGCTTGAGCCCGATAGTGGAGTACAGTGAAGTCATGTGAAAATATCAAATTTACCACAATTCTTTCATACTTTTTCATTCATACTACTTTCATTCATAGTATTCCTGTGTTTTATGAGCTCTGTTTTTGTGTGATCAAAATAGATTCTACTAAAAAAAGTGTGCTTGCTGTTTAGTTGTGCTTCCTTTGTACTGAGCTCTTTTGCAATTGTGCATGTATACAACATAAAGAGAAAAGGACAGAAGATCAGGTCATCAAGCAACATTTTTAACAGAACATTGTACATCATTCATCTTTGCATCTGTCGCACAGATGCCATGTCTTTCTATCTTCACCTTTCAAGCAGCACCTGTCTGCGATTCCTCTTGTGATTACCTCGGAAGATGATTTGGTGACAGAATGAAATATTAGGCGTAACGGGTCATTTCATACAGCACAGCGAGGTGCAACAAAATGGCATTTCTCTGCGAGCAGTGTGTAATCTGCTGCTGTTCACAGCACTTTACATGAGAGCCCTTTTTCTTTGATTACTGTCACATTAGCATAACACTCCTGCCGTTAGCCCACACGCACTTCTGCTATGAATCTAATAGGATTAGCCGTTATGATTCCAAACACAAAAGACTGCTGTTACTGCCTTTGTCTCCCCTTGCTTGTGTGTTTTAGGTGTTTAAGCCACCACTGCTACCTCCATGCAATAATTAATATAAACATCAATCTTTTAGCACTTTGTTTTGTTGCAATTTCAAAACAGTAATAGTTTATATGTATAATTATTTTTGATAAATGCTACATAAACATGGTAATTTATCCTAAGAAAAATGTACTCATTGCTTCTCTGCTTTACACACATAAAACAACCACATCAAGGAATCATTTAAGCAGAAACTATCAAATTAATATTTCTTGATCACAAAGACTGAAATGCCTACCTCCCATGAGCATCAAGTTTATCCTTTTAACAACAGTGTCACCAGCAACGCTTAAATAACACACACTCTTTGACATACAATAACTATTCCATCATATAAACATAATCAATGTAAATCAGCGAATTCAGACGTAAACAAAAAGGAACTTTTCGTATTGGCTTTGTGCTGATATGCACATAAAGTGTTGCATATGCACAACGCTTCTTTTCTTCACATCATAATCTACTGGTAATCTGTTAGATACACACATGGTTAAACGGTTATGGTAGCTTATTAACCCTGAAGCTAAAGCTTTGGTGTTAAAGGGTAAATATTAGTTAAAAACAGTTGGAGAGATTAATTTTAACAATGATTCGATTCGTATTATGATTTATGGTTCCTATTACGATTTTTAGTCGATGTTGGTTCATTTAGAGCGATCGGACTGTGTTTTGTGTAGAAGTGTGGTAGAATGTTCCTTTGGATTATTCTGATGTGGAAAAACAACAGTGGGCTGAATTTTATCAAACTCAAATGTGAATGGATTTTTCATTCATTCTTATTTACTTGTTTGTTTGTACACATTTAATTTACACTTGATTATTTCATAAGAAATACAAGGAATCTGGAAAACTTCCCATGCACTGTTAAGTAGCAGGTATTGATCTCTGACTCACAATGGTTGAAGTTTTGCATAAAAATGCTCCGGATTCATTTTAGGTTAGTGAATCAGCCCCAGTTCGACAGTTCTCATATACAGTCAATGCTTAAATCTCATGTCTCATTTCCTTCTGGGATCTGTGCATCTCTGTCCCTTTTCAGCGGTTGAGATCCTGCAGGGGAAGCTGGTGACTGCCTTGAAATTGTTAAGAGGAAGGTCATGGCAGGACACATTTTCCTCTTGCTGCTCTTCTTGGTGACTCTTGGCCATGCTCAGTTACAGCCTGGAGGACGATTGAAGCCTCGCTTACAGAGGGACAGACGCAACATACGCTCAAACATCATCCTTGTTCTGACCGATGACCAGGACCTGGAGCTAGGTGACTGAAACACAGAGATTTGTTTCAACATCTCTGCTAGCGTTAATGTTGGATCCAAACTGAATCTGTTGCACTTTTTTTGTTACACTGAAAATTATATTTTGTGACAAGGACAAATTCATCCCTTAAATTAATTTCTGCTGAGCGGTGTCGTTTGGCTGGATGAAATGTCTGACTTTATCTTTCTGTATAGGTTCCATGCAGGCAATGAATAAGACTCGTCGTATTATGGAGGAGGGAGGGACATCCTTCTCTAATGCCTTTGTGACCACACCCATGTGCTGTCCATCACGTTCAAGCATGCTCACTGGAAAGTAAGTCTCCATCTGTTCCCACTGGTGCCGGTCACAACACAGAATGCCACCTCCAGCTGCAATGAATTAGTATTATTGGTCTTTAAGCAGATTGATCATGTTGGGGAGTGTTGTTCACAAAAGGCATTACTCTACAAATGCTGAGCAGTTTTTCCAATATTTTCCTCCACCTAAAATAGTTCAAATCTAAAAAAATGAAAATAGACCAGAATACCCAGGAAGAGTGGATCTGGCAGTTGAAGTAATTTCTGAAGTAATTTCGGAACTTCTGAAGGAGAGGAGAAAAATGTTACAACATGGCGAACATTGACCTAAATAAAAATTCAAATCATTTGAGTGATTATTCTTCATTAAAAACAGTTTACATTACTTGCTGTTGGAAGGACTAAAATTGTAACAGTAATGAACATTTGTGCAGAGTTTGTTAGTTTTGGGCAAATGTTTGCATGAGGATTTGCTTTCTCTCAGTTTTTGAGGTTATTCTTAAAGTCATGAGCTATTCAATAAAACACAAGCCATAGTTTTCTATTGTGTGTTCATTCATGAATATATGAAGATTATTCTCACAAAAACACAGATCCCAACTCAAAGGAAGCTGAGACAGATGTTCTTGGTTCCTCCTGCCTGTTGTTCTTTAAAGAGCTTTAAGATGTTTAGGGAGCTGGTGTTGATGGACTGGGAGGCAAATCGTTTGCTTTGGTTTTTTGTTTTTCCAGGTACGTGCACAATCACAACACCTACACCAACAATGAGAACTGTTCCTCTTTGTCATGGCAGCAACAGCATGAGCCGCGTACCTTTGCAGTCTACCTGAACAACACTGGATACAGGACAGGTGCAGCAACATACACAAAACACCAGATTTCTACGTGTTTTCTTTTATTTTTTAGACAAATAGAACACCAGTCGAGCCAAATATGCAGATAAAAGACAGAAGATCTTGATTTTTTTAGTGACTCTTCATCTGTTTCACGTGTCAATGTGTGTTTGCAGCTTTTTTTGGGAAGTACCTGAACGAGTACAATGGCTCGTATGTCCCCAGCGGCTGGAGGGAGTGGCTCGGCTTGGTGAAGAACAGCCGCTTCTACAACTATACACTGAGCCGCAATGGAGTTAGGGAGAAACACGGAGCGCGATACCCTGATGTGAGTGTGAGCTACACACCAGCTGTCCAGTTCAATCATTCAGGAGCGCCGCAGCTTCTCCAACCTTCACATCAGCCTCACAAAGTTTAAAATGACCAAAGATAAAAGACTTGAAAAAGAAAATTTGTTGCAGAGGAAGATAACCAGTGGAGATTTTTTTTGCTTTTTCATTTATTTTTGCTTTTTTTTCCAAAGACAAAGTAGCTTGCCTGTCTATCTATACTCAGCACTATTTCCTGTAATTCATGGAGTTCCCCGAGTGTCTGTTATGGCTTCACTTTTAATTGTCCCTGGTTAAATTTGCACATACATTTGTTAAAACAATGCAAAATTAAAACTGGAATAAAAGTAAATATTTCAGCATAAAGCTGTTAACAAATTTAAAACTGTGTTGATTTGTATTTTCATTTTTTTTTTTGTTGCTCCATCTTTGCTTTCAGTTCAATTCAGTTTTTAAGTTTTCACTACCGACCTGATCCTATTTTTACTTGGGGGTGGGGCTTCGAGCTCATTGGCTACAGGGACATTTCCCATGGTGACAGAGAGGACTTCTCATTACACATTTTCAAGACTTTTCTCAGACAGACATGAACACTAACACGTTTCTCTCTTGTTTAAGCTCTCAAAGCTCATACCTTCATAGAAAACAAGTCCAGCATTAGAATGAAAACAAATATTTGATCGCATTGTCAGGATAATGAAGGAGGGGGGAGCTTGATAACAACCCTGGGATGCAATGACCCAGAACCGGAGTGGTTTTAAAGAGTTTTATTGTCCACAAGTCCCTTGCAGTTCAGTGTGATCTCCAGCATGGAGGGATGGCGCTAGCGAGCAGGCCGGGTATAGAGGGTCTCTGATGAGTGAACGTAGCAAACAGGAAAGACGAGGCAGGTTCACGAGGATCTTGCAGGCTGGAGCGGCGAGGCAGACTTGCGAGGACTTGACAGGTTGGAGCAGTGAGGCAGACTTCTAATGACGTGACAGGTTGGAGCGGTGAGGCAGACTTGTAATGACGTGACAGGTTGGAGCGGCGAGGCAGACTTGTAATGACGTGACAGGTTGGAGCAGTGGGGCAGACTTGCGAGGACTTGACAGGTTGGAGCGGCGAGGCAGACTTGCGAGGACTTGACAGGTTGGAGCGGCAAGGCAGACTTGCGAGGACTTGACAGGTTGGAGTGGCAGGGCAGACTTGTAATGACGTGACAGGTTGGAGCGGCGAGGCAGACTTGTAATGACGTGACAGGTTGGAGCGGCGAGGCAGACTTGTAATGACGTGACAGGTTGGAGCGGCGAGGCAGACTTGTAATGACGTGACCGGTTGGAGTGGCGAGGCAGACTTGTAATGACGTGACAGGTTGGAGCGGCGAGGCAGACTTGTAATGACGTGACAGGTTGGAGCGGCGAGGCAGACTTGCGAGGACTTGACAGGTTGGAGCGGCGAGGCAGACTTGTAATGACGTGACAGGTTGGAGCGGCGAGGCAGACTTGTAATGACGTGACAGGTTGGAGCGGTGAGGCAGACTTGTAATGACGTGACAGGTTGGAGCAGTGGGGCAGACTTGCGAGGACTTGACAGGTTGGAGCGGCAAGGCAGACTTGCGAGGACTTGACAGGTTGGAGCGGCGAGGCAGACTTGTAATGACGTGACAGGTTGGAGCAGTGGGGCAGACTTGCGAGGACTTGACAGGTTGGAGCGGCGAGGCAGACTTGCGAGGACTTGACAGGTTGGAGCGGCGAGGCAGACTTGTAATGACGTGACAGGTTGGAGCGGCGAGGCAGACTTGTAATGACGTGACAGGTTGGAGTGGCGAGGCAGACTTGTAATGACGTGACAGGTTGGAGCGGCGAGGCAGACTTGCGAGGACTTGACAGGTTGGAGCGGCGAGGCAGACTTGCGAGGACTTGACAGGTTGTAGCGGCGAGGCAGACTTGTAATGACATGACAGGTTGGAGCGGCGAGGCAGACTTGTAATGACGTGACAGGTTGGAGCGGCGAGGCAGACTTGTAATGACGTGACAGGTTGGAGCGGTGAGGCAGACTTGTAATGACGTGACAGGTTGGAGCAGTGGGGCAGACTTGCGAGGACTTGACAGGTTGGAGCGGCGAGGCAGACTTGCGAGGACTTGACAGGTTGGAGCAGTGAGGCAGACTTGTAATGACGTGACAGGTTGGAGAGGTGAGGCAGACTTGTAATGACGTGACAGGTTGGAGCGGCGAGGCAGACTTGCGAGGACTTGACAGGTTGGAGCGGCAGGGCAGACTTGTAATGACGTGACAGGTTGGAGCGGCGAGGCAGACTTGCGAGGACTTGACAGGTTGGAGCGGCGAGGCAGACTTGTAATGACGTGACAGGTTGGAGCGGCGAGGCAGACTTGTAATGACGTGACAGGTTGGAGCGGTGAGGCAGACTTGTAATGACGTGACAGGTTGGAGCAGTGGGGCAGACTTGCGAGGACTTGACAGGTTGGAGCGGCAAGGCAGACTTGCGAGGACTTGACAGGTTGGAGCGGCGAGGCAGACTTGTAATGACGTGACAGGTTGGAGCAGTGGGGCAGACTTGCGAGGACTTGACAGGTTGGAGCGGCGAGGCAGACTTGCGAGGACTTGACAGGTTGGAGCAGTGAGGCAGACTTGTAATGACGTGACAGGTTGGAGCGGTGAGGCAGACTTGTAATGACGTGACAGGTTGGAGCGGCGAGGCAGACTTGTAATGACGTGACAGGTTGGAGCAGTGGGGCAGACTTGCGAGGACTTGACAGGTTGGAGCGGCGAGGCAGACTTGCGAGGACTTGACAGGTTGGAGCGGCAAGGCAGACTTGCGAGGACTTGACAGGTTGGAGTGGCAGGGCAGACTTGTAATGACGTGACAGGTTGGAGCGGCGAGGCAGACTTGTAATGACGTGACAGGTTGGAGCGGCGAGGCAGACTTGTAATGACGTGACAGGTTGGAGCGGCGAGGCAGACTTGTAATGACGTGACAGGTTGGAGCGGCGAGGCAGACTTGTAATGACGTGACAGGTTGGAGTGGCGAGGCAGACTTGTAATGACGTGACAGGTTGGAGCGGCGAGGCAGACTTGTAATGACGTGACAGGTTGGAGCGGCGAGGCAGACTTGCGAGGACTTGACAGGTTGGAGCGGCGAGGCAGACTTGTAATGACGTGACAGGTTGGAGCGGCGAGGCAGACTTGTAATGACGTGACAGGTTGGAGCGGTGAGGCAGACTTGTAATGACGTGACAGGTTGGAGCAGTGGGGCAGACTTGCGAGGACTTGACAGGTTGGAGCGGCAAGGCAGACTTGCGAGGACTTGACAGGTTGGAGCGGCGAGGCAGACTTGTAATGACGTGACAGGTTGGAGCAGTGGGGCAGACTTGCGAGGACTTGACAGGTTGGAGCGGCGAGGCAGACTTGCGAGGACTTGACAGGTTGGAGCGGCGAGGCAGACTTGTAATGACGTGACAGGTTGGAGCGGCGAGGCAGACTTGTAATGACGTGACAGGTTGGAGTGGCGAGGCAGACTTGTAATGACGTGACAGGTTGGAGCGGCGAGGCAGACTTGCGAGGACTTGACAGGTTGGAGCGGCGAGGCAGACTTGCGAGGACTTGACAGGTTGTAGCGGCGAGGCAGACTTGTAATGACATGACAGGTTGGAGCGGCGAGGCAGACTTGTAATGACGTGACAGGTTGGAGCGGCGAGGCAGACTTGTAATGACGTGACAGGTTGGAGCGGTGAGGCAGACTTGTAATGACGTGACAGGTTGGAGCAGTGGGGCAGACTTGCGAGGACTTGACAGGTTGGAGCGGCGAGGCAGACTTGCGAGGACTTGACAGGTTGGAGCAGTGAGGCAGACTTGTAATGACGTGACAGGTTGGAGAGGTGAGGCAGACTTGTAATGACGTGACAGGTTGGAGCGGCGAGGCAGACTTGCGAGGACTTGACAGGTTGGAGCGGCAGGGCAGACTTGTAATGACGTGACAGGTTGGAGCGGCGAGGCAGACTTGCGAGGACTTGACAGGTTGGAGCGGCGAGGCAGACTTGTAATGACGTGACAGGTTGGAGCGGCGAGGCAGACTTGTAATGACGTGACAGGTTGGAGCGGTGAGGCAGACTTGTAATGACGTGACAGGTTGGAGCAGTGGGGCAGACTTGCGAGGACTTGACAGGTTGGAGCGGCAAGGCAGACTTGCGAGGACTTGACAGGTTGGAGCGGCGAGGCAGACTTGTAATGACGTGACAGGTTGGAGCAGTGGGGCAGACTTGCGAGGACTTGACAGGTTGGAGCGGCGAGGCAGACTTGCGAGGACTTGACAGGTTGGAGCGGCGAGGCAGACTTGTAATGACGTGACAGGTTGGAGCGGCGAGGCAGACTTGTAATGACGTGACAGGTTGGAGTGGCGAGGCAGACTTGTAATGACGTGACAGGTTGGAGCGGCGAGGCAGACTTGCGAGGACTTGACAGGTTGGAGCGGCGAGGCAGACTTGCGAGGACTTGACAGGTTGTAGCGGCGAGGCAGACTTGTAATGACATGACAGGTTGGAGCGGCGAGGCAGACTTGTAATGACGTGACAGGTTGGAGCGGCGAGGCAGACTTGTAATGACGTGACAGGTTGGAGCGGTGAGGCAGACTTGTAATGACGTGACAGGTTGGAGCAGTGGGGCAGACTTGCGAGGACTTGACAGGTTGGAGCGGCGAGGCAGACTTGCGAGGACTTGACAGGTTGGAGCAGTGAGGCAGACTTGTAATGACGTGACAGGTTGGAGAGGTGAGGCAGACTTGTAATGACGTGACAGGTTGGAGCGGCGAGGCAGACTTGCGAGGACTTGACAGGTTGGAGCGGCAGGGCAGACTTGTAATGACGTGACAGGTTGGAGCGGCGAGGCAGACGTGTAATGACGTGACAGGTTGGAGCGGCGAGGCAGACTTGTAATGACGTGACAGGTTGGAGTGGCGAGGCAGACTTGTAATGACGTGACAGGTTGGAGTGGCGAGGCAGACTTGTAATGACGTGACAGGTTGGAGCAGTGGGGCAGACTTGCGAGGACTTGACAGGTTGGAGCGGCAGGGCAGACTTGTAATGACGTGACAGGTTGGAGCGGCGAGGCAGACTTGTAATGACGTGACAGGTTGGAGTGGCGAGGCAGACTTGTAATGACGTGACAGGTTGGAGCGGCGAGGCAGACTTGCGAGGATTTGACAGGTTGGAGCGGCGAGGCAGACTTGTAATGACGTGACAGGTTGGAGTGGCGAGGCAGACTTGTAATGACGTGACAGGTTGGAGCGGCGAGGCAGACGTGTAATGACGTGACAGGTTGGAGCGGCGAGGCAGACTTGTAATGACGTGACAGGTTGGAGCGGTGAGGCAGACTTGTAATGACGTGACAGGTTGGAGTGGCGAGGCAGACTTGTAATGACGTGACAGGTTGGAGTGGCGAGGCAGACTTGTAATGACGTGACAGGTTGGAGCGGCGAGGCAGACTTGCGAGGACTTGACAGGTTGGAGCAGTGGGGCAGACTTGTAATGACGTGACAGGTTGGAGCAGTGGGGCAGACTTGTAATGACGTGACAGGTTGGAGCAGTGGGGCAGACTTGTAATGACGTGACAGGTTGGAGCAGTGGGGCAGACTTGCGAGGACTTGACAGGTTGGAGCGGCGAGGCAGACTTGCGAGGACTTGACAGGTTGGAGCGGCGAGGCAGACTTGCGAGGACTTGACAGGTTGGAGCGGCGAGGCAGACTTGCGAGGACTTGACAGGTTGGAGCGGCAGGGCAGACTTGTAATGACGTGACAGGTTGGAGCGGCGAGGCAGACTTGCGAGGTCGTGGCGACTGCTTGAAGAAGCAACGACAAGTTCGTGGCGAAGAGGACAGGAGAGGAGACTGGTTAAATAGGGTGGGGAACAGGTGGTGAGTATGAGTCTTATTGCCTGGAGGGCGGACCTGACACATACGAAGATTTATGTATCGCTGCTTTCCACGTCCCCTTAAAACACGGCACAGAAGGTATTGATTGACAAGCTCCACAGCAAAGTTGAACTGAAAAAAATGAACCAAACAGCGAAACTGCGAAACGTGAACAGCTATATAGCGAGGGAAAACCGTGTGGTAGTGATAATGCTCTTCCAAAGCTTGGTACATCATAGTGGCACATGAACAGACATGGTTCCGGTGCAGAAAATACGTCACATCACTGTAACCTCTTTGGGAATCATGGGAATTCATGTCCCGGTAGCCAATGAGCTCAAATAGGAACAGCTTGTCAGTGAAAACTTGAAAACTGAATTGAAACTGAAAACTGAGAACTGAAAGCAGAGTTAGAGCCAAAAAAAGCTGAAAATATAAAAAAAAGCATTTTTTTGTTTACAGTTTCAAGTTTAATTTTTTCTTGTTTTTGCAAAATTTGCAATGTTTTTTTTTAATTTAGAAAATATTTCTTTTAAGTTTACAATATAGTTTTTTTCCAATTTACTTTTTTTTTTCTCATTTTCAAAAATAAATCCACGTTTATTTGAAAAAAAGTCTCACTTACAATGTGTTATTTTCAAATTTTTTATTTTTCTTTTTTCAAATTGGCAATCTGGCTTTTCATTCACTAAGTTGATAAATTGACTCCACAGAGTTTAGAAGTGTTCTCATGTAGAAGTTCCACATTGGGGTAGTGGTTAGCATTTTCTCCTCACAATGCAAAGACCCTGGTTTGAATCCTGGCTGGGATCTTTCTGTGTGGAGTTTGCATGTTCTCCTCGTGCAGGTGCGGGTTTTCTGTGAACACTTCACCATCCAGAAACATGCTTAATAGGTTAAACGATTAATCTAAATGTCCCCTCAGTAGTGTGTGTTTGTGACAGTCTGGTGACCTTGTTCAGGACGTACCACGTCTTCACCCAACGGTAACTGGGACAGGCTCCAGCAACCTTAAAGGGATTTAACACACGAAGATTGAAAAAATGATGTTTTCTTTACACTGAGAAAAGCTTTACCAACCCCAGTAAAAGAACAGGCAGGTGACCTGGGTAAACAAATATCACCATATTTCACAATCAGGAAGACATTTTAAAAATCAACAAAGACCACAATGCATGTTGATTCAACTTAAGTTTCAAACATCTAAAATCAAGGCAGCTAAAATTTCCCACTCACTTTCAAATAAGCTACTGTTACTTTATTTTAGACTGTTTTCTTTACTTCACTTTATTTTTGTGTTTTACATTTTTGTTTTCATTTGAGAACATCCTTTTCAAACCGTTCAGCACAAAATTTGAAAGATCTAAGATTACATTCTTATTTAGTATTGTAAAAAAAAGTGTGCCTCAATGCAGTCTATGTTTAACAGGTTTTTACTCAAAGGTGTAGTTCCTGTCCCCCAAAGAAAAATGGGTTACAAAAAGAGGAGAACCAGAATTTGAGGACATCTAAGAAGCATGTTCCTTAAGTACACAATGGGGAATCATTAAAAGAAATAGCTGTGACATTTGCAAAGCTACACCTGATAAAACTGCAAACTGGAACCGGAACTGAAGTATCTCAAAGAACATGTAAGCTCAATCCCAAATGAAACCATGAATACAAACAAAGACCTTCTCCACATTACCACCTCGCTCTGCTAGTTAAAGAGTGAAAGAAGAGGATGACTGTGATGGACTTTAACAAGGATCAGCTGTGTTTACCGTTTTCTCCAGGGGGCGCTCTTAATAGAGCAGATCCAGTTGTTTTATCTGCAGTCTGTTGGTAAGCTTTAACCCATTGGAACCTGTCCCAACAGAAGTGTTTGTGTGACTGTGCATCTGCAGGACTACCTGACTGACCTGATCACCGAGGAATCCGTTCGCTACTTCCGCTCTTCAAAGCGAGTTTATCCCCACCGCCCGGTTTTGATGGTTCTGAGCCACGCAGCACCACATGGACCTGAAGATTCAGCACCACAGTACAGCAAGGCCTTCCCTAATGCATCACAGCACATGTAGGTCTCAAACACTGACACACACATGCCATAAAACAAATACTTTTATCTAAAAGACCCACTCCGATGAAAATGGTGTTTGTTGTGGTTTTAACATGTTCTTGAGGTATTTTCACTTTGATG
>BNCR01000039.1:102500-312473 GCA_014656515.1 Oryzias celebensis
CTTCAGACTGTGTTTCAGCTTCTTCTGGACTCTCCTGAGTTCAGAGTGGTCCCCAGCCTTGAAGGCCCTTTTCTTTTCATTCAGAAGGGCCTTCAGGTCGCTTATCACCCAAGGTTTGTTTTAAGGATAACAGTGTACTCTCTTGGTGGGGATGGAGTTGTCCGTGCAGAACTTGATGCAATCTCAAACAGAATCAGTTAGAGCATCCAGGTCATCACCACGTGGCTTGTACAGAGTAGACAGTTGGTGGTTTGCAGGACATCCTGTAAGCAATCCATGGCACCATTAGACCATTTCTGACAGTCCTCACAGTGACTGGTTGTTACTGGACCGCAGGGGTGTATGGTGGGGAGAGCAGGACAAGGTTGTGATCAGACTTGCCCAGTGGATGAAGTGCATTGGAGGTGCATGCATTGGTGATGTTAGCATAAAATCCAAACTTTTATTGTCTCTTGTTGTACACGGGACATACTGATGTAAAAATAAAATATTTAAAATGATAATAATGTGAAGGAGCTATGACAAGGTAATATAACCTTGTTTATTCAACTAAAATTAAACAAAAAAAAATAAAATTCAAACAAAGGGATGAACAAATGCTGTTGCAGTTCACTACCTAAATTCCAACAAAGTTTTAATTTAAAAGGAAAACAAATATACTGAAATTCTGTCAGCCAACATTTTAGTTCACAGAAGAACATGTATCAGTGAACAGAACATAAATGATGTTATGCTTGTAAATGAGCTCATATCAGACATGGTCACTGCTCTAGCTTCTAAATAGTGGATTTTAAAATAGTTTTTACATTTGTACATTGTAAATAAAACAGGATCTAACTCGCATCTTAACTCAAACATGAAAATCCTTAACATTGGTTCTTCACTAAGACTGCTGGCCAAGCCATTTGATTTGTACAACAACTTTAAATGTTTAAATTCGCACAGTTCTGTCCTGATCAGATTCCAGAATGATGGGGATTCATTGTATTTGCTTCCCCATCCAGCACTCCCAGTTACAACTATGCCCCAAACCTGGATAAGCACTGGATCATGCGCTACACTGGGCCAATGAAACCCATCCACATGGAGTTCACCAACGTGCTGCAGAGGAAGCGTCTGCAGACGCTTCTGTCTGTGGATGACAGCATGGAAAAGGTGAGGAACACAGTAGACAGTTGAGCACTTCACTGTGTGTTCAACAGATGGGTGGACAACACCTCTATATCTGTAAGCTGTTTAAATATAGGATATGAATTTGTTTATTTACTCTCTGTGTGGATAATGATTGATCTTTTTTTCTGGGGTGTTTTTGACATTTTGTATTTCAAATAAATACTGGCATACTTTTCAAGGTGACAAAAGGCCAAAAAAGTGGTAAAATTGATTCTTTTTACAAAAAAAAAACCAGGAATTTATAAGTATAAGTAAGGCAAGTTTTTAAACAATCCAGTTCAGAAACAGAGATCAAAGTCTTGCAGAACTGTGAAAAAAAATAATATGAAGTATTTTCTAAGAAACATCAAAGAACAGAAGAATGTTCTTTGGATCTCAAATAATACTTAAAATGAGTCCTCCTTCTTTGTATTGAGAGTTGTGAATTTTTGTCCTCGTTCCAGCTGTATAACATGCTGACAGAGACGGGAGAGCTGGAGAACACCTACATCATCTATACATCTGACCACGGCTACCATATTGGACAGTTTGGTCTTGTTAAAGGTGAGAAACAAGGCTCACTCCCTGAACCTTCTTCAGTGACGTGTGACATCAAACAGAAAGAGTTTTTAAACATATAACAACGATACAAGGACTTCTACCTGCTGATTCATCCACAGGAATGTTCCTCGGAATGTTGCTATGAGTCTTTCGCAGTTTTGTGCTGCCTTATTGACATTTCTTCTAAAGTATTCTAAATCAGGGATGGGCAACTCCAGGCCTCGAGGGCCGCAGTGTCTGCATGATTTCCAGATATCCAAGCCCTACTCATGACTGATTACCTGTTTCTGGTTTGTCCATCCAATTAGAACATGCTAGAGGATGATTTGTTGGAGAACATGCAGGAATGCAGCCCTCGAGGCCTGGAGTTGCCTATCCCTGTGCTAAATGGTTTCAGACCAACAGTTTCAAAAGGCTGTTGAGCGGAGAAAAGATGTCAACTATTCAGAAAGGCTTGTATTTACAACAAAACTTTAATTTCACAAATGCTGTAAAAAGGTATGGAAAAGTATTCAGGGAGTTATCTGAAGCTTCATGTGCTGACAAATGCCAGTAAATTATTTATAATCCTGATGTGCATATATATTTTCTGGCACTTTCCATATCATGTATAACCTTCTTCGTTGTCATTGTTTCCCTGTATTCTCCTCCCTCACATACGTTCTTTGGATTACAGGAACTGCATTGGACTCATTCAGGTGAAATAGATCCGAGAGATTTCTGTTTGTTGGTGTAAATTATGAAGACAGCACAGCCTGTCATGGTGTACCACAGGGCTCTAAACTTAGATCGCGCTTCCATGGTTATCATGTAACTGGTTCTCAGTTACTTGTCTATTAAAACAGGAGATGTTTGCCTTACAAGACTTTATAGTCCCACTCCAATCAACTTTTGATCAGTTATAAAGCACTCTTGGTGGTTCTTTAGTTTTGATGATGCCATTTTTAGCCAACATTTTTTTAAAAACTGTCGTTCTCTAGGACATAGTTTCTGCAGAGCAGCAGGAGGTCATTAGAAATTCACCTCTGAGTTGTGGACGAGACTGTTGGCGCGAAGTAAGCCTGCACTCGTTTCCCTTCATACCTGTGTTTACACACTCTTCTGCCAGCTCACAGCCCCTCACAACTCCAAGTTAACATCAGTGATGCAACAAAAATGGTGAGCAGTTTTGATGCTATCCAGCCATATAGTTCTGAACCAGATGCCAGCTCAGACGAGGAAAACAAAGACAGATATGGATCTATTTGTCTGCAAGTGGATGCATGAAAACAGAGGGGAGCAGGGAGACTCTTGCCTGCCCATTTCAGTTTGTACGTCACAACTCAGCAACTGAGCTTTTTCAAATGACAGGTTTTTATCTGAAGACTTCCCAGAGATCTTGCCTGCTCAGAGGTGGATGACTTTTGTATTCAGTTCAGATAACACAAAGGTTGTTTGGTGTTTTAGGATCCCTTCAGGAGTTTACTTAATAACAACAGAATCACAATGGATGACATTCTTTTGACCTCCACTGCCACCAAGAGATACATTTTGAGAAAAATGTTAACTTTCATGAATTATTTCCACACAGATATAATATTTTATCAAACTGGAACAAGGTTTTTAAAATGACTGTGATAAAAAAAACTGAAGTTTGGATACTTGGGATAACCAGCTATTTAAACCTGATGGAAATTTAACAGGAAGAGAAAATGAAAAACAGAACATAACATGAATCCAACAAATCCTTCCTAAAGCGAACAGAACATCTAGGATCCAGACTAAATCCTTGTGTATTGCTCACATGCTGCGTGTTTGTGTTTCTATAGGTAAATCCATGCCTTACGAGTTTGACATCAGAGTTCCGTTTTACATCAGAGGCCCAAACGTGGAACAAGGCAGCATGTAAGCAAAGCATCAGCTGTTCAGCCTCCAACAATCACCTGGAGGAAAAGAGGACATTTCTTTATTCCATCACTTGAAGTGTGGTTCTGTACAGCACTAGCGTATAACATTTGGACATCTATCTTATGAAGCATACGAGAGCGGCAAAGCCTGACAGCAAGAAGATCCTGGTTGAGTCCTTTCTGTGTGCAGTTTGTATGTTCTCGCTCAGGTGTGGGAACTCTGGTATCCTCCCACAGTCCAAAAACGTGCTTCATGGGTTAATTGATGATTATAAATTCTCCTTAGGGGTGCATGTGAGTGTGTGATTGATTGGTCCTGTGACAGACAGACTGTCCAGCAGTGGCTAGGATAGGCTCCAGCAGCTCATTGACCCCTAATGGGATTCAGCAGGTTCAGAAGAAGGATGGCTAGATTGATTGGGGCAATGTGGGGCAACTGAGATGGTCTGTTATGCAACCGCACCCTGGACCAATGAGAGTTTGAATAAAGCATCATTAGGCTTATGAGTAGCCTATACCTGATATCATCCACTAGGCAGAAGAATACAAAAACTTCTTTAATAAGAGAGCACAGGCCATCACTGAGCAGAGAACAGAACCAACAGGTCCCTAAAGAAAACTTCAGATAACAATGTTCAGAGACTTTGAGGAGCAAATGGCTTACTGTGAGACATTTTTGCCCAAACATCTGTGAACGTTTCCTGTTTGGCAAGGCTTGTAATTTAAATAATAAATATTAATGATTGCATTTGTGTTTGTATGCTCCTGCTCCTCAGTAACCCTCACATGGTTCTGAACATTGATCTGGCTCCAACCATCCTGGATATAGCTGGCCTCGATACACCTCCAGATATGGATGGACGGTCAATACTAAGTCTGCTGGACACAGACAAACCTGCCAACAGGTAAACAAATACACACGCACTCACACACACAGCTGCAAGACAGTTATAAGCATACGTTGTAAATGCTTTGCTTTCACTTTGGCGTCTTATGATCGGATAGCCGCGTTTTTCTTATGCCCTCCTCAATTGTATGCATATTAGTGGAAAAAAAACAAAGATAGTCAGAGTGACCATCTGCCCTGAGTGCATGGAGTAGCAAGGATCTGTACCTGACATAAATACAAGACAGTAACAACCACAACAGTCTGTCTGTCAGATTAGCCAGAAACTCATCCTCTTTTCTCTCTCAGGTTCCAGCTCAACAAGAAGCCAAAGATCTGGAGGGACTCCTTTCTAGTGGAAAGAGGGTAAACCACATAAACTCATCCCAGCAATTGCTACATGCTTTCTACCTGCAGAGGATTTCCTCTCATCTCTCAGGTTCTGGCACTGGCTGCAGAGTTTAAACCGGGTTTTCCTGAAATTGCTAAAGTTTAGCTGGAGTTCTCTTAAACTGAGGTGCAGTTAAAGAGTCATTTATGCGCTCAATAAGGCCTCTCACGAAGATCCCACATTCTAGTGTTTGAAGCCAACACATTTCTCAAATGGCCATTGGAGGGGGATTTCAGAAGATGAGTGAAAAAAAAAATCCAACTTCAAACCTTCCTGGTTTCCAAAATGTTTTCTGAAGTTCATGGATGGAGAGGGTTGGATTGAAACCTTTCAGAGTTTCTTGGGGACTTGAGAGATTGCCGGTTATGTTTATGTACAAACATGGGACTTTGAGGGCCGGTGTCCTGTTTTTTTTTTTAGATACCCCAGCTCGACCTGCTGCTGATCCCCCGGATCAGGTGCAAGGATGTTTGAAAAAGATGCAGGACAGTGGGCCTCGAGGCCTGGAATAGGGCACTGGAGGGAGGAATGGGAAAGGTCGCAGGTTATGGGGCCTGAAATCCTCAAAAAAACGTATTTTAATTTCCAAGTTTCCATTGTTTTTGAAGCCATAACCAGCTCAAGTCTAACTTGTTAATTTTAACAGTTTTTATCTACATAAATGTTAGAAAAACCTCCTGTTTTGTTAATTTTTCACTCTCCAGTTTTCTAGGTTGTAGAGAAAGTAAAATCACTCAAAAGAAATAGGAACTAGTCAACAGTCTTAAAGAAACCCTTTGTTGTACCTGTTTCAATAAGTAGAGGTATTGGAGAAGCAAGGCCACAACTTATTTGAACAATGACATATTAAATGGTAAATGTGTTTCATGATAAAGGTATTTTGGGGTTTAAACTCTGGAATGGAACTGACAAGTTTCCATTTGGCAAAACCACAGTTGAAATGCAGATCATGTCCACAGAACTGATGATACACTTGAAGGACAGAAGAAGAGGAAAATGGATGGAGGAGGTCTTTGTGAGAATGTTTGGATGATGACATTTAAAGGAACCAGATGCTCTTTGACTGTAAAGCACACACTGATGAGCTCCTGGACCAAAGCAGTGAGGAAGATGATGAATGAATAGAAGTGACAGCAACACATGATGATATGAAGAAGAAAACAATGATTCCCCTTAAGTGATATTTAGCAAAGCTCCAAAAATAACATTTCAAATAAAGTATTCAAACTTTCTGCAGATTCGGCATTTCAAAATGCATAAATGCTGTTACTTTAACAAACTCAAAGGGATGCCAGTTCGTCAAGACTGCTTTTAACTGCTTTGTGTACATGTTAAGATGACCTCACTTTCATTCAAAGATGAAGCTGATTTGACAATTTACATTCCCATTTGAAAAAATGTCATGAAATATTTCCATTTTTAAATGGTATTTAAAATGTATCCCATAAATTAACTTAAACCTATTACCTAAACCATGACAAGTAATTCAACAAAAAAAATGTGTTGAATTTTGATGGTTGTCAAAGCCTTTTTCAATCTGCTCCAAACACATCATGTGTTTTTTGTGAGGCTTAACAACAGCACAAAAATCTGACATTTTTCTAATGGCCAGAACAGGGCCGTTAGTGTGTCAGCACCCGGCCTTATCCTGGGGTCCAGTCCAGCTCCAGGCTGCCAAAGGTCCAGATTCTGTAAGTGTTCGTGCAGAACTGGGCCTTTGCTTTGTGGTTAGGTTAGGTTTCAACTGTGTGGCATCAAAGCACATAGTGGAAGCTGCTGTGAGGGATCTGCTTTGTTGGGCTGTACCAACAACAGCTCAACAGATGGCAAAGTTTTGATTCAAATGCTTCAGTCAAAATTAAATAATGCATACGGAATACATTATTGCTTACAGAAAATGCATTCTGAAATGACCTTTTGACGGAAAGCATTATGCAAAGATGACATGAATCATGACTGTAATTTGATGCTGCATACTTCAATTATAGATCTGCTGTCTAGCAGGTTTTATAATCTTACATTCAGGTCAATCGTTTCAAGCTTCAGTTGGATTTCAGGCTCAGACATCCGCATATTCAACAGTTGTGACCTGATTATTTTGTGTACTTTCTATCATTTACAGCATCCATTATCTAGGTTATATAACCAGGCAAAAAACCTGCTAACCCATCAGCGTGTCTGCAGAACACCATTAGTGTATCGAGGATGACTGTGGAGCTCTGCTGTTATTTACAACAAATCGCCAGCAGTTTGATTTGACGCAGATCTAGTTTAACTAAGAAACTTTATTCTTTTCATGTCATCATCTTTCATTGACTGGTTAGACAAAAAATTGGCAAAACAAATTGATCAAATTGCCTCTCCTTTATTGACAGGAAGTTGCTGCACCAGCGAGTTGAGGGGAAGGAAGTGTTAGAGGAGAACTTCCTGCCCAAACACCAAAGGGTGAAAGACCTCTGTCAGAGAGCTGAGTACCAGACCCCCTGTCAGCAGACTGAACAGGTACAGAAACTGGTGTAAAAGAGCGGTGAGATGGTTGTTCTGGGACAGATCTTATTTGTTATTCAAACTCCATTAAATACCTCTAACTGCTCATTATTCCCCCTGATCCTGTTTTAATTCATGATGTCATTAGTGATGGGTCAAGGAATCATTGAAACAAAATGGATGGTACTCAGCTTAAATGAATCATCTGTTGTTTGCAATACATCTTAGTTTAAGATTTTACAGAGCAAAGTTGGTTTTAGATACACTCTTTACCAAAAAACTTCAGACTCAAACTCAGGAATCACAAAAACTAGACTACAGACTGGATCAGGAGTCTCCCTGTAAACTCTTATTCCAACAAAGCCATGAAGAGCTGCTCTAATGTTACTTAAAGCTGTTGTCCTGACCCAGCTCTCTATGTATGTGTGAGTAGAAGTGGCAGTGCGTTGAGGATGCAACAGGAAAGCTGCGGCTCTTCAAGTGTAAGAGTGAAGGTGGAGGAGCTACAAACTTCCAGCGAGGCATGGTCAGCCGCCAGCGTCCGCTCAGTGTCAAATCACCCTTGAACCATCCTAAGCTAGACATATGCGACTGCGACTTTGGTGACCTTCGACTTTTCAACCTGCGGCCCTTCAACCAGAAACCTTTCTTCTACAAAAAGAGTGAGTGTTACTACTTCATGCCATGCTAAGAACTGAGCAACTTTGTTGCTATAATGGATCCTGAGGACCGGGTTTAGGAAACACAGTCCATTCTAATTGTTAGACTTGTAACAATAAAAGTGCAATTGCCAATAAGTCACAATGGACTGGTGTTTATTTTAACTAGGTAGGGTCAAAGAGGAGAGAAGATAAGAAACGGACAAACATGAAAAACACTGGAACATTCCACATTACAGAGAGCACACAACTCAATGCTGTTAAAGAGCAGAGACAGCTGGAAAAAATGTCATAGAAGGATCAGTCTTCAGTCTTATGTCAGTGCGCAAACAGGTTATTGTTTGAAAGTAGATGCAAACAACAAAATACTGGCAGATTTGCACACAGATGATTGCATTAAAGAGCTGCTGTATTTCTGCTTTTTTAATCATATTTTAAAGATCCACATCCAGATGTTTTCTGGAAACATGGACTCTGCAATCAGAAAGGTTTTATCAGACAGAATGTGAGAAGCTTTATGACTCTTTCATACATAGAAAGAGCGCAGTTAGAGGTTGAACTGGATCTCCAGTAGTCGGTCTGACCTTAGCTTTTTTAGAGAGCGTGGTGAAAAAAGGAAATATGTCCAAGTCCATGTCCAACAACAGTCATCACCAGCAGTCATCGTCTTCATTTACTGTTCTGCCAGCCTAGCAGCACTTGCGATAGCAGGCTGTTATTGGTGAGTTCATTCACTGACAAGCTGGATTCTGTAATAAAATAAATGTAATAAAGGAAGCACAGAACCTCAAGTAAAATTCAAAAATCTTTTTCATTAAAGTTCTCTGGATCTTTTCCATTCAAAAGTGTAGTTTTAGTGTCAGCCTTCATCTTCACTTCAGGCATGCAGCTGTAGATTAGTGGTGCAAAGCAGACCTCTACTGTCTGAGGAGAGAACTGCACCCAACTTACATTCATTCATTTTCTAAACCTGCTTTGTCCCTTTTGGGGTCACAGGGTGCCGGAACCTAACTCGGCCACTCATGGGCAAAGGCAGGGGACACCCTGGACAGGTTGCCAGTCTGTTGTCAGGCAACAATCACGCACCCATATGTGTGCACTCACACCTAGGGACAATTTAGAGTGACTAATTCACCTTTGAAGCATGTTTTTGGACGGTGGGAGAAAGCTGGAGTCCACGCATGCACAGGGAGAACATGCAAACTCCACACAGAAAGGTCCCTCAGCCAGGACTTGAACCTTTGAACAGCCGTCTTGCTGTGAGGCAAGGTACATATTAGTACATAAAAATAAGGGCAGTCAACTTTAACGCACGGGATTCATTTAAATAAATTAGCACGTTAATATTTATTAACACAAATTAAAAACATGTCAGAAGCAACAGCCTTCCTGTAACAAATGCCCTGAAACTTGTGGATCCGCTTTTGCAAGGATAAGGCAAAAGCGGAGTCACGAGACAGGCCAGGGTGAAAACACAAGATAGGGTTAACAGACAAAAGGTCATACACAACAGAACAAAAGGTCATAGACAACAAGACAAAAGGTCATACACAACAGAACAAAAGGTCATAGACAACAAGACAAAAGGTCATACACAACAGAACAAAAGGTCATAGACAACAAGACAAAAGGTCATACACAACAGAACAAAAGGTCATAGACAACAAGACAAAAGGTCATACACAACAGAACAAAAGGTCATAGACAACAGGGCAAAAGGTCATACACAACAGGACAAAAGGTCATACACAACAGGACAAAAGGTCATACACAACAGAACAAAAGGTCATAGAAAACAGGACAAAAGGTCATAGACAACAAGACAAAAGGTCATACACAACAGAACAAAAGGTCATACACAACATGGTAAAAGGTCATACCTAACATGGTAAAAGGTCATACACCACAGGGCAAAAGGTCATACACAACAGGACAAAAGGTCATACACAACAGAACAAAAGGTCATACACAACAGGACAAAAGGTCATACCTAACATGGTAAAAGGTCATACACCACAGGGCAAAAGGTCATACACAACAGGACAAAAGGTCATACACAACATGGCAAAAGGTCATACACAACAGAACAAAAGGTCATACACAACAGGACAAAAGGTCATACCCAACATGGTAAAAGGTCATACACAACAGGGCAAAAGGTCATACACAACAGGGCAAAAGGTCATACACAACAGAGCAATAGGTCATACACAACAGGACAAAAGGTCATACACAACAGAACAAAAGGTCATACACAACAGGACAAAAGGTCATACCCAACATGGTAAAAGGTCATACACAACAGGGCAAAAGGTCATACACAACAGAACAAAAGGTCATACACAACAGGACAAAAGGTCATACCCAACATGGTAAAAGGTCATACACAACAGGGCAAAAGGTCATACACAACAGAACAAAAGGTCATACACAACAGGACAAAAGGTCATACACAACAGGACAAAAGGTCATACACAACAGGACAAAAGGTCATACACAACAGGGCAAAAGGTCATACACAACAGGGCAAAAGGTCATACACAACAGGGCAAAAGGTCATACACAACAGAACAAAAGGTCATACACAACATGGTAAAAGGTCATACACAACAGGGCAAAAGGTCATACACAACAGGGCAAAAGGTCATACACAACAGAGCAATAGGTCATACACAACAGGACAAAAGGTCATACACAACAGAACAAAAGGTCATACACAACAGGACAAAAGGTCATACCCAACATGGTAAAAGGTCATACACCACAGGGCAAAAGGTCAAACACAACAGGACAAAAGGTCATACCCAACATGGTAAAAGGTCATACACAACAGGACAAAGCGTCATACACAACAGGGCAAAAGGTCATACACAACAGGACAAAAGGTCATACACAACAGGACAAAAGGTCATACACAACAGGACAAAAGGTCATACACAACAGAACAAAAGGTCATACACAACAGGACAAAAGGTCATACCCAACATGGTAAAAGGTCATACACCACAGGGCAAAAGGTCATACACAACAGGACAAAAGGTCATACACAACAGAACAAAAGGTCATACACAACAGGACAAAAGGTCATACACAACAGGACAAAAGGTCATACCTAACATGGTAAAAGGTCATACACCACAGGGCAAAAGGTCATACACCACAGGACAAAAGGTCATACACAACATGGCAAAAGGTCATACACAACAGAACAAAAGGTCATACACAACAGGACAAAAGGTCATACCCAACATGGTAAAAGGTCATACACAACAGGGCAAAAGGTCATACACAACAGGGCAAAAGGTCATACACAACAGAGCAATAGGTCATACACAACAGGATAAAAGGTCATACACAACAGAACAAAAGGTCATACACAACAGGACAAAAGGTCATACCCAACATGGTAAAAGGTCATACACCACAGGGCAAAAGGTCAAACACAACAGGACAAAAGGTCATACCCAACATGGTAAAAGGTCATACACAACAGGACAAAGCGTCATACACAACAGGGCAAAAGGTCATACACAACAGGACAAAAGGTCATACACAACAGGACAAAAGGTCATACACAACAGGACAAAAGGTCATACACAACAGAACAAAAGGTCATACACAACAGGACAAAAGGTCATACCCAACATGGTAAAAGGTCATACACCACAGGGCAAAAGGTCATACACAACAGGACAAAAGGTCATACACAACAGAACAAAAGGTCATACACAACAGGACAAAAGGTCATACACAACAGGACAAAAGGTCATACCTAACATGGTAAAAGGTCATACACCACAGGGCAAAAGGTCATACACCACAGGACAAAAGGTCATACACAACATGGCAAAAGGTCATACACAACAGAACAAAAGGTCATACACAACAGGACAAAAGGTCATACCCAACATGGTAAAAGGTCATACACAACAGGGCAAAAGGTCATACACAACAGGGCAAAAGGTCATACACAACAGAGCAATAGGTCATACACAACAGGACAAAAGGTCATACACAACAGAACAAAAGGTCATACACAACAGGACAAAAGGTCATACCCAACATGGTAAAAGGTCATACACCACAGGGCAAAAGGTCAAACACAACAGGACAAAAGGTCATACCCAACATGGTAAAAGGTCATACACAACAGGACAAAGCGTCATACACAACAGGGCAAAAGGTCATACACAACAGGACAAAGGGTCATACACAACAGGACAAAAGGTCATACACAACAGGGCAAAAGGTCATACACAACAGGGCAAAAGGTCATACACAACAGAACAAAAGGTCATACACAACAGGACAAAAGGTCATACCCAACATGGTAAAAGGTCATACACAACAGGGCAAAAGGTCATACACAACAGGGCAAAAGGTCATACACAACAGAGCAATAGGTCATACACAACAGGACAAAAGGTCATACACAACAGAACAAAAGGTCATACACAACAGGACAAAAGGTCATACCCAACATGGTAAAAGGTCATACACCACAGGGCAAAAGGTCAAACACAACAGGACAAAAGGTCATACACAACATGGTAAAAGGTAATACACAACAGGACAAAGGGTCATACACAACAGGGCAAAAGGTCATACACATCAGAACAAAAGGTCATAGACAAGAGGACAAAAGGTCATACCTAACATGGTAAAAGGTCATACACCACAGGGCAAAAGGTCATACACAACAGGACAAAAGGTCAAACACAACAGGGCAAAAGGTCATACACAACAGGACAAAAGGTCATACACAACAGGGCAAAAGGTTATACACAACAGGGCAAAAGGTCATACACATTAGAACAAATGGTCATACACAACAGAACAAAAGGTCATACACAACAGGACAAAAGGTCATACACAACAGGACAAAAGGTCATACACAACAGGACAAAAGGTCATACACAACAGGACAAAAGGTCATACACAACAGAACAAAAGGTCATACACAACAGGACAAAAGGTCATACCCAACATGGTAAAAGGTCATACACAACAGGGCAAAAGGTCATACACAACAGGGCAAAAGGTCATACACAACAGAGCAATAGGTCATACACAACAGGACAAAAGGTCATACACAACAGAACAAAAGGTCATACACAACAGGACAAAAGGTCATACCCAACATGGTAAAAGGTCATACACCACAGGGCAAAAGGTCAAACACAACAGGACAAAAGGTCATACACAACATGGTAAAAGGTAATACACAACAGGACAAAGGGTCATACACAACAGGGCAAAAGGTCATACACATCAGAACAAAAGGTCATAGACAAGAGGACAAAAGGTCATACCTAACATGGTAAAAGGTCATACACCACAGGGCAAAAGGTCATACACAACAGGACAAAAGGTCAAACACAACAGGGCAAAAGGTCATACACAACAGGACAAAAGGTCATACACAACAGGGCAAAAGGTTATACACAACAGGGCAAAAGGTCATACACATTAGAACAAATGGTCATACACAACAGAACAAAAGGTCATACACAACAGGACAAAAGGTCATACACAACAGGACAAAAGGTCATACACAACAGGACAAAAGGTCATACACAACAGGACAAAAGGTCATACACAACAGGACAAAAGGTCATACACAACAGAACAAAAGGTCATACACAACAGAACAAAAGGTCATACACAACAGGACAAAAGGTCATACACAACAGGACAAAAGGTCATACACAACAGGACAAAAGGTCATACACAACAAGACAAAAGCAATGAATAACGCTGGGGATTGGAGTGAGGAAGACGGAGGACAGTCAATACTTTGGAGAGAACTCACTCTGGTGACCGGAGGAAGAATTAGATGGTTGAGTCCTGACACATTTGCTTTGCGTCGGACAGTTCTGGCTTCCGAGGCGTGTGTTATTTTCTGAACATGTGCACTTCATTGGGCACTATCCCTCTTATGACATGGTCACTTACAAAAGAAATAAATATTCAAACAATTAGTACTTTATTCTTTATTTTTTTATTTGGTTTAGACTGCATTCTCACAAAAAGCGGACTATTTGGTAGGCGGTGCGGCCCGTTGTCATGGTAGCACAGCAAAGCATCGCTAACCGGCAAAGAAAAGCGACTTATATGCT
Organism: Oryzias celebensis; assembly: GCA_014656515.1. NCBI lineage: Eukaryota > Metazoa > Chordata > Actinopteri > Beloniformes > Adrianichthyidae > Oryzias > Oryzias celebensis. Next base: position 116,642 of record BNCR01000039.1, read on the forward strand.
GATGGTCACGATAGGTTCACTAAAGCATCAGATCAGTTTCAGTCACATTTCAGACAATAACAATGAAGGAGAAATGTTCTCTCTGGCCTTCATACGTTCATACGCTGCATATTGTTGTATAAAATGAACCTAGTAAAACTTTGTGATTAATCACAATTCAAAAGTGTGACAGCAGTAATAAAATATAAATGTACATTATTTGGTCACTAAAAACATGAAATTAAAAGTAATTTGTTGCCAGGTGAAAGTGCATTTGTCATTTAAAAATGGGATACACAGTTAATAATAATAAAATGCACAGCTGCACAGTTCAAACTTCCTAGATAGAAGAAGTTCAGATTTAATTTGAATGTTTCCTATGTTTAAAATGTTTATGCAGTGGGGTAAACACTGTTCTGGAGTCTTTTTGTCCTTACTCTGCTTGACCTGTAGCGTTTGCCTAAAGGCAACAGATCAAACAGAGGTGTAAAGTTTCTTGTTTGATATTTTTAATGACATTTTGTTGAAGTGATAAACACTTTTTAAAAAATTTTGTTTAGTGAGATACTTCCAGAGATTTCTTTATTGTATCAGTGAGACTTGATATTTACTGCATTTGTGTGTCAGAATTCAAGGTCCAGAAGAGTTTTGTGAGGAACCGCTTCAGCCGCTCCCTCCCCGTGGTGAACAGTTACCCGGGGAACAGCAGTCTGGGCGACACCCTCAGAAGTTTTCAACAAACAGGAGAAGAGCTGGAGGAAGAGTTCAGTGGAATGGGAACACCTCCCAACACAGCTATCCCGTCCAGTTCCATCAAAGTGACCCACAGGTTTGTCATTTTCCAGCCATCTTCTGAATCCGCTGAATCCCTTTTGGTCTCACAGGGTTGCTGGAGCTTTCCCAGCAACAGCTCACATGCACATCTAGGAGCAATTTAGAAAAAAAAAAAGAATTAAGCCATGAAGCCTGTTTTTCGACTGTGGAAAGAAACTGCAGCGTCTAAAGAAAACCCACATATGAACTAGGAGAACATGCTAACTCCACAGAGAAAGAACCCAGCCTGAACCAGGGCCATCTCAATGTAAGGTTGATCCTACAGTGAACAGCTGTTCGTAGTCCAGTGTGTATATATGTATTATATATTATATATATATATAGTGTATATGTATTATAACATGCTATCTGCAGGCTGGAAAAGCTGCTGTTCGCTCTTCCAGAGGATCCTCAGCTGTTGTCTTCCCTGCAGGTGCTCTATCCTGTCCAACGCCACGGTGAAGTGTGACACAGGAGTTTATCAGTCTCTGCAGGCCTGGAAGGATCACAAGCTGCACATTGACCATGAGGTAAGACACTCTGACACTGAACAACTCTCACAACTTTCATGTTGTGAGAGAACTGCATGTGGGTTTGGGAGAAGCACTGTGGCACACAGAGAAGCTGCAACTGTCCTTTAAAACCTCTACTTTGTTTCATTTATCCGAGCTAAGAATAGTATTTTTACTTCTCTTCTTGCAGACGACTTTGTTGGCCCTTCAGCAGTTCTTTCTTTTTGTTTCAGTATTCCAAATATTTTTGTAAAGAGCTTCAATGACATTTGTCTTTAAAAAAGATTCAAAGTTTTAAGACCTCACTTCTTTGTATCATGTGGGTTGATTTAGGTAAAGGTTCTGATTTAAATTCTTGCAGATTTTTTCTAATTTCTTACCAACAAAGAAATGTTTGGCTGCTGTCAAGATAACCCCTTTACAAGTGAAGCATAACCTGTTTTTATTCAAATAAAAACATTAATAATGAATTTTCTGATGAAATCTTCTGCAGACTGGGGTTGGTGCAGGCCAGTTCTTGGTGTTCTGGGTCATTTATCATGTTTCGTGGGTTCTGGTTTTGTTCTTTGTTTAGATCTTTCAGTTTTCTTCCTTGTGATCTGAATGTAACACTGTGGATCTCTGAGCAGAGACACTAAAATAAACAGCAAAAAAAACCAGTTTAAGAATCAAGTCCATTTGTAGTGGATCATGATGTTGAGGTCAAATGATCTTACTGTATCTGAGTTTAATATGAATGACCATCAAATGATATCATCATTTGATGGTCATTCCCTGTTCCAAGCAAGCAATGTGATGATGATAAATGTATGAAATAAAACCAAGCCAGACGAGTGAAAGTCGCATCAGTGCAGTAAATATACAGCTTCAATTCCCTCTACTTTGGTCTTTGGTTAAGAGTGTTCCCTTTTGCTGTTCATATTAGATGCACTTCTAAAATATTTGTGACACATTTATTAATTTCTGCTAAAAGACCAAGTTTAGTGTATTTTCGAGGTTGATTTGTTATTTTTAAACCTCTATTAAATGTGTGTGAAGTTATCCTTATAAAAGTTGCTATTTTCTCCATTTTAAGTCATTTAATGACAGCTGAATAATCTATAAGAATTTTCAAGCTCTAAGTTGCACAAGTTGTATGTAGTTTTCTTGAATTGTTTTAAACTTCAGGCAAACATAGGTGTGATGTTATTCTTATAAGAGTTATCCTTATTTTTAGTATTTTTTACAACAGTCCTTTAAGTTGCAAAAATGTACGAACTTCTAGTTGTACTTTTTGAAATAAGTATTTGAACTGTCCATTTGGGTTGTATTTGGGGCGGGGCACTGAGGGGCACAACTAGTGCAGCTTGCCCAGGGTATCATTTGTGACAGAACCTCCACTGCGCAGCTTGATGTGAAAGTTGTTCTCTGCATTTGACCCATGAGGGAGTGGTGAGCTGCAGACACAGCTGCTCCTGGGAGTCATTTGGGGGTTCCCCTCAATGCTGAGTGTCAAGCAGAGAGGCTTTGGATCCCATTTTTAGTCTTTGGTATGACTCGGCCTGGATTTAAACTCACAGACTTCCAGTTTCAGTGCAGACACTCTACCACAAGGCCACTGAACTGGTTTAGTCAGGATTAGTCAGTCAGGAAGACCATCTGCCATGACCAGCTGGGGTCATGGAGAACAGGAAGGAGACAGACGCAAACAGACATGATAACACTGGAAACTATAGAGTACCTACAGGCGGCTGTGGTGCAGAGGGAGGGCAGTTGTCCTCCAAGACACTGAATCCCATATTGCTAGTGTGTGAATGGTACTGTGATTGTAGAGCGCCTTGGGCCTTCAACGAAGGTAGAAAAGCGCTTTACAAGTATACGCCATAACTGAGCTAAACTTGCTATTCAGTTTTTTACATTTTAAAAATCTACAGTTGCACTGAAGTATCAGAAAGCTTTATGTTTCACACCATTGATTCTTTTAAATAGTGAGAAAAACTAATCAACCCTTTAGCTCCTCATCCTGTCCATCCAAGTTTCTAAAGTCTTTTTGTCTCATCTTTGAAGTACGGTGGCCCTGAAGTGCAAATCACATCAACAAATCACTTAACACAAAAACATTTTAAAGATCACAATGACAATAAACAAAAATATATTAAAAAATCTGCATTACATTTTAGAAAACAAAACAACATTCCAGAAACAAAACCTAAAAAATAACAATGAATTAAACACACTTTGGAAAACAAAATGACGTAACAAAAAGTACCTACCTTTGCCGGTTTCTCAATGTGTTTGTTTTTTTAAATATCATCTTGTTTTCTGAAATGTTTTTTCATTTTTGTTTTTTTAAATTTTATTTTCTGGAATTTTGTTTTCTAAAATGTAATTCAGACTTTTTAAATATTTGCTTTGATTTTTTTTTTGCTTTAAAATGTTTTTGTGTGGAGTGATTTGTTGATGTGATTCTCACTTCAGGGCCACCAAATTGATGTCCTTAAAACCAAAAGCAAAGAAAAAGCACAGAACATTTGTTTCTGATGTTCTACACTGGTCCCACATTTTCCCCCAAACTGACTTGTCTTTCTGTTAGATCGAGACTTTACAGACAAAGATCAAAAACCTAAGAGAGGTTAGAGGTCATCTGAAGAAGGTCCGGCCCCGGGAGTGTGACTGCAACAAGTATCTGTAAGACCTCCACACCTGAAAGCAGATCCACGTTGCAGCATGAGCTCAGTGCTGATGTCTGTGTGTGCTCAGGTACAAATCCAAACTGAAGAACAAGCTAAAGCTTAGAGGAGAAGGAGGACGTCATCCGTTCAGGTGAGACTAACTGAAGCTGGCACATTCAACCCAGTTCTAAACCGTCTAGAGGTTTGGTGAAGTTTATTGCTGCATCATACCGTCTATGATCATCATCATTGAGCAACCCCACATCCTTCCACACAGTCTCCAGACTCAGACAGATGTAAACTCAAAGTGAGTGTAAATATTCAGCACCATAATGAGCCGCTCATACTGACTTTGTATAATTGCTTTGGTGAAAATATATAGAATAATCATGTGTTCCTGCTGTATTTATGCCACTGTGCTTCAGATCACTAAACCTAATTCCCAGAAAACTTTTATCCAGCTCTTGTCATTGTATGTTTGGATGTTTTATTGTAATGTCTCCAGTTATTTTAGAGGCAAAACAGACTTTATTTGTTTGTCACAGTTCACACGCAGATGCATTACCATGCTTAGTAGTGGGTTCAATGCATAAATAACTTTCTGTGATTATTTTTGGCGTAATGGTTATTTGAAATATCCTTCACCAAACGTTTTTTACTTTGATAGATAATCAGCAAAGTCATCAAGAGCTTAAATGTGGATACATGTTTTAAGAAGGATTTTTGTTATCCTATCATTTTTGTCCTAGAAAGCAACCACACAACAGAGTTTTTGAAAAGCTAAAACCAAACCAAAAATCCCTTTGTGTCAGTTACCTGCTCTAGTGTCTGAGAACCAATAAATGCGCCGAGAACTGTGATCATCCTGAACTAAAATAGGAACACAATTGTATTTGTGTTTTATTTATGTGCAGAATCATCTATAGGCTCCACTTTCAACCCTCTGGAACCGACTCTTACTGATAACAAAACCCTGATAACCAATCAAAACTGATAACATTTCTTTTATTGTCATGAACTTTATTCAGCTGCCACGGGGAAGGCGTGTTGTGTTAGAAACGTGTGCGATGTTCATAAACCTTGGTCATATTGTCTAGTTTTTTGGTAACATTTAACTCTTTCTTTGTTGTCTTTGTAAGTAAACTCCAGATTATTTCAATTAGTCTTTTACCATGAAACCTAAACACATCTTTTTGAATAATCTGCCCTTTTTTCAAAATGTGTCTTAATCCAAAATATTCATCTCAACAGCTAAAATCCTCAAAGCCGACAGAGAAACTCCTGTTTTTAGTGTTGATTTTTTTTTTCTGAGTAGGAAGAGCCGGGCTAGGGACAAGAAGGCATGGCTTCAGAAGGAGCAGAAGAGGAGGAAAAAGATGAGGAAGATAATCAAGAGGATCAGAAACAACGACACCTGTTCAATGCCTGGACTCACCTGCTTCACACATGACAACCAGCACTGGCACACGCCTCCTTTCTGGACACGTACGGCCCACTGCTCACGTTCATCTGCTTCTAATTTGATGCTAAACCCAATCATGACTTCCATATTGATTACACATCTCTAACAATTATTTTGGTCAATTTAAAAAACCGGTAGTTTTGGTCAGCAGGATGCTGACATTAAAAACATTACATTCATTAGTGAAGTAAATGATGTCTAGAAAACACCCCCTTGGATGTTTCAACCTTTTATTGCTTCATTATATTAAATCAAGATCAACAGAACTTGACTTTTTGGACGAAAATTGCTTTTAAATAAAATGCAAATGCTAGCTTTTTTATTGAATTAAATCACAGTTTGTTTCATGAATGTCTTAATAGAAGTCTGTGTTTGTGTGTGACAGTGGGTCCATTCTGCGCCTGCACCAGCGCCAACAACAACACATACTGGTGTCTGCGAACTATTAACGAGACCCACAACTTTCTGTTCTGTGAGTTTGCCACTGGCTTTCTGGAGTTTTTTGACCTCAGCACAGACCCGTACCAGGTACGCACAATGACACGAGTGACACTGTGGACACAGACCCTGAACACCAGACAAGCTCAGACTGTGCTGTGATCATCTGCAGTTGATAAACGCTGTGGGCTCTTTAGACCGGACCGTTCTCAACCAGCTGCACGTCCAGCTCATGGAGCTCCGCGGCTGCAGGGGGCATAAGCAGTGCAACCCCCGCACGCGCTCAGTGGAGCTGGGTATGACACACTTGCACATGCAAACACACATCTCTCCTTGTGGAGGATTTTTAAATTCAACTTCAGATTTGTGCAAACAGCTGCTCCAAAGACTTTGCATGGTTTTTCTGAGGATGCTGGGTCCAGTTTTGTTGCAGCGGTAATGTTAGCTTGGGGATGAAAGAGGCTGCAAGCGAGCAGGAAAGCATGTCAAACAGATGAGTGACGGGAAATGGGGGCGGCCACCCACAAATCAGAGGTGAATTTCTGATGAACCGCTGCTGCTCTGCAGAAACTATGTCCTTAAAAACATCGCAGCTTTAAAAGAGCTTTGGGAACGCTTTTACAATAGATCAAAAATGATTGGAGTGGGACTTTGACATTATGTTTTTTGGTGGAGGTATCTTTCAGGGGCTGTTCATATGATGGTATTGTATTGAACAAGCAAAAAAAAAGTTTTTTTGGATGAACACTATTTGTGGATGCAAATACAGAAGACTGACAGATGATCAGAACTAAAGAGGAAGGATTAAATCAAATGAAAGAATTTGAACTTGTCTGCATGATAAAGACTGCTTAAAGGTGGAGTCGTGTGGTTGTCTGTCCCACATAAAAGTGAATAGACTGAGCTGTTCTATAACCAGCTGGCCATCTGGACACTTACCATGGCCTCAGTGCTTCTCCAGTTGTTGCTGACTCATTAACCATTAGATTTGTCCTTTCAGCAGGTAGACGGGCTCACGGCAGCTTCGACAACTACAGGTACACACGTGAACACGCTGTCATTGTTCTTCTGCTCTGAATGTGGTATGCTTCATAGCAAAGCTGAGGGCTGCTGCTGGTTGGCTTAAAGGGACGGTGTGCATTTGTGTCTCTGTGTGTGCTTGGGTGTAACATGGTGTGTGTTTGTTGTATCAGGCTGTTTGAAAGGAGAAAGTGGCCAAAAGTCAAGAGACCTTCATCCTCCCGAGCCTTGTGAGTTTGCTCTTCATCTGGCCTGCATGCTGCTTAGTGACCGAGTCCCTCATCTGCTGTCTGTCTGTGTAACATCCTTTACATTTAACCATTAACACTGATGTTTTCTCTTCAAAATACACATTTATGTTGAAGCAAACAGTAGAAAAATGACTGGAACAGTCTTTTTTTTTTTTTTTTAATGCGTTTGCTCTTTTTCTTGTCAAACTTTTGCAAGAAAGACAGGTCAGGAACAGTTGTTAGGAACATCAATTCTGCTATTTTTCTCAAAATGCCCATTTTCATCCATCTGTTCATGCACTTTTTTGTAGCTGCAAAGGCCTCCTTTGAATAGTACATTAAAACTCAGTAAAGGATCCCTTTGCACATGTGGATTGTTGAGGGGAATGCGTATGGCACAACACTCAATGTCAATGATGAGATATTCCATCAGCAAACATGTCTTTTTGACTTTGGAAAACTGGGTATAAAGTAAAAACTGAATAAAAAACAAGAAGCTTCTAGTAAATGATGAAAAAAACACAACTTCATCAATGCTTGTGGAAAACCAAAAACCTCTGAACAGACGACAGAAGGATCCTCCCAATGAAATGAGTGTGCACAAGCCCGTCTTCTTTCAACCAATAAGATCAGGGCATGCGCTTACCTTCTCTTTCAATCCACTTTGAGCTGCTCAAATTCAGCTCAAACTCAGCTTTGGGAGCAGTTAGTCACATGCCCCTGTACAGGGGTTTGACTCGTATGGGGTTTGCAGCTTGTGGGGGTGGGCCTGTGGAGGGTCATAGAGAGGTGAGGCTGCATCTTAAAGGGAGCTCAGGTGTGTTTTGCAGGTTTCTTGAGGTTCGTGTGGCCACATCTTGAAAGGGATGACATGAAAATGGAACGTACCATTGTTGTGCGTGTGATGAGTGGATTGAGAAGTATTTGCTTGGATAAATGGAAGTTACACACAGTTTTGACATTTTGTCGGGGCGGGGTCCCTACGCCACACTCCAATAAATAAAAATGACTAGAAAAATGGAAACTCTGTACGACGCATCTCAGCGACTTCACCCTTTCCTCCGCTTACATGTTCATAAAGTGTTCTACAGCCTCTGTGCTGCAGCATGACCGTAGAAAAATATGTGCGGTAGCATCTCTGCTCTACGGGCTCACTGAGCGGCGTCCCACCTTGACATTTTCTGCAGACCATCTGCTTACCTGCACAGATTTTCCCTTTTTTTGCTCCCAGACAGCATGTATCCACCTGCAAGGGTAGTGGTGACAGAGGCATAAACAGTCACGTTGAAGGAAGGAGGTTTGATGCTCAGACTCTAAATCAGGACATCAGAAAATCACGGAGCCGAACTAGATTCACATCAGCTCAGAATCCAGTTGCTTCTTCCAGCAGCATAGTGCTGTCTGTCAGAAATTACATTTCTGTGAAATTGTTTTTCCTCAACAAACTTGTTTTTTAAAACTGTTGCTTCCATCTCTGCATGGATCTCCATCGTCTGTCTGCTCACTGTCTGACTGAAAGACACTGTCCTGCTGCTGTGTGGTTAAAGATGACTCTGCTGTGTCTCCAGAGGACCCATCTGGGATGGCTGGAAGGGATAGGGAGCCCTCTGCCGCCACCCTCACCAACCTAAAGGAAGGAGGCGTGGTCACCGAGCTGACATGACAAACCGACAGCCTCAGTAGTAAACCAGTCCGCTTCTGCAACATTATTCAGCCTTCCCCTCCTGCTGCTCAGGAAGCCTCTCGGATGAAACACTAACCCCTCCACCAGAGGCCACCCCCTCTGCTGCCACTGCTGGGAGCTGGAAGGATTTGGCTGCAACCCAGGGAAGGAGGAAGAAAAACAGGAGGAGGAGGAGGAGGATGATGCATAGAAAAAGAGTCAAAGGAGAAAAAGACAGAGATGTTTTTAGAAAACCAGCAGCTTTTTGTCCTGAGTTTTACCTTTCACGTGTGACAGAATCAACTCTCAGCTCAATGACCGATCCTCTCTTCATGTTAATGAGCCTTTTACTGTAAATTCATGCTTTGTTTTTTTCTTTACTCATTTTTGAAATAGAATTTAGGTTGAGCTATTTTGCACATTGCAAAAACCAAATTATATTATTAAAAAACGTATTACTAAAATAGGGTATTAATAAAGTTTGGTGAACTAGATTTAAAGGAAAAATGTCAAAATGATTTTAACAATACACTTTTGCAAACCAAGAGCAAGTTTTAGCTCCTCACAAGGATCAGCTTTTGTTTAGTTACATTTCAACTAACGAAACATTAGTTTGTCATTTTAACCTATCTTTAAAATAAGAATGTTTATATTTATTTAAAAAAGAGGTTGGGCGATAAACATCTCACTTTACAAAATTCAATACGTTCAGTCATATCCTTTGAGTTTGTGCAGTAAATACATGTAAATAAAAAGTCCTAAAAGGCCTGAAAATTGTGCAAAAAATAAAACAAGGTGATATTTCAATGGTAACATTAACTGTTAATAAGGTTTATTGTAAAGAAAAAGTCAAATCTTTATAAAAAGTTTTTCATTGCCATATTGCATCTTGCGTCAAATTAAATGACATATTTTTAAAATAACATTTCATGAATGGAATTAAAATAAAATGTAGTTGCTGGTTTTCACTTGCAGCCCTTTATAGAATCTATTTGGCCCGAATCCTGCAGCTTTTAGAGTTCTACTGGATGTAATAATGTAGTCACTTCTTTTAAAAATCTATATATTCAATGTTTTTATGACAGTTTAGGATCTCAAGTTTCCTGGAAGGGTCATCATTGAAGACGTTTGTTACAGTATTAATATTAAATGGAGTGTTAGAGTAATTTTTAAAAAGTGACCCACGTTTCTTCTCCTCCTCCACATCCTCCTGAAGTGATCTTCCAGTGACCACTGTCCTGCGTTCTTGTTTTATGTTTCTTTGACTGTCTGTGAGGATTGCAAGGAGCTGATTATTTTCACTGCTAAACTCAGACTGGAAGAACTTGACCAATTCAGCATCACTTCTCACAAAGAAACCTTTTTTTTCTAACTTGAGTGTCTGTTAGTTTATGTTTTTTTTTAAAGAAGAAATTAACCTGTTGACTGACATGAGTCAGTAAACTCCCAAGCTGCCACAATACAGCACGAGATAAGAAAAAATCACATTCCCAGTCTTCAGTTTCACAGTCAAAATCCCTACAAAGTCACATTTATTTGTTTTAGAAAGTCTAGTAAAAGCCACTGACCTGACCGAAGAAATCAAAGAGCTGTGACCTCATCAGCTGATGTTTCTGCTGTCGTTTACCCACATGAAGGCGCACACAGCTCGTCAGCGGACTCGTGCTTTGTTTGTCCTGATCAGAACTCTGCCATGAGTCAGCACTGGAAACAAAGGCTGGGAGTGGGCGTGGCTTCTTCGAAAAGTATGTTTTTAAACAAGCCAAAGCTCTTTGTGAATCATTTGCTGTGTCCTAATTCCTTCACTATTCCCTAAACCCCAAAAGATTATATAATGCAGGATTATCCAGTGCCCTGGATTTTAATGCCGTTTGGAGACCAAATATGACTTCACCCATTTACTGAGGATAACTCTAGTTAATACAAGCATTTTACAAAGACTATTCATAAATCTTTTGTGTTCTGGCAATGAAAACCTCGAAGATTTATTGTAAAAAATGTATATTTCAATACATTTTTACATACAAAAATACGTAAATATTTCGTACATAAAATACATTCAAAAATGTCTTTTCCATACAAATTATGTATATTTCAATACATTTTTTCTAATGACAAATCATTCAAAGGCAATGCATTGTGGTCTATATTCCCCCATTGAGTTAGCATTAAGGCACGCTGGTTTTTCCCTGAGACTTCTGGGAAGTTTCCAGGACACTGGATTATAGAGCTGTAGATTCCTAAACTCTGACAAAATGGTGATATAAGCAGTGAGATCATTTGGACCCAAGGAATGGCTTCTTTTGCAGCATTTGAGGCAAATAAAGCACAACATTAGTGCAGCCTCGTGCATATTATGTCCCTTTAGTCTTTAGCATATTTTTTGCACCAAATTTAAACCAAGTGACCCATAAAAATCTAATAGGACTAGTTCCACACAGGCTGGGTAAATAATGTCATCACTTTCAGACGTTGCTGCCCCTCAATGACGTCATCAATAGTTGTTGGTCATCTACGTTAGCGTGTAGCTGCCAGTGCTCAGAAAATACACATCAGTTTTATAACTTTAAAAAGTCAAGCTAAAACAACAAGTCATTACTTCTATTGAAATGTAAACTTCTGTGCTTCAGAGCATGCGCACATGAAGAGGGATACCTACAGTAAGTCCTAACGCCTTCCTCTTTAAAAAACTGATTTCAGACACCCCTACAGCTCCAAATGTCCCTACAAGTGGAGGGGTAGGGAGAAGGCGCACAGGTAGGGGAAGAATTTGGATTGGGCATACATGTCCAGAACACAGAGTGTATAAAATCAATCCTTTCTGTTTTTTAAAGTTGCTGTCAGGATCTGGGAGCACCAGAATATTTTAATCTTCAAACATTTCTTTGCATTTCAGATGAAATGCCCTCAATGAAAAGCCCAGCTGTCTGGCATCTTCAAATAAAAAATATGTAATTGCTCCATTTGGAATGAGAAAAAAAGCATTATAAAAGGTAGCCTAAATGACTGAACCACTCGCAGCTTTCAGCGCTCTTTACATCAAACTTTGAAGCAGGCGGTAAAAACATTTACAGCCTCAAAAATATATGCAGTTGTCAGAGTCCGTGTCCAAAGGAACAAATAGAAAAAGTCCCACAGTCAAGGCTGAGTCTGACATCAGAGGATGAATATATGATGTATGAAGAAGAGGCAGGATTCCGTAACCTTTAGAATTCTGTTCTCATGCCAACAAATATTTATTTTGAAGCACTTGTCACTCTGTCTTTGATTGGGAATCTTTTAAATGAAAAGAGTTTCACGAATGAACACAAAACATGACAAGCTTACGAAGTTAAGGACAAGAATGTGAACGAACTTAAACTGAGATGACATTTTAAAATCTTTATATTCAAATTAAAAGTTCAGAGGTGGGATCACTCCACTCCTGTAAACTAGAGAAGTTCATAAAAGTATCAAATACTTTAGTCATTGTATTCTGATTATCCCTACAGTGTTATTCAGGAACGGTGGTTGTTGGATGAAAAGTGTGAGTCTGTTTTCCTTTTTTTGTGAATGTGTATTTGTAGTCTGTAAAAAAGAAATGTCTGCAAATACTGCTCTGTTGGTCCCTGATTGCGAGCTGCAATGTTTTTGTTCTTTTTGGTGGTTCTCTCACACACAGAAGCGCATTCAGTTGAAAACATGGCAGCTTCACAGTTGGGATGTGGAGCTTGAAGAGGTTGGGAGGGATCAATCACGCTCAAGTCAGATTATTTACACATTAAGTACATCTGGTAAAAAAATGTTCTTGTAAATATGTAATTGTCAAACATAAACTACTGATTAGTGACAGTCTTACTGCCCCCCCACTCCTGATCAAAGTACAGGGAAAGGTTGAACACTGTAAACCCGAGTCTCCTCTTTCCTGTGTGGAAGCAGCAGGTCACCTTCCTGTTTTCTTTGTTTGGTTTTTTACCTTCACTATATTTGTTCTGTGGAGCTTTTTGCTTTGTGAACTTAACTTTCTGGTAACCGTGTCTGCGTTTGACTGCTTCACACCCTCTTTGTTCTGTTTGTGTTATTATACACTCCAGCTCTGCCAAACCCGCCATCGGTGACCTTCTTAATCTCAGTTTTTTTTGCCTCAAAATAAAGAACTTGAATTGCAGTCTGCTCCTCCCTACATCCATTTTCTGATTTTTGCCAATGCAGAAAGACCTGGGCTCAGCGGACACTTCCAGTTGTGCGTGCTGCTGTAGGACTCCCTATATTTAATAAGTTAGAGATAATGTGAAAAACTCGGTGGAGGTCGTAAACATTGTGTTTGTTTCACTTCAGTTTTTCAGGATGGGAGGCAATTGTATTGGGGTAATAGACATGATGGTCTCGCTGTGCTCAGCGTGTTTTACTTATTGTGGCCAAAATTCTAAAAGAAAAACCTTTTTAATGTGGCATCAGTTTCAACATTCAGTTGGAATGAAAAGCTGATTTTACCAGTAAGTCATTCCAAGTTCAACAGTCAAACATCCATGAACACACGACTTTGCTTGATGGACGAGCAGCATCACCTGGTCAGAGCTCCTTCAGGTTGCTGGGAGACAGTCAGGTGTTGCAGGTGATTTTGCTGAATTTGAGGCATTGAAACAAATCTAATGTCTTCCTCCTTCTAGTCTTTGTACAAATGTGATTTTGTGGGTAAAAAGGAAAGCAAACCAAACCTGTTCAAGCTTCACTTTTTATTAGACAGAAAATTGTTCATCATGCAGATGTGCCCTCGCCAACAGCTGTAAAACTTGAGGTTTTCAGTTTTACATCACTGCACTGTTCACTTTGCTATCCTCTATCACATGCATATTGCACGCAGTTTTTAAATAAAGCAAATTAAATAGTTTCCTCTGTTAAATAAAGATCATGTTAAAGAAAACCGCAACATGATTACTGATTTAGTTGACATTTGTGTATGAAACAAACTTTGTGAGACTGTTTTTAAAAAGAAAAAAAAACATCTTCTGAACTTAACTAAGTGTAACAAAGAGCTTGATAAAGCAGCTTGCAGAACAGAATGGGACTAAAGTTGTATGTTTTTTAGTTGTAGCCGCCCCTCCAAAAAAGCAAAAAAACCCTAAACGCCACTGAAGCATCACTAACTCATAATCCAACAGCCATTATCTGTCAACACTAACAATGCTTTCCCCCAAATGTTTCATACTTACATGTAATTGACAACAGTCTCTTTAAGTGCTACAGTGTGTGTTGTGTCAAAACACCAGCTTGTGAGTGGGCTCTGCTCACTAAACCCTCAGTCTGCCATCAGTAGATAAAAGTGCATTTTTGCTATATTTGCATTTGTGTTTAAAGCGTTTTTATCAGACTGAGTTCATCAAAGATGGGGTCAGCCCAGGACAGCACCCGAGTCCATCACAGGGTCCCACAAAGACAACCATGCACACTCACATTCACACTTAGGGACAATTTAGAATCAACAATTAACCCATGAAGCATGACTTTGTTACTGTGGGAGGAAACTGGAGTGTCCAAAGGAAACCCAAACATGCACGAGGAGAAGATTCAAACTCCCCGCAGAAAGAACTCTTCCAGGATTTGAACTTTCTTTCCATTTGCCTGCAAACCTCTACACCACCATGCAGCTCTATGAACAAAACTGGAACCACAAATGTAAAATGCCATTATTATAAGTTGCCCCCTGAAGTCATTGTTTTCAATTATCAATCACCTCTGGGGAATAAGTTTGCAAGCCCTTACGTAAAGTTTCAGAGCGAGATGAAAGTTTGCACACAAGACCTAAAGACACCAAAGCCAAAGCACATTTCTATGTTCTGCACATTTGTTCAGTTTAACAAAGGATGATGAGGACAGAGATGAAGGTCATAAGCTATTCAGTTCCACAGATTGCAGACTTCAGGATGTCTTTCACATCTGGTGACTTCCTCCTGCGGCACTTGGTGGCATGGCAGCACTCACTCCTGCTTGGACATCAACAAAGCCCATTCTCTGTCTCCTCTTCCTCTGCTCCGTCATCTGTTTTTGGAAACACAAAACGGCTCAAATATGATAAAGATCATCAAACTCAGGATGGTAGATGACGTCTACTTCTATGCCCCTCCTCCACTTTCATTGAAGACCCAGTCCGATGATCTTAAGATCAGTTGTAGTTTTCCAAGTGATCTATCTTTTAATTAGGATTATGCCATCTTTAGCTAAAATTAAAAAACCTGTGTCGTTTTGTAGGACATAGTTCCTGCAGAGCAGCTTGTGCCCACCCACCCCCCACCCCCAAGCAACATTTTCACGTTAAAAAATATCTTTTTTTTTTTTTTTTTTGGTAACACTTTTGAACCTTTTTTTCTTTTTTAAGATATCTTCCCTCATCAGAAAATTCCTTCAAGAACATGTTAAAAACACAATGTTCATAGAAGTGAGTCTTCAAGGCCCAAAGTGCTTTACAGTCACAAGTCTCATTCATTCAGTCACAAACATTCACACATGGAGGCCTTGCAGCTCGCCAGAACAACGTAGAGTTTAGCTTCCTGCCCAAACACGTTTTGAAACGTAGAGCGGGACTTGAGCCTGCAACATTCTGATCAGGGTTCAGCCGTTCTACCAGAGCTCGGCGATATGGCCAAAAAATAAAATCTCCAATTTTTTCACACTAAATTAGATTTTTGATTTTAATTGATTTTTTTCTCCCTCCTTTTACTTTACTTAAAAACATTATAAACATCAAAATATATTTGAGAAAAATTCTTTTATTTTACCATCTGCTTTGGAAAAAAGTTCAACTAAACACAAGCTGGAAACATGTTTGCAGATCAACGCAGATGTTTAGAGAGCTACAGTAGCTCAAGCAACTTATAAAAAGAAACACGTCTTGTTTGTTTCAGCTGTTGAAACTAATTTGTCGTACTCCCACTTTTGGCAGCTATGACCTTTAAACTGATGTTGCTGCTCCAAGTCTGAAGTCACAACTCCACTGGTCAACATTTCATTTTGTACCGACCAGCCAGGTAAGCAGGTAGATGAGAAAAAAACGTTTACCGGTCAGGCACATTTTTATCATTATTATTAATTATTACATTATTTTACAAAGAAAAACTATAGGTGTTATTTTAAAAAATGATATGTTGAATGCAGAGAGAGGAAGTCAAACATGTAGTTGTAGAGTTAGATGAGCTCATTCCTCTTCAACAGTTCTAGCACATCACCTGTCCTTCCTGGGAGAGGATCCCTCCTTCATGTGGACTTCCCTGAGGTTTCTTAGGTTTTTCCCCCCCAAGTAAGGTTTTTTTAAAGAGTTTTTCCTCACTGAGAAGGAAGGTCTAAGGGCAGAGATGGCAGTTTAGCTTAGGGCCTGGTCACACCACCCAAACTTTGCTGGAAGAACTTTGGGGGGGAAATCAAACACACAGGTGTTGGTGTAGAGATGTACCGCTGAAGGCGGCGTAGCTTTAGCATTGGTTTAGCAGCAGCGAGCTGTAGCGAGCGTTGATGTAGCGTTGGTTGCTTCAGCGTAGGTAGAAGGCGTTCTGCGCATGCGGGCGTCTCTCAGGATCCATGGTGATGCAGTTCTTGGGCTAATTCGATGTCCATTTCTCCCCGTATTTTTGGCCAATTACTGGTCCCGCTCCGGCTCCGCTATGACAACGCCACATCAAAGTTCATCGCTGACGTGGATCGCTGCTTCAACGCCTGACGCCGTGTCCGCTCCACTGACCTTTGTGCAACGTTTCGTTGCCACCAGTGCAGCGCTGGTGAAGCAGCGGTGATCCAGCGTTCTAGATTTCTGCATTGGTCTAGCGGACCCAAGCTTAACAGACTGTCATGTTTGATACTGCTGATAAAGTTTCATTCAAAGAGAATTCATGCCTGTTATTGTATTTAGAAAAGACAATCTTTACAAATGTCCCATGAACGTTTCTGAATTCGATGAAGTTCCCGACGCTACGTTCTACCTCTACTTTACAGCTGCCCAAATGAGCAGACTGGCTCACATAAACCTCCCTCCACAACACAGTCATGTGTAAAGTCAGTCTCACACAGGTATCACAAGCACAGTTCAAATCCAACAGTTCTGATGGATACTGCTGTCACGTTGACAAGAGCTGAGCCCAAAACCTGAAGGAAACATATGGAAATCCTCTGGTTAGCAGGAGGAAATCAGACTCTGACTCGGGAGTTTACCAAACAAGCAAACTATACAGCAAAAGAACACGAAACAATAGCTGAGGGAAACCAATGCTGTGCCTTAAGCTGCAGACACAGAGGGCATGTGACGTGCACTCAAGAACGAATATTTCACCGTGGTGTTCACACTGGACACGCTGAGAGGGGGGCGCTCGTCTACAACCTACAGTTAGGATTGTCCTGGTTCGAAATGTCAAAGTGATGCAAATGTGATGAATCTGGCTCCAGGCTTTTTCTTTCACAGCTTCATTCCAATACATGAAAGACTTGGTGCCAGACTTGGCTGGATACAAACCACAATTAATCATTTCTCCTTCACGATGACCTTAATGAATTAAAAAGGACACTATCCATCCATACGCCACTACCATACATCTTTACATCCCTGTTTGGTCAAAGTTCAACTTGTTTAACTTTCAACGCATGTTCAATGGCCGTGCTTTTTATTTAGAGCCCATTTGTGATTGTGAAAAACGTGCATCCTGTGCATGAACACAAGAATTTCGAACGCGGAAGCCCAGAACACACGTTTACTTGCGTTTACATGAACATTTCACTGGAAGTGGCTGCTTGAATGCCTGTTACATCATATCCTGGGTGTTAACAATGTCTTACCTAAAACTGTGCTTTACAGAAGATGCCATGATGAGGAGGAGTAAGAGCTAATCGTATCACAGCCAGCTGCTTTTCTGCTCCTCTTTACTATTATGAAATACTGACATGTGTATCTGGATGTTTTCAAACAGGCTGAAGAGAAGAATGCAGCAAGTACAAACATGTCCATCTCAGCGTTGGGACTGACCTGCTCTTTCAGCTCGGTCAGCTGGGCCGTAAGTGTTGTTACCACCTTCATGGTTGAGCCCAGTTTGTCCTGTAAGATCCTCATTTCATTCTGCTCGCCGTCGCTATCCGTCACCACCAGTGACATGGCCTGCATCCGCGGGAACCAGTCCAGGTTATTGTTCTGGAACAGAAGTAGAAACTCAAACGCTTTCTCAAAGTTTGTCCTTTTGTGTCCACTGTTTGAAGGTTTAATACCTTGATCATGTGTGCTACGTAACTCTCAGGTCCTGTGTAGTCCGTCTTGTTCTTCTCACGCAGCAAGACAATGAAGTACAGGTAGTTCCAGATGTTGTGCTCCAGATTAATGTGCTCTTCAAAGGACACTGTCTTGTTGTCAAATTTGTCTCTCTCCAGACCTGCAGCAAAAGTCTCTGCAGTGAGAAGATGGGTTACTTCCCCAGGTCAGTCAGTGGGACATATTTACTCACCACAGATGAAACACGTGGTCTTCAGAATCTCCTCCTTCTTCTGTTTCTCACTTCTCAGGTCGGCAAAAGTGTCGATGATGACGCCGAAGATCAGGTTGAGAACAATGATGATAACGATGAAGTAAAAGAGAAGGTCATACACCACTCGAGCAGGAAACAATGGCTCCTGTGCACAGGAGAGGAAGAAAAAATAAACAGAGAAACTATTTTAAGTTTTCATTTATGTAGCATCTGATTCCTCTTAAGAGGGGATTTGCAGAAATCAACACATCCAAGTGTTGCTCTGAATAGCTAGCAATAGTTAGCAACAACCAATGCTAACAAAGAAAGACAATTCTGTTCCAAAGCATAACGTGGACAGTGAAGGTCACACTGACACTCCCAGATCAAAGAAGTGATGCTCACATCTTTGGAGGGTTTGCGGAGAACGTCTCCAACTCCACCTCCGTTCCTCAGTCCGTGGTTCAGTACGGTAACAATACACATCAGAAGTGTGTCACACGCACGCTCCAAGTTTGATTCCTCTGAAAAACACACAAAAACCTTTGAACAGCAGGGATAGAGGCTGAGATTAAATTCATCTGCTAATGCACGGGATGTTTTTTTACTTATGGCATCTCTCATAGCAGGCGCAGTACAAAACAGCCACCACTACGTAGGAGTCGACGGAATCATATCAACCAAATGCTTCATAAATCAATTAAAAGCTTGTTTCCATATTTAGTTGTTTCTGCAGATGAGCCTGCAGTCACATTTCTTCTGTTTCTTTTAAGCTAGTTCTCTGACACTCTGTTGTGTCCGTAGAGTTGTAAAAAAGCACGGGCACCAGCTCAGTTAACAAGATCCCACTTTATTCTTCTTCTGCAGTCATCTGATCAGTATCTCCACCTGGTGGGTAAATAGTGTAATGACGATCAGTAACAACACCACATATCCCCCTTTTTTTAACCCAATACACAGAAATTCCAATAAAAGGAAACATTTGACTTCCAACTTATCGAATAGTATCAGTGACAAAATAAAATATAAATGAAAACGGTCAGTTCTAGTTGACTTCTGAACAGTAAATTCTACAATATTCAATCTCCATTAAATCTATCTTTTAAATGATAACTTCTGGCCAGACTGTTTAGCTTGTATCTATAACCTTGATAATACCAAATGTTATGAACAAAACATTGTTAAAGTCAGGAACAACATAAACCTTTATAACTGTTCAACATAACCTATCGTCCCCCTGAAAAACAAAGCTTAAGTTACGCAATCACTGAGCCAGGTAGGAGGCAGAATCTGCCTGCGACCACACCGGCGCCTCGGAGGAGAAGGTAAAGGAGCAGAAGATGACAAGTACAACTCCTCAGGCTGTACAGAACTGTCATGAGTCTTTGCAGCGATGGCAGCGGAGACCGGGGACAGGTGAATGGCATTCCACACCTTGCCATCTGAGAGTTTGAAGGTTGAGGGTCCTTTCTGCGCTAAAACTTGAAGCGGCTGCATAAACTTGGAGCAGACCTTCTTTACAAAACCAGGCTTCTTAATCCGCACATATGAACCACATGCAAAGTGAACAATCTGTGCAGCACGGCGCCGGTCTGTGTACTGTTTGGAGGAGCCAGGTCTTTTATGTTGAGCTTGCTGCGAACAGGGCAGCCGTTCAGCTGGGGAGACTGACGTCATTGCATGAGGGCTGGAACGATAAGCAGGGAGAAAGTCAGCAACGTAGAGCAGCCACGGCTGACCTTGAATGTCTGCAGTTTGTAAGCAGTTCACAAACACTTTGTTCCATCTTTCTATTTCTCTGTTACTTTGACGGTAATAGTTAGAGCTGCGGCAGTGCGTAATGTCTCGAGCAGCTAAGAAGTCCTCAGCAGAAACAAAACAAGAAGCATTATCAGTGACTAATTCAAGAGGATTCCCCTCACGGCTGAACACATTCAAAAGAAACGCGACTACAGGCCACTTACTGTAGTAATCTATTAGCATGATGGCATAACGACAGTCAGGTGAAGCGGAGTGAAAGGGTCCCATGACATCTATAGCTAACTTTTCCCATGGTGTCCTGGGAAGGGGAACCGATTGTAAGGGGGCAGCTCTAGTTGTAGCAGTTTTATTATGCTGGGAGCAGGTTGTGCATGACCTAACAGCAGCTTCCACGTCAACATCCATACCAGGCCACTAATAGAGCTCTCTTAGACGTTGTTTGGTTCTGACAATACCTTGGTGCGTATCGTGAGCCAGCTGTATGAGCCGAGATTGCAGAGCTGTGGGAATGACAAGACGATGAGATCCACGAATCAGGTAACCATCTGTTTCAGCCAGCTCTGCTTGGATGTGGTAATTAGGTAAAAGAGCTGGGTCAAGCCCCTTGGCATTACGTGGTCAGCCATCATGAAGATAAACTAGAACCTGTTGCAACACAGGACAGTCCAGACAGGCCTGGATCAGCTGGTCTTTGGTGACAGCAGCAAAGTCCACACTAGCCACTAGTGCTACCATGTCCTCTTCTAACTCATTTAGTGGAGGAGAAGAGGTAAACGAGACAAACAGTCCGCAACAACATTCTCACGACCAGGTTTATACTCTGCAGTGTAGTTGAAACACATGAGGCGAGCTGACCAAACCCTTAGTAGACAGCAGCGTAGTGAGTGGGCTGTGGTCAGTGCGCAGAGTGAAGTGTTTAGTATGTGCGCCAGCGTTCAGCAGCCCAAACACAGGCGAGCGCCTCTTGCTCAATAATAGAGTACTTCCCCTCACACTCACTAAGAGACCTCGATGCAAACGCAACCGTTTTTTCTGTGTCGCCGAGCAACTGAGTAAGTACCTCACTAATACCATAATCACATGCATCCCTGGTAACTATGCTGGGTCAAACAGCGGAAGTGCAGAGCTAGTAGCTATCAGTCTTTTAAAGTTTTCAAAAGCCACCTGTGCCTCCTCAGTCCATTTGAAGTTTACATTTTTACGCAGAAAAACGGAATAGTCTGTCGTGTGTAATGAAAGTAGTAAGGTCCCTGCTTTAAGCATGAAGGGGTACTTGGTAGTAAGCATTCTGCAAGTCTATGGTGGAGAACATCCGTGCTCCACGCAGCTCATGGAACACCTCCTCAATGTGTGGTAGCGGATGGCTGTCGATAACCACTGCTTTATTGGGCTCCCTTAAACCAGGACACAATCGAATACGGCCGGACTTTCGTTTCACAACCACAATAAGTGAAACCCATGGAGAGGATTCAATGATGCCTTCATGTTCCAATCTCTGTAATTCCTGGGAGACTGCATCACGCACAGCAAACGGCAGACGGTGTAACATTTGCTGCACAGGGCGAACTTACTTTCACTTTGTGGGCAAAACCTGTCTCTAGCCCCAGTTGGTCAGAATTTTCTTGAAGTTCCTTGAGGTTGTTGGCAGGAGCTGTGCACTGTACAGAGACCGAAGGATGTTGCAAAGCAGGAGGCAGAGCAGAAGAAGACACTGGTGCACTGACCTGTTGATAACCAGGTTCAGAGCATTGAAAAGATCCAAACCCAAAAGCGGGTTTCCAGTTGACACCACGTATACATTTATGGTGGCACAGCTTGTCCCACAGGTCACTGTCAGCTCCAAGCAGCCTAATACGGAAATGGATTGTCCAGAATAAGTAACTAATCTTCTTTTTGCAGTGGAAAGTGGAATATGTCCATAATGCTTCTGGTACAGGTGCATAGGAAGAATGGAAACTGCAGGTCCAGTATCAACCAGCAGGTCAACAGTTAATTGTTGGTCCCTCAGATGCACACAGAGACATTGTATCAGTCTGTTCAACCGACACTTCCCTCACATTGTTCAAAACAGGCCCACTTCTGCAGACTCTCTCAAAATGTCCATGTTTACTGCATTTTCTGCATGTGGCATTTAGGAAAACTTGCAATGAGTGTTGAAGATCCACAGCGGTAACATGTCTTACCGGAATACCCAGGTCCGTTTGTCACAACTCTCTGTGATAATGCCGGGGTGCTTTAACTGGTGGACGGCCATGACCGTGTCTGAACCTCCCACCGCCGGTGGAAGTCCCCTGCAACATGCCAACCACAGCTTCCCAGGATGGTGTAACCATAGCCTTCGCCTCCACCAGGACACTTTCAATCTGAGCAGATATTGTCAGAGTTTTTTGTAAAGTAAGGCTCTCTTCCATAAGCAGACGTTCTCTGATCCTCCTGTTGTTGGTCTTTTCCACAATTTGATCACATATCATATTGTAACGGTTTTGAAGCTAAGTCCAAGCGGCAGGAGACCTACCCCCTTTTTTATGTCAAGCAGCAGGGGGCAAAAGGGGGGAGAGACACAGAGGGGGCGGAGCCGACCTGGTTGTGCTCTCTGTCGGAAGACGAAGGTGAAAGATGAGGTGAACCGAGACGTGGAGGAAGACGGCGTGTACGGCTGGTCTGAAGAGGCAGTCAGAGAGTTTAAGAGAGCTGCGTGTGAAGCGAAAGACCGTGTGAGAGAAGCTGCGGTGAGAATGGCCAAAGAGGCGGGACTGACTCCCTCGGCATCGGCACGCGCCACTTTTACCCGCTCCAGAATCGGCGGACATGACTCTGACGTATGTGGGAATGTCAGCGTGGTCCTGACAACGGTTGTCTCATCTGTCAAGATTCCCAAATACGCCGGTAGGTCAGATTGGGAAGCTTTTCTCGCCCAATTTGAGCTGTTGGCCGAAGCTGAAGGCTGGTCTTCCGAAAAGAAAGCCCTCCACCTAGCCCTTTCCCTCACCGATGATGCTTCGTCCTGTCTTCTTCTGCTGAGTCCTGCTGACAGACGTGATTATGGAGCCCTAGTGGGTGCTTTACAGAGGCGTTTTGGCCAGTGTTCACAACCTGAGCTCCTGCGTAATGAACTGAGTAACCGGGTCAGGAAGTCCGGGGAGCCGTTGCGGTTGTTGGCCAATCATGTGGAAAGTTTGACATGGCGGGCTTATGCTCACATGTCCCCTGACATTCAGAGCGAGCTGGCCCGGGATCAGTTTATTAGAGCCCTCACACCCTCAGAGCTACGCATTCAGGTGCAACTGCTACATCCTCAGACCCTTCAGGCTGCCCTGGAGATGGCAGTTGAGAGGGAGAATGTGTGGGGTATACCTGTTGCTGTGAGATCAGGAGATAAAGACCGTCCTGCCATGGGAGCGGTGGTGGGGGACCATCCGCTGGAGAAGCCGGCCTGGGTGAGTGGAATGATGGAGCTGCTGAGAGCCATGTCAGTGCAGACAATGCGCCGACCTCGCCTGGCCCCTTAGGCCTGCTGGGGGTGTGGCCAGCCTGGACATTTGATCAGAGATTGCCCAAACTCAGGCAGGCAACAGGGAAACGATTCAGGGTCTGCGTAGCGGGGGATATGCAGACCCAGACTTCAGCTCCACCTGTGTCACCCCAACGACCCCTCTCACTTCCAACGGGAGGCGCCCAACATCACAGCCGGGAAGGCTTGGCGCAGCTTTCCCCAGAAGCAGATGACATCACAACGTGGCAGCCGATCATCGCAGTGGGGCGTGCCAACGCGGAGGACTCGTGCTATGTTCCAGTTACAGTTGAAGGGGTATGTGCTTCCAGTGGGAACCAGGCTAGAGCCCACTCTGGTGCGTCTGCGCACCGTTACAGGTGAGCTGGCTCCTATGAAAGGCCGGGGGTGTGCTCTCTATGACTGTTGGAAACAAAGCAATTCGTCACACCGCTTGGATAGCGGAGGACACGCTGAGCCCGCTGACAAAACGTGTTTCTCTCGGACACTGTGTTTAACATGGGTATAAAAAACGTCTTTAGTGCCTGTACGGCAGCCGCATAAGAGTCACCAGTATTCAGCAAAGTATAGAAAATGTGCTGGGATTCTGCGCCAACCGTGTGAATCAGCAGCTCCCGTTTCCTCTTGTCCTCCATGTCGTCGGCTAATGCTAGCACGTAATTCTCAAACATACATTCCTCCAGCATGGCTCCATAGTGGAAAACGTTTCCAAAAAGTCATAGGATAGTCTTATTCAGACCATGAACTGCTTTAATGTCAGACTATTTTCACAGACCATCTGCATGAAGCTGGACTGGGCATAGACATTTTTTTTCAGCTTTCAGTTTCCCTTCACTTTTCAGGATAAAGTTTAACTTCATGCTCTGTAAAATATTTGCAGCTACTTTAAACTGTATTGTTTGCTAGATTTTGAACAGAAACTAGGGCTGAGCGATATATTGATATAATCGATTAATTCGAATCTTTTGTTTTACACAATTTATTTTTGGAAAATCTAGATTTAAATTTCCCAGCTCTGCATTCGTAGGCTTCCGTTTGTCTGTCTTTTGCAACGAGCAGACATGAAAGCAAACAGAGTCCAAAAATATTTAGAAGCGCCCCCACCCCCTTTCCAGTAGCTTCCGTTCACTTCCCTGTGTAGCGTTCAGCTTAGGCTCATGGAGCTGAAGGATGTGGCGGTTTTTAACCGGATCCGAATAGAAATTGGAGATAAACCGGCTGGACTCCTAGCAGAAACAGAGTTTAATTCAAAAAAGTGTTGATTAGGAAACAGCGGGGTTGTTACACACTGATGCTAGCATGCTACAACGCTATATGCTATATGCTAATGCTATGCTAACGAGCTGTGCTACCTGTCACCAATTTGTGACCACAAACTTGTTTAAAGTCAAAGAATATTTTCATGGAGCAGAATTTAAGACATAATACAAACAACAAACTTAATTGAAGGAAAATTCGTAAAAACGTTATTTTTTAAATACAACAACAGACGTAAATCCTCTTTGAATAAAGCTTTATCAATAACATTACACAGCCTTTGTTGAGCTGTAAAAGCCCCTCTTCATGAGAGTGCTGCATCTATACTGTCAATGACATGAATCCAAAACATTATAATGTTTTTAGGCTGTTTTTGTTATTTCATATAAAAATTGATCAAATGGAGTTTTACTTTAATTCTATTTCATGCTATTTCATTTAAAAAAAAACTTTATGAAAATAACTTTCATTCTCTACATAGATGTCAGTGGTTCAGACTAAAGGTGACTGACATCTCTTCTCATAGGGGTCACAGGGACACTTGTTATCTGTGCTAAAGAGAAGAAAAAACACATTTCTGATAGAAAAAGAAACACTGCATAACTGCGTGAAAATGCGATAAGTAGAGAGCAAAGACTGATTAGAAATCTGAGTCATTTAAAACAGTTATCTTATGTTTTCATTATGCTGTGACATCCTCTCTCTGCATTCAACATAATATCATTTTTTTAAATAACACCTATAGTTTCTCTTTGTGAAATAAGGTAATAATTTGTCTGGTAAAAAACGTGCCTGACAGGTAGATTTTTTTCATCTATCGGCTAACTTTGCTGGTGAATAAAACATGAAATGTTGTCCAGTGGGGTTGTGACATCAAACTTGGAGCATCAAACCACACCCAGCAAAACCTGCTTGAAGGTCATAGCTGCTAAAAGTGGAAGTACGACAAATTTGTTTCAACACCTGAAACAGACAAGAAGTGTTTCTCTTTAGGAGATGCTTAAGCTAGCTGGAGCTTACCAAACATCTGCTGCATTGATCTACAAACATGTTTACAGCTTGTATTTAGTTGAACTTTGTGTTTGAGCAGATTTCCAAAGGAGATGTTAAAAATAAAATGTTTTTTGTTAAATATGTTCTGTCAGTTGTAATTTTTCTAAAGGAAGTAAAAAGAGGGAGAAAAAAATTAATTAAAATTGAAAATCAAATTTTGTGTGAAAAAAAATCGTGATTAGATTTCTTTTTGCTCTGTTGGCCAGCTCTAGTAGAAACAATTAAAACGTGAGATTTTCCATTAATCTATAACTGTCAAAGTGGAAGCTAAAAAAAACAGGTGCTAACTTCAGCCTCGTCTGACTTTTAAAAACAGAAAAGGTCAATAAATCTGGTATTCTGATATTTTCTAGAAATAATAAGTGTGAATCCACAAGCAAATTCATTAGCAGCATCCTTGTTACAGCCGGTTGCTGAACATTATGCATTATCATTGTGGTGAGTGGAAACATCTGTCCATCAATCCATATTGATTGACTTAAATAAACTAAATGTAGATTTCTTTTAAAACAGTTTCTATTACACTTGATCACACATTGAAAAAAGTGCTTTTGAAGAGATACTGACAATACTTGGAGATTGCATTTTTCAGTTCCTACCTTCTTCCTCAGTGACACTTGGTTTGATCTCTGCAGTGCAGCTAACTCCATCTCCAGAGCACGACTTGAGGTAATTCTGAGGACCTTCCCTCTGCTGGGAACCTAAGAATAAGGGCATATGTTCAGGATAAACTCTTGGATATTTCTAAAAACATCAGTTCAGGGAAGTAACCTACCAGCAGAGATCTGCAGCAGAGGGTCCACCTCCATGATGAAGTCCTCTTTCAGACAGAGGAAACCCACAATGGAGAAGAGGTAGACAAGGATAAGAGCAAGCAAGGCTGTCAGGAGGATGGATCGTCCGTTGCGAGTCACGCTCTTGATCACATTAAACAGAGTCTCCTCCCGATAGATCAGGTCAAACAGCTGCACAAAGAAGACTGTTTCTTTGCTGTACTGAAAAATGGCTACGCTCCTGATGATTTACTATCTACACTCTTACCAAAATGCTGTAAAAGAGCTCATGGATGAACAGCCCTAGTGTGGAGGTTAAAACGTAAGCCAGGTGGTAGAGGAACTCCACGTCCATCACCATGGCCTTGTAGCCCATAATGAAAGTTCCATTGTTCCCCACGAAACTCACCACAAACACCACCTTATTGATCAGCTGGAGACAAAGAAAGGTGGTGAAGCAGATCATCGGATGAAGTCAAACATGACAAAAACATTGATAACAGCATCCTTTGAATGAAATGTTCTTGTGTTACAATTCAGCTCCACTCTTCTTACATTGAGTGACCCAGAAGGATGAGTGTGTTGCCGATACCCAGATGGTAGATGGACCTGAGGATGAGAGCAGCGGTGAGAGGCTGCAGGCCGTACCGCTGAGAGAACACACCCAGCACTGAGAGACCAGTCAGGATCCAAAACAGCATCAGAAGGAGGGAATCATCAATCGCTCCTGCTGGGAGTTACAAGACACAAACAAAGACGTTATTCGAACAGTTGACTTGTTCTGCAGAATGGTCTTATAGAATAAATCATCTGTTCAGACCTCAGAGGGGCTTGTTTTCAACATTGACTCAATATGAACAAAAGTCTCCACTGAAGCAGCTAAATTAATTCATCCATCATGCACTGATCCTCTTTATCGTATCTGTGTTGAGTGTTTCCATGGCGACTTTCAGAGGATTAGCAGAGACGCGACACAGACTTCATAGGAGAAATCTAGATGGCTTTTTGTGGTTGGTTTTTTTTTTGAATCAGTGTTTTATTGGAATTTTTGTAGTAATAAAGTTATTAGTGTTGTGAAAAAATATGTTGAAGCAGTTAACTAGGAAGAGGAAAGCTCCTGGCAAATATTTGGAGGAGGATGAGAAGTTGGAAAAACAGGAGAGGACACAGCGTGGGTCTTCATCCCAGATGCAGAAAGTAAAACATTTTTGTATTAAAGGTGGCCTATGGTTAGATTTACCAGAATAATGTTAGTGGCACTTTTTAAAAAGCCTGTTAGTGTCAAGTTTCTGTGTTACTCCCATTCATTTTTTTATTTCCTTTTTTGTGTTTCTATAAATACAAGAATTTATTTTAGCAAAATACTCTTTACATTTTTTTCTGTTACGCATAAATGATAAACATTTGTTATTGACTCACATCATTCTGTCTGCATTCCTTGGACATGTTAAAGACTTTGGAGTTGGGGTGTGCCTTCAACTGGACAGAAACTGATTTAAAATCTACAATATGATCAAAAAAGTCCCTTTTATTTTTGCACTTTACTGCTATTACTGCATGTATACTAGCATACCCTGCTCTGGCATGTTCTAACTGGCTGGACCACCATAACCTGGTAATCAGTCATGAGTAAGGCTTGGATGTCTGACACTGCAGCCCTCGAGGCCTGGAGTTGGCTGTCCCTAATCCAGACAAACAAAACTTCTTGTGCTGGTTTATTAAAGTTAAAATAATTTTTCCTCGTCATCTGAAAACCTTCAGATCAGGTCATCTAGAGTTTTTATATGGAAACACAGACTGAAAATACAAATCTGTCTTTTTGGTTTTGTCTTTTTTGTCACACAATTTAAGCATCTATAACATAAAAATGACACTTTCTTGAGTGATTTTAGAAATTAAACTTATTCAGAAAAAAGGGGAAATTATTTCACTTGTTAAATATATTTTGAGAGATTATGTGATGAATAAAGAAAAAAATGTCCTGTTATCATTATTATAGGGGTTAAAGGTTAAATAAGTCAATAAATGTATAAAACTCTACATTATAGACAATTTTATACTATCTAGTTTGAAACTTTTAAGCATTCTGCGTTTTTTTTCTTTTATTCTGTCTGCAGCAGTAGTGCTTGTGCTTGTACCTTGTCCAGAACTGTAGGGGTAAAAAAGGGCAATGATGAGGTTGATGTACACCGCTAGCCTAAAGGAAATCGTCCCCCACAGAGTCATCCTCCTGGAGAACCAATACAGAACCGGCATACCTGCACAGACACCAAACAAACTGATCCCTTTGTTGGCATTCTTGGTCAAATCCAGCTCAAACCCTAACTAAGATTACGACATTTCTGAAAGCAGTGATAGGCAACTTATGCATCTGTACACGCACTCCTTAGTTTCTTCTGCCACTCCATCTCTCCATGCAGGAAGGAGGTCTGCTCGAAGTAGTGTGTGACTTTTGATCCCTGCTCATCCTGCTCAGTGGTGTTGAAAACTCTGAATTTAGACTCCTTGGTCAGGAACTCACAAATGGGATGAACAGGGAATACAATCTGTTCCATGCTGCGGTCCTCACGAACAATCTGAATGCAGAAAGGAGGGGAGTTTTACATGAGATATAAGCATGCATTTCAAAGGAAAAATCCCAGACTCTACGAAATATCTAAAAATATCTTTTTAACATTTCCTTTTGCTGAGGATGTTCATCCTAACAGACATTCTCGACCTGGTTTTAATGATTTATTGATGGAGGGACAGACATTTTTAAACAAATCTCTGTTGGAGTGTCCACAGATCACATGACCCTTATTGTGACAGTAAAATCTGTCCAACACGAGGTTCTGGACGTCTATCTGTTTACACCTCTGCTAAATAAAATAAACAAGTTCACACAGTAACCACAAGGCAGCTTGATACATAAGCAACCTTGTCCCAATTATTCATAGGTACGTAGGAAATCAGGGTTCGATTCCCATGGTGCACATTGAGCTTCGTGCAGTGAGGGTGCTTGTTGCACAGTTTTTAACACACCAGAACGTGAATCTGAGTCGTTCAGTTTGGGTCAAACCCACTCAGTGCACATGCGCCCAATGCTGGCAACAGTTTTAGCAAATAAAAAAAAAATAATACTTTAACACCGAAACTTTAGCTCCAGTCTTTCCATTCTATCATCAACTGTAACGTTTCAACCTTTAACTCAATAAATGTAATTGCAGCAGAATTTAAAGCGCAGTAAACAAGCTTTAAGATGATATGCATCACTGCAGTTTAGAAGAGTTTGCATAATCCACATTCATCAGCGGATACTGCAGCGGAAATGGGCAGCTTTATGCCACAACACTCCACGTTAGTATTATGTTCTATATCGGTGTAAAGCCAGACAGAAAAGCCGCTTTTCAGAATCAGAATCAGTTGATTCACGGCGATCGTGTGAACGGTTGAAGATTTACGGCAAGTCAAAAACCCAGTTATTTAGGTCAGGGGTCTCAAACTTGCAGTCTGCAGGCAAATGTCGGCCCCCAAGATGATAAACTTAATATAAAAGTTTAACATTAGAGCGGCCCGCCAGTTTTGAATGGCCTTTTCCAGTGTTGTGTGGAGCTGACGAACCGACCAATCACGGTGGGGTATATGGCTGTTTGGGGGTGTGGTATCGGCTGGGCTTGAAGCAAGAAAACATTTAGACCAGGATACCCGACACCCCCCTCCCCAAACCACATGAATGAGTTCCTTACTTTTCTTTTTTGAAAGTGTCTATTTGCACAGAAATACCTGCAGCCAGTACTGAATCGCTTAATTTTTTTGGCTGCACAGGCTGGGAGAAAAGGTTAAAGTTAGAATTATGGTTACAGTTAATACACCACATGCTTCCCCAGCGTGACTGTCTGCAGCCGAAGGATGAATATACACACGTGGACAAAATTGTTGGTACCCGTCAGTTAAAGAAGGAAAAACCCACAATTCTCACTGAAATCACTTGAAACTTACAAAAGTAACAATAAATAAAAGTTGATTGAAAATTAAATCAAAATCAGCCATCACTTTTGAATTGCTGATTAACATAACTATTTTTTTTAAAAACAAACTAATGAAACAGGCCTGGACAAAAATGATGGTACCCATAACTTCATATTTTGTTGCACAACCTTTTGAGGCAATCACTGCAATGAAGCCATTTCTGTATTTGTCAATGAGCGTTCTGCAGCTGTCAACAGGTATTTTGGCCCACTCCTCATGAGCAAACTGCTCCAGTTGTCTCAGGTTTGATGGGTGTCTTCTCCAAATGGCATGTTTCAGCTCCTTCCACAGATGTTCAATGGGATTCAGATCTGGGCTCATGGAAGGCCACTTTAGAATAGTCCAACGCTTTTCTCTCAGCCATTCTTGGGGGTTTTTGGCTGTGTGTTTTGGATCGTTGTCCTGTTGGAAGACCCATGACCTGCGACTGAGACCAAGCTTTCTGACACAAGGCAGCACATTTCTCTCCAGAATGCCTTGATAGTCTACAGATTTCATTGTACCTTGCACACATTCAAGACACCCTGTGCCAGATGCAGCAAAGCAGCCCCAAAACATGACTGAGCCTCCTCCATGTTTCACCGTAGGGACAGTGTTCTTTTCTTCGTATGCCTGGTTTTTGAGTCTATGAACATAGAGTTGACGTGCCTTACCAAAAAGCTCCAGTTTGGTCTCATCTGTCCAAAGGACATTCTCCCAGAAGCTTTGGGGCTTGTCAACATGCATTTTTGCAAATTCCAGTCTGGCTTTTTTAGGATTGTTTTACAGCAGTGGTGTCCTCCTTGGTCGTCTCCCATGAAGTCCACTTTGGCTCAAACAACGACGAATGGTGCGATCTGACACTGATGTACATTGGCCTTGGAGTTCACCTTTAATTTCTTTGGAGGTTGTTCTGGGCTCTTTGGATACAATTCCAACGATCCGTCTCTTCAATTTGTCATCAATTTTCCTCTTGCGGCCACGTCCAGAGAGGTTGGCTACTGTCCCGTGGGTCTTGAACTTCTGAATAATATGAGCCACTGTTGTCACAGGAAGTTCAAGCTGTTTAGAGATGGTCTTATAGCCTTTACCTTTAAGATGTTTATCTATCATTTGTTTTTGGATGTCCTGGGACAATTCTCTCCTTGGCTTTCTGTTGTCCATGTTCAGTGTGGTTCACACCTTTTCACCAAACAGCAGAGTGACTACTTGTCTCCCTTTAAATAGGCAGACTGACTGATTATGAGTTTGGTAACACCTGTGATGTCAATTAAAGGACACACCTGAGTTAATCATGTCAGTCTGGTCAAATAGTTTTCAATCTTTTATAGAGGTACCATCATTTATGTCCAGGCCTGTTTCATTAGTTTGTTTTTTTAAATAATTATGTTAATCAGCAATTCAAAAGTGATGGCTGATTTTGATTATTTAATTTTCAATACATTTTTATTTATTGTTACTTTTGTAAGTTTCAAGTGATTTCAGTGAGAATTGTGGGTTTTTCCTTCTTTAACTGACGAGTACCAACAATTTTGTCCACGTGTGTATGCTGGTTTGAGCTCTGTTTCTACTTCACTGGTTTTGATTGGACTGTCACAAATTTAAGCTTTTTCAAAATGAACATTTTTATTTGAATCAAGAAATATTCAAAAATGCAGTTTTTATCTTAAATGTTTGAATATGTGTTCTCCATCATCAGAAAAATGCTATAAGAAAATATTAAAAAGTCCAAAAACACTATTTTCAGTGGAGTGGGTCTTTTAGCACCAACTTCTTCATGTAATTTATCATCTTCAAATAAAGAACTTTTATGTTTACCAGTTTGTAAGTGAATTGTTTTCAGGTCTTAATGCTGATATTGGCAGTAATTCAAATGGAAAGTAATCATATAAAACTGCTGCGCAGTGCTCCACCTGAAGACAGTGAGGACAGATGTCTCTGTGAGGAAAGTGATGAAGAATCCCCTCCTGAATCAGCAGGTGACTACAAAATCATGTTGTGCAGAGTTTCAGTTTGTCTGGTCTTTCTAAATGTAACTGTGTCAACACATTGAATAGATAAAAGGCTGCTCTTTTCTAAATGTATTTCTTGTTTTTTAACTATGTGATGAAATCAGGTGCAGCTAGTGGACAGATGAGGAGCAGCAGTGATGAGACGCACCATGAACATCACAACCACTAGTGCTGAAGCTGCAGGAGGGAAACCAACAGCTCCACCTATTGGTCGAACAGCAGTTTGAGAGGAAGAACCACTGAGCTTAAGTCATTCCTGCACAGAACGTCCACACACATGGGAAATGAGCGTCCATGCTGAACATTCTCACAATAAAAGAACCAGACTCAAATGTAAAAAGAGCAACATTCATCTGTGCCCACACAAAAACAGCAACTGTTTTACTGCATTTCACAATTAACACTTTGTGCACAGTAATATGGTCCTCCTCCTCACATCACTTTTAGAACTGAAAAAGATCTCTGTCGTTTATGTCAGATTCTTCACCTTCATCTCTTGCTGTTTTCAGGAGAATGAAATATTCGTGAGCTGAAATTGGGAAATGTTTCTCTGGAACAGGCCAAAGTGTTGAAGATCTGACAAACCTCTATCTGTGCAGTTTTCTGCTCGTAATACTCCAGAGGGTCTTGCTCTACCACCTCAGCAGGAGCTGTGGACGCCAACATCTGCGACAGCGGCCTGTTGTTCAGGTTCAGCTGGTGAGGAGGAAAATCCTTTTTGTTACATTCTGGCAAGATGACCCAGTCCAGACAAAGATGGAAGGAGGGGTGGAGGGACATTTACCATTGAGGAGATGCCCTCCTCTCCCTCAACGTTCTTTTTTGGAGGTTTAAGAAGGTTCTGCAGGACTCTATTGTGTCTCGCCAGCTGCAGAGAACAAAAAGCAGTGAGTGTCTTCTGTGCTGTTGCTTCTGCTTCATTCGCTGACAAGCCTGTGTTCAGTCACCTGCTGAGCCAGAATGTAGACGTTGTGCCCCACCTCCAGAGGAGAGACCTCCATCTCCTCACATTCAATATCTTGATCGTAGGCCTTCTTAATAACCTCCACCTGTAAATACATGCTGTTATCCCACTGCAACCTCAGTTCAGAGTCAGCTCTTGTGAAGGACTTTTGGCCTGAAATCTGACCAGCTCTTGTGGTCGCAGGTTGAACAAGATCCTTTCTGCATTCTCGTTGTCGTGACGACTTTCCATCAGGGCCAACAGGAGCTTGGAGGCATTGTCCTGGCAACAAGGAAGAAAGAACTGCAGTGAATTTGTATGGCCTGGAATAAAGTTTTTTTAATGGTAGCCGTACCAAAGCGAGACCTACCTGAAAATGAAAAACCTTCAATAGATTCAATAGACCTAAGTGGAGTTTTGCTCCTGGTTTGGACTGAGTGGGTGAAGCAGCTGGACTTACTTACCTTCAGCTGCAGAACCATCTCCATCTGATAGTGACACAGAGGACTGATGTCGTTCAGGATCAAAGCTGTGATGATATCGATACCATTGGACTCGTGAGTCACAATACACGTCTGAGAGACACACATACATCATTGGTGCCGTTAGTGAGGAACGTTCAAAGATAAAGCAAGTGTTTGCCAGCAAGAATGTTGCCTCCACTGCTATGCTGATGGCACCCAGATCTTCATTAGAACCAACTTTATGCTGTCCTTCTTTACCACCTGTTTGAAGACATTGATGAGCCAAACCTCAGTTTAACCCTTCAGTGAATCAGCTAAAGGATTCCTGTTAGGTCCTGTTGTCCCCACAAACCCAATCACCTTTTTGGAACAGCATGTTTTCCATTAGTGGTTCATGTGATCTATAAATGAGAGAGCCCAGAAAAACACCTGCTGTGAACCTTTGTATGTTAAAGTGTTCCCAGTGGTCTTTTAATTATGATTACGCTGTTTTTAGCCAAAAATCAATAAACCTGTCATTTTCTAGGACAGTTTCTGGAGAGTGGCAGGAGTTGATACGAAATTTGCCTCTGAGTTGTGGGCTGTTGCCACAGAATAATTCTGCTCCCCTTTCCTTTTCCTATTTCTGAGAGCTCTCTGTTTACAATAGCTACCAGCCCTTCACACCTCAAAGCTAACATCAGCGGTGCAACAAAAACAGTGTGCGATATTGTAGCTATTCAGCCGTACGGTTTTGAGTCAGGTTCCAGCTCAGACCAGGAAAACAAAGACATACATGGATTTGTGTGCAAGTGGATGCATCAGAATGGAGCAGAGCAGGGAGCTTGTTACACGCCCAGCGTATTTTCTATGTCTTTCTCCAGCAGCCTTTTTTCGTCTCCTCTTGATTCAGATTTGAATAAAGAAATACTCAAAAATGCAAATTTAAGCTTAGTTTTCTTTACAAATGTCCTCCATTAGAACAATACCACTACGCGTTATAATCACCATTTTCATTGAGTGGGTCTTTAAAATTATTTATCTACTTTCCAGTCTTCTCCAGGATTCAGAACAGAATCGATCTCTTACTCTGTGTTGCATCCATGAAAGTACTGGCCAATGAAACACAGTCTTACAGATGGATTATCCCACCATGTCAATCCATTTACCTGGTTCTCCTGGCAAGGCCCCTGGCAGTACTCTGTGAGTGTCTCCAGAGTCTGGATTATCAAATGGACATTAAATTCATTGATGTAGAGACCCAGCAGGCCCAGACCTCCAGTGGTGCTGCCACACATGATGTCCAAGAACTGCAAAGTCTCACAGACCAAGTTGTAGTTGGTTTTATTGTTTTGAGAGCGCAAGAAGTTCTGGGAAATGTAAACACATTTGTTTAGAGTATGTAAATTAAACCTCTAGGAAAGTAAAAAGAACTTAAAATTTAGTAAAAAAAAAAAAAAAAAAAAGAATAAATAAATAAATTCAAAGGTAAAAGCAACATTGAAAAGCTGTAGCCCCTAATTAAAAAAAAGTTTTAACAAACCAGGTATACTTTTCAAAAGCCTATGAATGACTGCAGCATACATAAACAAAAATCTAATAAAATAAAAGGTTTGCTTTATTAGGTGAATCTTTGAACAATTCAGTCATTAAGATATAATGTTAAAAAAAACTGTTGCTCTTTGAATCTGCCTCTGTCTAAAGTACTGGCCACAAACGGTTTCATTTAATGATCTTTTATCACTGAGTTTAGTCCACCGTATTTATCATTTTTAGTTCATAATTTGTCTTTCTATCAATTGTCAAAGCTTTTCCATTTCTTTAAAACATGGCAATGATCTGTATGAACATAAGAAGTTATACAAATAACATAGCCTTACAGTCATAATCCTCTCATCCTGCAGACGGTCAGTCAGCTTTCAGTTAGCGACAGGCCTACCTGTAGGTCCAGGTTGTGGTTCTCACACAGAAGCTGCAGGAACCTAAGAATAGGCTTCATAATGGTAACAGCTGGCCCCATCTCCATCTCCACGTCCCGCTGCTCCCCTGCCGGCTGGGCCGGAGGGCCTGCTATGGTGGCAATGGACTCACCCTGGTTCAACAGCAGAAGATCTCCTGGGCCAAGAACCAACAGGACATGCAAGAAAACCAATTCAAGTAGATGCAACACTAGTTAGCAAAGCATATAGAAACAATGACGATGGAAAAGTGAAAAAAAGAAAAGCGTAACCATTAAAACAAGAGAAAAAAACAAACAAAACCATAATAAATTATCAATCCTCTAAAGTTTCATATAAGATCAGTGCATGAACATAAAAAGCCTGTGTGTGTCTGCATGAGCAACAATAGACTTCATGGTGAAAACATTTGCTATTTTCAAGGGATCTGAACATTTTAAACTACAAATAACAAAGATTTACCTTTAAACACTGAAATATATTCAACAAAGAGGAAACAAATCCATTTGACTGTATTGTGCATCTATTGTTCATCCCTGAACAGCAACACAACACATTTTACTTTTCCAGCAATTGTTATGACTTTAAGTTATTGCCAAAACAAAAATCCAGGCTAAACGGACATGTCTGCTGTGATTCTCTGACAATTAGGTTTTAAAACAGCTAGTGACGAACATTAGTACAGCTGAGCTGCATGTGAACGACAATCAGAAATCTCCAGGTGTGTTAACGCTGAAAAACAGACATCTGTGCTGCATTTTAGTATGAAAATGCCAAAGGATTCATTCACAGAACCATTTGTAATTCATCACTCTCCAGTAAAGCAGAACGTTCACCATTTAAAACATCTTAAATGTAATAAAATTCTATTTCAAGGACGCCTTACCTGCCAAAAACAGGTAAACAATCTGCCCAAACAGTCAAGCAACAACTCTGCAGGAGGTCCGTGTCACTAACCACTAACATACCAACACAATAACAGCTGCCAGTGGGAAAAGAAGCCCAGGAGAATCTTCAACAAAAAAGTCTGCAAACGAGATACCAGACTTGATGGATCGCCCAGATGTTGAAGAGCAAATGACAGAGGACTTTTAACCAACCAGTCAAACTAAACCTGTAAAGCAGGCTACTTTATAGAATTGACATAAAATCTTTTTTTTTTTTTAATTAAGATGCTTTTTTTTACTTTTTGATGAAATCTATATATAAAAATCTGTTTCTTTTTTGTGAGATATAGAGAGTTTCACTTATGATATTGTAAGTTTTTGTTCACAACAGTAGCTGCGTTTACATGGCCAAAAGCAATAGGAATAAAACCCTGATCAGGATTAAAAATGTGTCTTGTAAATATGCTATTCAGAGTACTCTGGCCCAATCAGACTCATTCGGAAAAAATTCTTTCCGATCGAGCTAGATGGGCTGTGCCAATTCTTGATCCGATTGTGTTGCATGTAAACAATTTATTTTGACTGTGTGTCATTATTGTGTTGGCTTTTATGTTATGCATCGACAGTGTGGCGCTCCAGAGGAGGCTTTGGAGCATGAACAGAACTGGTCCACGCTCCACTCTAATTAACCTGACATGTAGTTTCATGTCTGTGAGCAGGGAGGGTGCTTTGATGTGGCGTGTGCTCTGGAGGAGGCTTCGGACCACAGTGCGTCCGGCTGCTCTGCATGAGCGAGCTGCCAAACTCAGGAGAACTATGTCTTCCAGGAGAACTGTGACTCCAAGTGGCTTCAAGACGGCGTGTTAGCTGGAGGGGCGCCTTTTGAATGCTGAAATGCTGCTTTGCGCCCCAAACAGTCCTGAGAAACCGTGCAAACAATCATGTGAATTTGAGTTTCCAATCACATCCAGAGGCTGATGTTATTTCCACGTATCGTGACTAAGATGCCCATTGCTACATTGCCCCCACGGATTTTATGTGCATTCAAAACTAAATGTTGCTGTTGGTACAAAGTAACTAAACCCTAACCCTTTTTCGCGGTCCGTGCGGCCGACAATAAAGCACTGATCGCACAGATTTAGAAAATGTATGTGCAAGCAGTCACTGTAAAAGAATGGCAATAAAAAAATGTCCAAAAATAACAATAATACAAGCACACTGTAACGAGGACACAGAGGCGTTTGGATCCATGTGCCAGCAGGCAGGTTTTAATGAAGAACAAAACAGGCAAGGGCAAAGGGGAGACATAGTCAAAAGCCAGGCAGGAGTCAAAGGGCATGGAGTGAGACAGGCAGTCATGGAGACAGGCAAAGGTCAAAATGTGATAAGGAAAAATACAAGGAGAAACGCTCAGGATCGATTGTGGAAACAAAACAATACTCTGCAAAGGACATGGTCTGAAGTATTGTGAGGCTAGTGAGAGAATGAGACAACTGGTGGAGACGTGGGGAATCACTATTCAGGAGAGGCTCCTTCTGGTGGTCGGAGGTGGTGGCGGGCGGCTGAAGCCATACACGCCTGGAAGATCTCGCTCTGTGCTGCAGCTTTGTTTGTTTACAGCGGAACTCGCTTTCTCTTCTTCTGTTGTCATTTCCAATATTTTAGATAGTTCCCCGAATGTCATAATGATTCATGCTGATCAAAAGTGTGTCACGTGTAAACGTTTGTTATAATCACATACAGTTTTTCAGGGCCCACGTGCACAGTTCTTCTCTAATCCGATCTTTGATCCGATCAATGACGTTTTGCACACAACTACAGAGCACATTTTAAACAATGAGTTTTTAGGGAAGTTTGGATCATGCTAATGAGATAGGGCTCTCAGAACTTTGTGTATCAAATATGATAGAAATGGTTATATAGAGTGAACACAAAATGGAAACATCAGTTTAATAGGTAGGATCTGAGCAGATCGTGGATCTTTGTGGACAGACACAGTCTGTTTAATCCTAACCCAAAGCACCTTTTTTTGAAACCCAACAGGTGGAAACTGGATCCCTCAGCTGCCGTCTGACTGTTAATGAGTAGATTTTAGGAACTCCTTACACTCCTTTAGTCTACCATGAAGTGCTTTGTTAACCATAGGAAACTAGTATCTCACGCTTCAGAAAAAAATAGACAACACTGCACACACTGGTTCTGCATCCAGGTTTAAGGTTTGATCAATTACTGGAAGATTGTGTCATCTTTTATTTTTGGCTCAAGTTTCTTTGAAAGCACAATTTGTTTGTCTGAATTCTGAAGCTTAAAATGATGTGCATTTTTCACAGGTGCCTAAACTAACTGGAGACTTGAAAAACTGATATGGCTAAACTCACCATTATTCACTCCCTTCTGGTTGGCCTTATGTGTCATTTCCCCGACGTTCACAGAAACCGTTGCTTTAATGTCAGTTTGGGCTTCCTTCATCCTATCGTGAAGGACTTTGAAGAACTTCTCTGACTTGTTGTCGCCCATCATCAGTTTGTAGAATGAGTTCTGCAGGAGGACAGGATGTGTTAACAGAAAGCAGTTTGTTTGGCCTAAGGCAGTGATCCCCAACCACAGGGCGGTAGCCGGTAATGGTTCATTGA
This sequence comes from Oryzias celebensis, assembly GCA_014656515.1. Lineage (NCBI taxonomy): Eukaryota > Metazoa > Chordata > Actinopteri > Beloniformes > Adrianichthyidae > Oryzias > Oryzias celebensis. The sequence goes on from BNCR01000039.1 coordinate 156,083, forward strand.
TCAATTTGCACTGCGCAAGAAATAATTAATTCTATGTATCTTTCCGTCCGTCTGTCTCTGTCTGTCTGTCTGTCTGTCTGTCTGTCTCTTTTTGTCTGTCTGTCTCTGTCTGTCTGTCTCTGTCTGTCTGTCTCTGTCTGTCTGTCTCTGTCCGTCCGTCCGTCCGTCCGTCCGTCCGTCTGTCTCTGTCTGTCCGTCTGTCTGTCTCTTTTTGTCTGTCTGTCTCTGTCTGTCTGTCTCTGTCTGTCTGTCTCTGTCTGTCTGTCTCTGTCTGTCTGTCCGTCCGTCCGTCCGTCCGTCCGTCTCTGTCTGTCCGTCTGTCTGTGTCTGTCTGTCTGTCTAAATAGTTTGGTTGTGTGCAACACGAGAATGGTTGTACGTGGAATGTTTCTTTGCAAATGGATAAGAGATGAATGCAGGGACAGAAGAACAGACAAACATTTTTTTAAAACCAGAAAGCCACCAGGAGTCTTACTTAAAGTATGGATTTATCACACGGGTGATTCCGGTTTCTAATAGATGCTGGTCTCCATTAAAAGCCGGGTCTAACAGGTGTAATAGACGCCAGTCCCTAATAGTGGCCGGGCTCCTTTTGGAAAAACGACGTATCTTTAGGATGTTTGTTCAATAACATTTAATATAATCTAATGGTTAGAGACTTGAAATTAAGCTCATTGTTATTTGCATTGAGCATTTAGAAAAATCATAGAAAAATATCATTTGCATAATAATTTGGAATGCGCTGTAGAAACTACGATTGGTGAGCCTCAAGCTCCCTTGCCACATTTCTATAACTGATCACAAGCTTAGACATGTTGAAATGTCTCTTTTAATTTGTTTTGATATTTTTGCGAGTGTAGCGTGCATTAAGGCAGACGGGCCACCTGTATCTCAGTGTTTCCTCCTTCCAGCAGACAAATGGCCAGCTGTATGCTCTCCTGGAAGATCTTCTCATTCTTTGTGCTCATCACCAGATCAGTGAACAGCTTTGTTCCTCCTTCTCGGTCCAGACGACACTGAACTGCTACCACCGTGGCCCAGTCGCGCTCCTGCTCGCCTCCTGGTGTCAAAGCACAGCATCACGAACTGCTTCAATGTATTTTAGCGTTTATCTTTGGCAAAAAGAGGAGGAACCTGGTTCATCTGAGGCCTAATAAACTGATGTCTCTTTTTTAAACCTACTAACCCAAAAAAAGTCAATAATCTGTTTTGTGTTGAAAGAACTATGAAAAATCTCACTATACCTGCAGTTTTCACCCACTCAGTGCCAACATGTCTGCAATAGCCTGTGCTTCTGCAGGGACTTTGTGATTGAAACTTCCTGTTTAATTTGTATGAAGATGTAGTTTCTAAACTTAACTGTTGAGATGAAGTAAAGCTCTGCAACTTTTAGAAAAACAGAATTCTGTTATGAACAAACAACAATGCATGTTATGATCCCCACGCACATAAAAATGTATTTCTGATCATCGTATAAGTGTTTCCAAATCTAAATGTACATTGAAGAGTGGGATTGTGGGTCCAATCCATCGCTATGTCAAACCCATTGCTTGAAGTGGGAGGATCAGCCACCAAATGGTACTTGATCGCTGATGTGACTGTAGATCCCTGCTCCCTCAGGGATTCCATAAACACAGAAAACACATTTCACAGCTAGCTTAATCCAGCACTTTATCTGCTGATGATGTTGATTCAACAGACAGAAAGACTAAAAAGTGCACTCTGAAGTGTGGAACCCTGGTAGAAGGTCAGAGGAAAGTGTCCAAAGGTTTTCAAAGGAGCTCACCTGCAGCTCCCAGTTCAGGCACATCGTTCTTTCGGTTTTGATACAGGTAGTTCTGCAGTAAAACTTTCCGCAGTGACAGTCCCTGAAACAAAGCATCAGGAGTAAACATCTTTGGAGGTACAATAAACTGAGTCAATCATCTACACAAAGACGACAGAGCTCCAGTTCTGACTCAGTGATGAGAGACAACAGTCAATGGTGCTGGGCGCATTGAGAACTAAGAGTCTGGAGTAACTAAAGACTTGGTTCTCCTAAAAAAATGCTGCAAAATGTTTGTTGACTATCTATGACCTGTCAAGATGTTTCTAAGGTTTCCTGCTGAGAAGTCTAGCTTTGTCTAGTGAGAGGGCGGACCCTGAATTCCACAACACTTCTAATGTGTTTTAGTCTGGATGTCATAAAAAAAAGGAACTTCAAACTAACACAAGCCAATGCCTTCAAACAGAACATCGTGACAGAAACATTTAAATTTGGAAGAACATACATTTTTATTAAATAGTAAACTTATTTCAAATGGGATGTTTGAAAGAAAATGTTCTCAAAGCTTGAGCTTTTCAACTTCCCTGTGTGGTCACAGGCCCTCTCCCAGAATTCTTCTGAAAGCCCTTCCAGTCTGCAGAATCAAGGTTCTGCTGTGTCTTCACAGAGGTCAGGTCTTTCACCCGTTAACACCAGAGCTTTAGCTCCAGTGCTGACATTCTTTTGACTACTGTAAATCTTCAACCATTTGTGCAATGCATGTTGTTTTCACAGATTCTGAAGCTGAGAAAAGCAGCTTTGTGCTGATGACCAACACTTTTTAGTAGTGAAGCGCTTATCCAATCAACTTAAACCAGCTGATTTGGATGCAAAGACAAGCGTTTTTGTTACAGACCCCACTCTGGTGAAATGGTATTCTCAACATGTTTTTGAAGCATTTTTCTCAGAATGGGGGTCATGTGTAAAATAATTTAGGATTGAAACAGTGTCTCTGAGTATTTCTCTATTTGAATCATGATGGATCAGGAGTAAACAAAAACCCACTTAGGTTTGTGATGCAGCAACTGCCCTGGGCGAGCCACAGTCTCCTTGCTTTGCTACAATTATAAAGTATCAACTTACAGACAAATAGATCCATTAACATTTTCATTTTTCTCAACAGAGCTGGCGTCTGTTTTAAAACTGTATGGCTGCATAGCTCCAATATTGCTTCGCCTTTTATATATATTTATTTTGCTACGCTAATGTTAGCTTGTGCTTGTGAGGGGTTGTAAGCTAGCAGGAGAGTGTAAACAAAGGATAGTTCTGCGCCAACAAGTCCACTCCAACAAGCCAGAGTCAATTTCTAATACACTCTTGCTGCTCTGCAGAAAGAATGTCTTAAAAACACAAGATTTTAAATTTTGGCTAAAACTATATTATCATAAATAAAAGACCACTGGGAATGTCTTTACAATATAGTAAAATAAGAACAGCTGCCATAGAAAAAAAGGTTGCAGTGGGACTTTGGAAAGATGGACTAAAAACACAGGTAGGACATTTACAAACATTTTGTTTTTGAGGAGGTTAGTAGTGTAAGACTTTGAGGCAGATTTGGCTCTGCAGACACTGAGGGATAACCCTGTTCTGATGGGTTTTGAAGGCCAGTCCACCAATCTGGAACATCACATATGAACACTCTAGACTTAGACTTTCAAGTGAATTACTGGCATGGGCCTAAATGCCAAACTTCTAAGAAAGATGAACTTAGACATTCCTCTAAACTAAGACTAAAGAGATTATCTGAATTTCTTCCAAGCTAACAAAAGACAAAACGAAGGCTCTTTTTGGTTCACTAAAGACCCAACATGCTTTAATGTTCTAGACAATGTTGGCCTTGTTCTAAAACTGCAGGATGATAACACTTCTTACATATCTGTCAAGAATTGACCAACCTTCTCGTCAAAGTCCAGAGTCCTAATCAGCATCTCCTGCAAAGTCTTCAGGACTTTAATGCAAAGCTTCTCTTCTGCAGACATCAAAGCCTTGGTGTGCTGGATCAACCTGCAGAGCGCACACGTTTATTTCAACCATCAGCCCGCCTTCACTGCCGTGGATTTAGACTTAGGAGACGCACTTTGAGATAAAACTTCCAGACTCGCAACGGCGCCGGACATCGGTTCCTTCAAGGAACAGCAGTTCTGGCTGGTGGAGGACATCCACCAACACCGACAGCTCAGCGTTCACTAATGGTTTCAGACGGTCCTCCAAGGTGTTGATGACGTCCTGGGCAGACAGCAGAGGACAACATTTTCAGTAAAGAGTTTGTGATGTATCTGCTTCAAACTGTCATGTTCTTGTGTGTTTGATCCCAAAGTGCAGCACATTCAGCTGCTGTCCTTGTTTTGTTCCACGCTCAGGCATGGAATGGCCTCTGCAGAGGGAGGGGCAACAGTACACTTCAGAACATACTGTTGCAGTATGGTTCAAAGTAACCACAAATAAAAAACATACTGCTGTACAAAATTGATCTTAGTGAAAATATTGCATTCAAGAATAGCTTGTTTGCTCTTTGTTAATATTTACTAAAGAAAAATATGCATTTAAATGACTTTTAATGTCGAAAAAAAAGTCCTGGCACACACAAACCAGAAAAGATCCTTGCTTCCAATCCATGAAGATGAATTTCAGAAAGAGATTACAAAGGTTTGCTTCCTGCTTTCATCTTAAGGTGGAGCCTTGGCTTACCTGCAGTTTGTCAATGATGTTCTTGTAGTCCCAGGGGTTGCTGGAAGAAATGGGTCTAGAGGAGCGTGAAACAGATTTGTACTGGGGGTTTGTCCTGGGTAAAGTATTATAAGAAGATGGTGTCATTTGCTTTATGTAAGATTCAAGCTCCTGGGGAACGACGATGGTGCGACTCTTAGCTGAACACAAAAACAAGAAAGAAATCAAAGTAAACACAACAAAAACAAGCTTCCAACTTTCTTTTGCAACATTTGGCTGCATGCTTATCTCAGGGTATTGCACCAAAATGTTTCAATGTGACTGGCCACATTGTTGTACATTAGAGGTATATTTGGCCTTGAATATTATGTGAGGTCTTAGCATCACCTGTCATGCAGAGTGTCCTGATGCAGGCGTCCACCTGAACTTTGTGCTGCTGCTGCAGCCACTGACAGTCCAGCAGTCTGACACATGACTGCAGAAGCTGAATCACGATGGTGTGATGAGTCTGACAGAGACGAAGACCTTCAGCTTTACTTATTCAAGTCATGAGCACTACAAGGCTTTTGAACGTCTGCTTATAAAACACAGATAACTACAATTCCATGATGCATTTGAATCTAGTGAATATTTTCTCTCCCCCATTCATTTATGTAAAGTGTGTTTTTAAACCCTACCATGTAAAATATTTGAGACACCCTAAATTGTTCGGGGACTTTATATTGAAATTCACCCAAAGATTATTAAGCTCTTGTTTTACAAAGTTTATCTCTTCTTTTTTACCGCAATAAATGCATTCAGACCTAATTAAAATAAATAAAGTTTAGGTTCAAATATAAAAGGAGTTTAGACAAATATACACCTTGTGTGTCAGAAGATTCTTAACCCCCTGTTATAACAGTAACATCTGTCCAACACAACAAGCCTTCAGCTCTGATCTGTTTGCTCGGCTGCTGGACAGGACAAGTTAAGAAAAAAAAAATGTTTAACTTGGTCTGAAACGGTTTCTGTTCTGATAACATAACAAAACAATGAAGTTTCAACAGTTTTTGAAGAACTCTGATGATTAAAAAGCAATAAGTGATATACTTGTGTTTCTGTGGTATTGTCTCATTGATTCATCACTTAGAGTTATACTCAAGTCTTCCTTAAGCTAAAATCATTCAAATTTCAATATTCATTAATAGTTACAGGATTTGTTTTCAGCAAAAATACACAAACATACACATCTGTATGATGAAACAATGTTATTGACTAACTGCCTTTTATGTTAAAATGATTGATAATATTTATGTATTTGAAATGAATAAATGCATAAATAAATAGGAGAGTACAAATAAAGATAGGGTTTACTGTTATATACTTATATTAATAAAGTTTATTTGATATAGACGAAATCTATGTAAGTAAAAGAAAAATGTTTTTTTCTTCTGCTGTAATTAATAGAATCTGCTCGTGAAAACGCTTTGTGTCAACCGTCCTTGATGTTAGTGCATTTTCTTACCTGCAGTGAGGTGCTGTTTTCAGAGAAAGGGGAGCTGAAAAATGCGTTGATGGTATCCAGCACCACATTCACAATATACTTCTCCAGGACTGGATCAGTCAGGCGACTCTCTCGTTTATTGCAAACCTATGGGATCACAAGCATCAGTGAAGAGGCTGCTCAAATAACCTAAAATGACAGAAGAAAAACCTGGACATCTTGATATATATGTAAGAACTGCAAAATAGCCAGACCCTGCCGTGCAGAGAATTTTATTATTGAAGACAATTTTGACTTAACATCAGTTAAAATCAGTTGGAAACAACAAAATGCTACAGGCTTGAGAAAGATGTTGGTTTCAACTCTACATGAGAATGACTTCTAAATCAGGCAGATGTCAAACTTTTCAACAAAAATCACTTCACCCACATATTATAACTTAGATGCAAAAACAACTGGATAGAAACGTTTCTGATTATTTGCTGGCTTGAAAGTTGGAAACAACAAGTTTTGAGAAAAAGTGTCCAGAACCCCCTCTTGGGATCCATCTTTTTAGCTGGTCTCAGTTCGTTTCCAATCGGACTGAGCTCCAGTTCACTCTGAAATTCCTCAATCTGAATAGGCTCTGTGCTTGGAGCGGAAAACCTGAACCAAAACGGCCACCGTAGCCGGGCATTATGGGATGTAAACAGAATGGCACAGCAACGATGAGACACAGCAGTTCATTAAAATATGGCAGAATGAATGGCTCATCAAAACTTTTAGCGTGATACACAATGCTTTTCACACTGTTTCCCAACAATCTACATGTCATAAATACTTATCAGCATTACTCCTTAGCCGTTGTCTCCTCAGTGTAACAGAGAGTCAGAGGCGTTTAGATCCATTTGCAGAGTTTTTTTAGGAAGCAGGGTTTGCCGATTCTCAAATAGGCGTTGGTCAGGCAGGCGTGGGTCAGAACCAGCATGGGCTTGTCAAAGATAGAGCAGGCGTTGGTCAGGGGCAGGCAGGAGTCGAGGCAGGTGGCTGACAGGCAGGATGAGAAACAGGTCTTAGGAGTCGTTGGAAAAGCAGTGTCCCTATACCAGTGCTGGAAGCATCCGTCTCCACAATGAACTGAGTCGTGGGATCTGGATGACGGAGTATGAGAGCTTGAGAGAAGAGGGCCTTGAGTTCTTTGAAGGCGTGAGTGGCTTCAGGCGTCCACTGTAGGTGTCGAGGACCCCCCTTGAGTAATGACGTAAGTGGTGCCGCTACAGTGCTGACGCCTCGAATGAACTGGTAGAAATTTGCAAAGCCCATAAATCGCGGGAGCTCCCGGATGGTAGTAGGCTGGGGCCACTGAAGTACTGCCTCCACTTTCCTTCGGTCCATAGACACCCCTTGGGCACTGATGATATAGCCCAGGAATGACACACGAGTCAGGTGTCACTCACATTTCTCTTGTTTTGTGGGGTTATGGACCCAGGACATTAAGTGTTGTTGTGTATGTCACTTCCTGTTTTATTTTGTTGTATTTCCTGTGCTCACCGTTTCTTCTCAGGTCACTTGACACTTCCCTCCTTGTGTGTTCCCTCCCTCCTGGCACACCTGTATGTTGTTAACTAATCCTCTCTCCCTGTTATATACCCTCGTCTCCCTTGCACGGGTTGTCGGGTGGTTCTGCGCCTTCTAGGAATTGCTCTTGTGTTCTTTCGAGTAATTAAATGAAAGACTATTCATTTCTGATTGCCGTCTGCGTTTGTGTCCACACGCCAACCCTGACATTACCACCCGACCCGTAACATGGACGCAGCAGACGTGGATATGTTACGGGCACAACTTCGCCAGCAGGAGGAACAGATGTCCTGCCTGCGTCAAGGTTTACTGGAGATGTCAAGCCGTCACGAGCGACAACTGGCCGCGTTGGGTGAGCGATTTGAGCAGTTGGCGGAGCGGATCCAACATCCATCGTCCGTCCCTTCTCCACACCCATCGCCTCCCACGCCAGTCCAGGATGGGATTCCTGTCGCCCCTGCTGCACAGCTGGCCCGCCCGGAGAGGTTTTCCGGGGACTCCGGGGACTGCAGAGCATTCATCACCCAGTGTGAGCTGCACTTCCAGCTACATGCCTCTCACTACCCCACGGAGCAAGCCATGATCGCCTTTATGATCTCACACCTGACCGGCAGAGCTGCAGCCTGGGCTACCGCTGAGTGGCAACGTGGAGCCCCGACCTGCGCATCCCTCTCGGCCTTCCTGGAGGCGTTCAAGCAGGTGTTTCACCATATTAAGCCAGGCAGAGAGGCGGCCCGGGCACTTATGAGATTAAGACAGCGGGACCGACGGGTAGCTGACTATGCCATCGAGTTCCGAACCTTGGCCTCCACTAGTGGTTGGGACACCACTGCGCTCATGGACGCTTTTGTGGAGGGACTATCCGAGGAATTAAAGGACAGATTAATTGCTCTCGAGTTACCTTCCTCCTTGGAACCCCTCATCGCCCTGGTCATCAGAATTGACAATAGCCTGCAGGAGCATGGCAGGGTGGCACCCCGCCCCCGACGCAGTCCTGTTGAGCACAGGATCATGGACTCACCTGACTTTGCTGCTTTTTCCGCAGAACCCCCGTCTTTAGTCTCAGAGGAACCCATGCAGCTCGGCCGGGGCAGACTGACAGTTTCCGAGCGACGGCGGCGGATGGCGGCAGGTGAGTGCCTTTACTGTGGCGGCCGGGGTCATTTCTGCAGGGATTGCCCCAACTCATCAATAAGAGTGGGCGCGCTTAAGAGCCGTGGTCCGGCTCCCACTATACCGAGACCTGCTTCCTGTGTTTTGGATGTTCGGGTTATGTTCCAAAAAGGGGGAGTTTCTGTCAGAGCATTGGTGGATTCGGGAGCAGAGCAGAACCTCATGGACGCCGAGCTAGCCAAACAGGTCGGTCTGAAGTCTGAGTTTTTGCCCCGTCCTTTACGAGTGGTCTCCCTCAACGGCCAAGAATTAGCCACCGTCTCACGAGTCACTGAGCCGGTTCATCTGATTGTGTCAGACAATCACCACGAGCACACCCGTTTTTTCCTTTTTTCCTCCCCTCAGAACCCACTGGTATTAGGTTGCCCTTGGCTGAATGCTCACAACCCAGTCATCGACTGGCCCTCCAGCCGTGTCTCCGCCTGGAGTGAGAAATGTCACACCACCTGTTTGCGTTTAGCTCGGCCTCCTGGGGGAGATCCCGCCGTCCCAGTAGGGCGGCCGCCCTCACCTGACCCATTCAGGGTTCAGCCTGAATGTCATGACCTGACTGTGTTTTCCGAGTCACGAGCCCTGTTGTGTTCAGGGGTTTCCCACAATAGGTTGCCAGATCGTCGCCGCACGCCAGCACCATCCTACCTACCTGGTCAGTTCGTCATGTTGTCCACCTCGCACCTCAGACTCCGGACAGAGTCGAAGAAGCGTTTCCCCAAGTTCATCGGTCCTTTCGAGATCCTGAAGGTCATCAATCCGGTGGCAGTCAGGCTGCGCTTGCCCAGGTCCTTGCGCATCCACCCGGTTTTCCACGTCTCTCAACTGAAGCCGCATGTCAGGAGTCCCCTGCAGCGGCCATCCTCTCCGCCACCCCCTCCCCGCATCATTGATGGCCAACCGGCCTACACTGTCCGTCGCCTTCTGGACGTTCGGCGACGGGGTCGTGGCCTCCAGTATCTGGTGGACTGGCAGGGGTACGGGCCTGAGGAGAGGTCCTGGGAGCCTGCTTCACGCATTCTGGACCCTGAACTCATCAGGGACTTCAATCGGCGGCACCGGGACAAGCTTCCCCCTGCGCCAGGCGGCGCACCTTGAGGGGGGGGGTACTGTGGGGTTGTGGACCCAGGACATTAAGTGTTGTTGTGTATGTCACTTCCTGTTTTATTTTGTTGTATTTCCTGTGCTCACCGTTTCTTCTCAGGTCACTTGACACTTCCCTCCTTATGTGTTCCCTCCCTCCTGGCACACCTGTATGTTGTTAACTAATCCTCTCTCCCTGTTATATACCCTCGTCTCCCTTGCACGGGTTGTCGGGTGGTTCTGCGCCTTCTAGGAATTGCTCTTGTGTTCTTTCGAGTAATTAAATGAAAGACTATTCATTTCTGATTGCCGTCTGCATTTGTGTCCACACGCCAACCCTGACATGTTTAGCATATAGTCACTGATGGATGAGACGTTGGAAGACTTGGTGGTCGTGGGATACGTGCTCTTCATAGGAATCAGAGTAGATCAGCATGTTGTCGATGTAGACGATGACAAACTTGTGGAGGAGATCCCGGAAGATGTAACTGATGAAGGCCTGGAATACTGACGGGACATTACAAAGGCTGAAGGGCATCTCAAGATACTCATAATGTACAGTGGTTGTAGAAGACAGTTTTCCACTCATCACCCTTACATATACGAATGAGGTAATACGCACTGCGCAAGTCCAGCTTTGTGAAGAAGCGTGCAGTGCGTAATTGTTCCAGAGCTGCTGGAACCAAGGGTAGGGAGTATCGTTACTTCACTGTGATGTCATTTGGGCTACGGAAGTCTATGCAGGGCCTGAGACCGCCATCTTTTATCTTCACGAAGAAGAAGCCAGCTGACACAGGAGAGGTGGAGGGTCGGAGGAACCCCTTGGCCAGCTCCTCCTTATTGTATATCTGCATAGCCTCAGTCTCTGGTTGGGACAGGGGGAAAACTCTTCCCCTGGTAGGGGTATCCCCAGGTAGGAGATCGTTGGCGCGGTCATAAGTTCTGTGTGGAGGTAATTGAGTGGCATTCTGCTTACTAAAGGCCTCCCTCAGGTCCCAGTCCTGGACCGCCACGTCTCCATCCTCGGGCATAGGAGAAGCTCGCTCCAGACTGATAGAAGCCACACAGGTCTGCGCTGCAATGTTGGAACAGGCCTCTCCTCTGCTTACAGTCTGGAAACACTGCTTGACACAGAAGGAGGAGGAAAAAAGAGCCGCCACGCAGAGCTGGAAGCTAAATACTGTGGAGGGTGAGTGGTGAAGAGACTCAGATTTGGACTCCTCGGAGTGGCTGCAGGGGTAGCTGGGGGATTGAGTTGGGGAACCAGGAAGTAGTTAATACTCTGGAGAAAGTGAGCACAGGCCACCAGAGGGGGAGGCAGAGGGCAGCCCCCAGACACTCAGTGTTGTTCCTGAGCTTGATACAGACAGTCAAAATTGTTCAGTTAAATATAAAGTTTGAATAAGTGATCTATAAGGATAAGGATTGAAAAGCGTAGGATTTCCAGTACTCTTTCTCTTGTTTCTTTGCCCTGCCCTCTTAATTTCTGGCCAATAACAGAGGAGACCTTCAGTCATGTGGTTTTGTTCGCAAGCTTTGGTTCAAAACAGAAATGTCTGTTTGAAAGGCGGTCTAAACACAGACCAAACACAAGGTTCAGGACTCAATCTGGACCAACGGAACAGACTATTTCAGTTTGAACTGACTTCCAGAGTAGATCAAAAGATGGACTGAACGTGAATGGAGATCTTGAAATTGTTATATTTCATAGTTTAGAATAGAAATAAAGAGGTGACTCAAACTGGTTTGGGAAGTTTTGGTACTGCTTAGATTCCTCTCAGAAACGGAATCCCTTTACAAGTTTGATGTGGAAAAACTGGGCATAGTCCTAACCTCATCCCGAAGAAGTAGCTTTGGAATATTAGGAAAAAAAGACTATGATTCTGGCTTTCCTGTCCAACAGTGTCTGACCTGATTAAGGTGATTTTGGGAGACCAGTTGGATACACTCCTTTACATGTGGAAAACCTTCCCAGAAGAGTCACACCTGTTAGACCAAAGACTCGACCCATGCTTCATTACCCCTATGCACTGCCATTGGAGTGTTTCTTAAGGCCATGTGTGTGTGAAGGCAGATGCATGTTTGCTCTGCAATGCAGAAAACTGTTGCGGCAGCTACCCGAGCCATGTCCACAGTGAAGTCTTCAAATAGGTTCCAGATGTGGTTGGACGTGTAGATCTCCTTCATCTCCACCTCAGTGTCCACATAGCAGTGGTTCACAAAGTTCACGTAAGCAGTTTTCACCTGTAGAGAAGCCAGTTAGCACCAGTGGCACCAGTATATCATGACAGAGCGCATGAGGATCGTACGTCACCTCAGTGATGCAGTCCTCATGAGTCACCACTTTGACCACGTCCTCCAGAGGCAGCAGCGATGTGCATTTGATCTCCGTGTAGACGTTCTTGCCCTCTGCGCAGGCAGCCAGCAGTTCTACCAGAGAGATGTGGTACCTGAGGAGGACACAGCAACTGAAGGGTGGAGCAAACTTTCATGATCACTTCAGGTCACTGGAGCTCAACGAGCTCTGAAGCCCTCGCCATTCTTCTCACAAACTCAAATCATCTTTCATGACTGAAATAAGTTGAGGTTATAAAATCAGCAACAGAGCAGAGTAAAAATATTTTGCTCAGCTTTTGTTGTGTTGATAGCAGGTCTTTGTCCCAGACTGAAGTTGCTGCCTTTTTTCTCTTTAAAGTACAGTGTTTCCTCACTATTATCCAGTTCATCTTTCGGGTCTCTGTGTTTTGCTGTTTTTTTTTCAGAGCAAACTGTGTTCTGCGTCCTGACTGACTGTAAACCTGATTGTCTGCAAAACATTGCAACCATTGTTTACTTTTGTTGCTCTCTAAGCTGCTTTTTTCTCCTGTTTTTGCTTTTTCAAAGGTGGATGACCCTGATTGGTTTTGCTACTGCCTTGACTGAACCTAAAAGACGAGCTTGAATATGGTCGAGCAGACAGGAAGTCTTAAGTTAGAAATGAAAGGAGACCTTTGAGTAAACTGATGATCTCATAGATTCAGATGAATGAACAGTGTTTAAAGCTGCTGTGTTTTCTTAATAAGCTTGATGTGACCTTCTAAACTGCTCTGCGTGTACAAAGTGTCTGAGCCTTTACCCTTACGAATTACAGCCGCTTTTCAACCATTTGGCTCCCCCTCTGGAGGCATAACAGAGACTGATCATGTCCATGATAAAGCACAGGGACATGGGAAAGAGGACAGGAAACACAAACGCGTCTTTCAGACTCTGAACCTGAGAAACATTTTCAGGAGAGGGTATAGGATTTGTTCCTACTTCAGCTAATTCACACCTGTAACCTGGTTTTTACAGGACGTTGCTACGGTTACCTGAGAGGGCTGTTCTCGCTGACTCCCTCCCTGCTCTCAGCCATCAGATCCAGCATGACTTTAAAGGAGGCTTTGTCGTTGTAGAAGACGACCACGTCATCACCCGCGTTGGTTAACTGCAAGCAGACATGGAGCTGTGAGGACAGCTTTACAAACTAACAGACATGCTAAGAGAACAGCATCTCCTCATTCCCTCACCTCTGTCATGATCATGTCTTGACACTTCTTCACATACTTGCCCTCCGCCTTGATAATTGTGTGGAGGAAGTTGAGGTACTGGACGTGGCGGCCATGCGTGGCCAGGCAGTGGATGAAGTGCTGCAGGACGCTCTCAGAGATCTCGCTGCACAGCTGGTAGTTGTTGCTGAAGATGTGCTGCACTGTCTCCGCCTCCAGCAGCTGCAGACCCAGAGCAGAGAAGACCACGCTCACCTCAGGACTACACACTGAAGCCAGGCCTTATTGGGGTTTAACATTTACCAGTTCAGACATTACAGTCCAGTGCCGCGCTACGGCATCTTAACCTTGTGATTCAACCAATAAACAGATGGATCAGCACATCTTCTGTGTTCTTGTTCTTCATGAAATTCTTCTAACATGCTGCACTTGGTCTTTGAAGGAGCTGGTTGGTTGTTGGTTTACAACCAGATACTGTGATGATGTCATTCTGGGGTTGGCTTTACTCGGATTTGTTCTCGGATTTTTTGCTTGCATTTTCTTTCTTTGTGGATTTTTAAAATGCAAACACTTTTTTAGATTTCAGTTAAAATTGTTTTCAGGTTACAGCAGAGGCTTTCCTTTACTAAATGTAATGGATCAGATCTACATTTCTTTGTAATTAAGGATATATAAATAAAACGTTTTTAAGCCTCACAACTTTTTTACTTACAGAAGACCAGCCCATTATGACAGGATACATTTACAAAGTTATTCAGACTCATTGTAATCTAACTTTATCTGAAAATCCTGCCAAACCCCATTATTTTAGTTGTTACGTAATCCCTCTACTCTGGAAATAGATGTAAATTATCATGGTAACCCAACAAAAAAAACAATGACGTATCACAGCTTCAGTGACTAAGGATCCAGCAACTCAAGATCTCTACCTTAAGTGAAAGATAGATGTTTTATAAGATTGTTAGATTAAATCAAATAATATCCTTAGAATTATGCTTTTCTACACTGTATCCTTTAAAAACTCAAATATGATCCTCTGTGCTGAGCCCACAAACTCCCTTTGAGTTAAACTAACTCTGTATCAGAGGCCCTGATGTTAATGTTATTTTCAACCAAAGCTGCAATCTGCAGGAACATATCAAACTGTTCAGAAACATAGACAAAGAACAGAAGTACCCCGGGGTTGAGGAAAAGGTTCAAGTTCTTGTGCAGTAGAGCCTGGTTCTCCTGGTTCCCCATGCAGAACTTCTGCAGGAACAGGTGAGTGTACCTGATGATCTCTTGCATCTTCACATCGTTCTACAGAGGAAAAAAGCACCTTCATCAGAACTGCACGTCTAACATATTTGGTTCACACTAATTTGTTTGAAAACAACTGATTCTCCAAATGAGCACACGGAAAAGAAAACCAATCATTACATTTGATCATCATTAGCTTATGAATGAACAAAGCTTGGATTTAGAAAGTCAAACCAACAGGCTGGAACTTCTAAAATCAATCTAGCTACTCTGTTTTGGGTTCAAAAACGCATTATTGACTAATTCTTTGGGATAAATAAATATTTTGTGAGCATATTAATACAGAATAAATGGAAACTATCGGAGTATTCATACAGAAATCTATTATACACAGGAAATCATTTAAAAGTCAAAACTGAGATTCCCCTGCATTTACATAAAACAGTAAAGCGTGACTACAAAGAGGTCTAAAAAGACATTTAAGTTAGTTGAAACATGGGGTTCTTCTCCTAAAGTTTAGAGAATGTTTTTTGGTTTCTATAGACTCACCTTGTCATAGGAGACCTGCAGCAGATCCAGCATGACTTTATGAGCTCCCATGTTTTTCAACAACCTCTGCTGTTTCTTCCAAACACCGCTACTGCACATCCTATGGAGCCGCTCCAGTATCTACAGCAGACACACGTGAAAATGAGAATCTTATGTTCATTAAGTTTATATTTGAATAATGAAGTTCTTCCCCTATCAACATTGTCGATTAAACTCATTTATAAAGCAGTAAATGCAACCAAGCATGTCATCATGAGAAGATGAAACAATTCCCATCATGATCCCTGTTGGTGATCTGGTGTTCTTGTTTGTTCTTGTTTGTGTTCCTGTTCAAAAACATTGATGTCAAGTTCTGCATACTTTTCCCTTTCTGATACCATTTTTAGGCTTTTGCCATGTTTTGTTTTCAGATTTTTTTCAGACAGGCAATTAGGTTTTTAGCAGCCAATCAATAACTGCTGAAGGAGTTCCCAAGAGTCGGTTTTTTTATTTAAAGGATTTGTTTCAATAAAGTTTATTGACAGTTCAAATCATTTCAGATGTGACATTTCACAGCTACATTGATTGTGATTGCAGAAAAGTAATAATCCTTTTGGGGAGTAAAAGTGTACATATGCCCCCCCCATCCCATTCTGCATGACAGGTGATATTGAAAAACTGCCCCATCATTGATCAAATATGCTTTTCTCACCTCCTTGACTTGCTGGTAGTTCTCGTTGCCCTTCTCCAGTTTCTCCTTTGTGGGTGTTGACTTATCAGACACCCCCTGTAGACAAAGCATCACCAGGATTAGAAGTCTTTGTGTTGTTTTACATTTCCTTCTTATATGTCCCCATAACAGAGCTGGCAGAGCATGTTCATTAAACTTACAGAAACATTTTTCAAAGGAAAAGGGTCAACTTGTAAAAGCCTGTTATGTCTCCTATAGGAATCCGTCAACAGATTCAGAAGATGTTCACGTTCTGTTCTGTTCAACTCAGTCAACAGATAATCATATGAATGTGAATAAAAAGAAGAGATTTAAGATCCTTGTGAAAAAAATGAATGTATATTTGATTATGAGGAAAACTCACAAATATTCACTTCACTTAGAATGTCTGTTTAGAAACCGGTATCCAAAATGTACCAAATAATAATAAAATATATCATAATCCCAATTATCAGTATATTAACATCCAGACACCAGTTCAAACTAATGTTATTTTTTAACCACCAAATATTCTTTACTGAATCTCCATCACTGTTATCATTTCAAAAGGAAACCTACCAGCATCAGATATAGGGACGGTTATGCTGTTACTCTTTACCTCTGATATTTCCTTCTTGTCTTTCTTGTCCTTCTTCCCATCTCCTCCAGCTGAGCTCTTCTTCTCCACCCACAGTTCAGACTTCTCCACCAGCGTCCTGAGGCGATCAAGGTTGGCCTTGATTAACTTATAGTTCTCCACATCCTGAGCTGAAATCAGCAGCTGGACCTGCAGAGGAGCAGAGAATGAAGAGCATGACTTTACTCACAATTCAATATCGAATGAAAATGAATTTAACTGTAACTAAAACTCTACCAGCTCTATGTCTTTTAGTTAAAGCTGGAAGTAAAACATCTGATCAGATTTTTTTTCTCCAGGTGTTGAAAGCTGAATGCTTCACAGACGTATGCACATTGAAGTCCAAAAAGTTATCGATATTTAGAGTGGAATAATAAAGAAAACTCCAGGTTGAAGGTTTGATGCTGTTCAGGCAGCAAATAAGAACAACGGTTGAAAAGAGTTTGATTCTTCTTGTTTAAAAATGGGGGCACTCAAGGAAAAGTTTCTGACAAACGACATTTTGACAAACACATTAGAGCAGTCACAAAATCAGCTACTTTCCCAAGGTTTTTTTTAAGGATTAAAAATCTGATGTTAAAGGAGAACCTGCAGAACTTGTTCTTGCTTTCATCTTTAGTCCACGTGTTTTTACAGGACGACCAAAAAAATCAATCAGGAAACTACAGTTTATCCAGAACTCAGCTGCTCGTGTTCTCACAGGAACCAAAGAAGTAGAACCACTTCAGTCCAGTTCTGAGGTCTTTACACTGGCTGCCTGTCTGCCAGAGGATAAACTTTAAGGTTATGCTACTGGTTCATAAAGCTTTGAACGGTTATCACCAAAGTACTGACCTCCTGACCCAGTATATACCAGCCAGAACTCTCCGCTCTTTTGGATCCAGTCTTTAGTCAGTTCCTAGAGTCCAAACTAAACATGGAGAATCTGCATTCAGCTTCTATGCTCCACAGATCTGGAACAGACTTCCAGAAAGCCTTAGATCAGCTGAAACACTCAGTGTATTTAAATCCAGGTTAAAGACCCAGCTGTTCTCAGCTGCATTTGATTCATTTGGATTCAAAAGTTTACATCTGTACTGTTTATCTATGCTTGTTTTAAATTTAGTTCCTTTGAACTTTCTTTAAATCTTATTTCAACAATCACATATTTACTATTTCTTTTGATTGTTTTATTTGAATGTTTTATACAAAGCCCGTTGAAACGTCTTTGTACATTGTACAATTAAACTGGCCTTGCCTTAGTAAGGTGCACGCACCGGCTCATTGCTGACAGCGTGCACAGCTGCACTCACGGGATGTGCAGGAGATTTGTAGGTGCCTGTAGGATTTACTAATGTCTGACAGCAGAGCTGGGCGCGTGGGAGGCACAAGCAGCAAGCACCTTTCACTTGAACAGCCCCGATGGGCTTTTTGGACAAAGTTCAGGGGGTTGGAAAAACGGAAAATTTGTACCATGTGCCTGCATCTCACCTACTACACCCTTAATGACCCCCACAGGTTTTTTAAGTGTTCACAATGACTCGTCTCTCACAGGATGCCCATAGAAAAAATGTGCATGAATATTTTTCCCCTAATGGCTCGCCGGGTTTCCTACAATCTTACAATTTTGTGTGGGCCACCTGTGTAACGCGAACAGATTTGCACATTATTTTACCCACAGACAGCCCATATCCACCAGTAAGGGCAGTTGTGACTAAGGCATTAATGACATCCCTTAAGGCAGCCATAAAAGTCTCAAAGATACGGAAAGACACATCTGTGCTGCCCTTAATATAGTGCCGCTCCCTCTGCGACCCTCCACGGGGCCGGACAACCCAAAAACCGGCAGCACTCGTACAGGTCAACCCCTGTATGGGTGCGTTTCATTAAGCCTTAAGCCAACATTGTCACTATGCTAAAGCATGTGGTCGCACTAATGCGTGTTTACCTGCTTGAAGGTGTGCAGCACTTCCTGTCTCTGGCTGAAGTGCCTGAAGAGCAGCTGCAGTGCTCCAGACACCAGAGGAGCGTATTCATGCATCGTCAGGTGGATCAGCACCCGCAGGAACATCCGCCCGCCTTCGTCGTCCACCTCCAGGATGCTGTTCCCTTTTCTGCTCAAAGGAGCCCAGAAAACCAGCTGTTACTGAACATTCATTGTCATTAAAGAGATAAAAAGTAGCCTGCTCTGGAGAGCATTTGAACAAACTCTGAACTAAACTCTGAACACTGAGCTGTTTCATTCCAGGTTAAGAAATTTATGTTTGTGGTTCGGAGACAATGTTTACTGTTAGTTCCCTAAACTCTGAGTTTATGAAGTCAGACTTATCAAATGTGCAAACCTATCACATAAACTAAAACGGCTTTAAATGTTTGACAGCAGTGGGGATGAGCGGATGTCCCTCTTCAACTATATTTTTTCTATTGTGTTCTATTCACAGTGGTCTTTTAATTGATGCTTACGAAGTTTTTAACCAAAATAAAAAAAAAAAAATGTCACTTTTTATTAAAGCAATGTTTTCTGCATCGCAGCAAGAGCTCACTAGAAATACAATTCTGGTTTGGTGTAAAAGTTATCCTCCGTTAATTTTACAATCAGGCCTTTGTTTACAGTCTCTCTCACTAGGTTGTAGCGCTTCACAACCCCAATCTAACATTTGCGTAGCACAGGGGTGTCAAACTCCACACCTCGAGGGCCAGTGTCCTACATGCTTTCCAACCAAGCTGCCACTGAAACTCCCTGTTGGACAAACACACCCGATCCGGGTAATCAGCAGCAAATGAGGCAGGATTTCTTTAAAACCAGCATGAGGGCCTCAAGGCCTGGATTCGCACACCACTGGCATAGCAAAAAAACGTGGAGCAATATCAGAGCTATCCAACAATACAGTTTTGAGCCAGATGGGAGCTCAGATGAGGAAAATATAGACATTTATGGATCTATTAGTTTTCAAGTGTGTGCTTCAGAATTACGCTTTACAGTCACAGACCCACTCACCCATTCACCCATTCACACACACATTCATACACTGATGGAGGCTCCGCTGCCGAACACTGGCACCAACCTTCCATCAGAGGCAATGTGGGGTTCAGTGTCTTGCCCAAGGACACTTCGACACATGGGCGGGCAAGGTGGGAATCAAACCTGCAATCCTTCGATCACAGGCCGACTACCCTTTCCACTGCACCACGGCCGCCTCACTCACACAAGTGAAAATCCTCTCACACACACAAATGAAAATCCTCGCACACACACAAGTGAAAATCCTCTCACACACAAAACTGAAAATCCTCTCACACACTCTATTAAAAATCCTCACACACACAAGTGAAAATCCTCTCACACACAACACGGAAAATCCTCTCACACACACAAGTGAAAACCCTTTCACACACTCTATTAAAAATCCTCACACACACAGGTGAAAATCCTCTCACACACAACACTGAAAATCATCTCACACACACTATGGAAAATCATTTCACACACACAAGTGAAAATCCTCTCACACACACAAGTGAAAACCCTTTCACACACTCTATTAAAAATCCTCACACACACAGGTGAAAATCCTCTCACACACAACACTGAAAATCATCTCACACACACTATGGAAAATCATTTCACACACACAAGTGAAAATCCTCTCACACACAACACTGAAAATCCTCTCACACACTCTATTAAAAATCCTCACACACACAAGTGAAAATCCTCTCACACACAACACGGAAAATCCTCTCACACACACAAGTGAAAATCCTCTCACACACACAACTGAAAATCCTCTCACACACACAAGTGAAAATCCTCTCACACACAACACTGAAAATCCTCTCACACACTCTATTAAAAATCCTCACACACACAAGTGAAAATCCTCTCACACACAACACGGAAAATCCTCTCACACACACAAGTGAAAATCCTCTCACACACACAACTGAAAATCCTCTCACACACACAACTGAAAATCCTCTCACACACACAAGTGAAAATCCTCTCACACACACTATGGAAAATCATTTCACACACAACACTGAAAATCCTCTCACACACTCTATTAAAAATCCTCACACACACAAGTGAAAATCCTCTCACACACAACACGGAAAATCCTCTCACACACAACACTGAAAATCCTCTCACACACACAAGTGAAAATCCTCACACACACAAGTGAAAATCCTCTCACACACACAAGTAAAAATCCTCACACACACAAGTGAAAATCCTCTCACACACAACACTGAAAATCCTCTCACACACAACACTGAAAATCCTCTCACACACACAAGTGAAAATCCTCACACACACAAGTGAAAATCCTCTCACACACACAAGTGAAAATCCTCTCACACACACAACTGAAAATCCTTTCACACACACTACTGAAAATCCTCTCACATACAAGTGAAAATCCTCGCACACACACAACTGAAAATCCTCTCACACACACAAGTGAAAATCCTCGCACACACACAACTGAAAATCCTCTCACACACAGAACTGAAAATCCTCGCACACACACACAACTGAAAATCCTCGAACACACACACAACTGAAAATCCTCTCACACACACAAGTGAAAATCCTCGCACACACACAACTGAAAATCCTCTCACACACACAAGTGAAAATCCTCGCACACACACAACTGAAAATCCTCTCACACACACAAGTGAAAATCCTCGCACACACACAAGTAAAAATTCTCACACACACAAGTGAAAATACTCTTACATACAAGTGAAAATCCTTTCACACACACTACTGAATTTATAATTTCCGGGTGAGCGTAACCAGCGTTTGGTCTTTGTCTTTGCTGCTCCTATCATTGAGAGTCATTTTAATAATATCTAACTTATTGTTATCTTGTCTTGGTGTTCAAACATTATAGGTGTCTTCTTTAGCATTCTAGTGAGTAACCACCGCTGTCTAAGCAGTTTGCGACATAGTTTATTCGCCTTAGCAAAAACATAGCTAGCCTTTGCTAAGTGATAGTATGGCCACCACCTCGTCTGCTTTCACTCCTCTGTCCTGCTCCATGAGCCAAATGCTCAGTGAAGATCCTGCCTCCTATAATGATGATAGTGGCAGATGTGTTAAGTGTAGCCTCATTTTACACTTGGAGGCCAGGTTAGAGCAGTTAGAGGCGCGGCTACGCACATCGGATGCTAAACATGTTAGCCAAATTATTACATGCAGTGGAGCTCGCAATACTGGATCGAAACTGCCGAGCACTCAAGCCCCTCCCGGGCAGCAGCCAGGGAAAACTCAGGATGGGTTTGTACCGGTGGGAAGGAATCATAGCGCTAAACGTAAACACTTAAAGCTACCGAAGCTCCCGCTACATAATGTTTTCTCCCCTCTGCAACACGCCAGATGAACCGTCAACTCTAGTTATCGTTAGACACGTGAAGCTCCCGACAGCTATAGTCAGGTGTTTTCCGGGAGCCAGAGTTGGTGACCACCTACAGGACAATAGCCTCTTTGAAGATGTCCAGTCAGGGTTCAGACCTCACCATAGCACTGAAACTGCACTAGTTAGAGTCACTAATGACTTGTTACTGGCCACAGAAAAGGGACTAATCTCTATTCTGGTCCTGTTAGATCTTAGTGCAGCCTTTGACACTATAGACCACAGCATCTTACTCCAGAGACTAGAGCATGACATAGGAATCAGAGGATCTGCCCTTCAATGGTTTAAATCCTATTTATCTGATAGGTACCAGTTTGTTCATGTTAATGGACATTCCTCCCATTATAGTCGAGTTAGCTATGGAGTCCCACACGGCTCAGTTCTAGGACCCATCCTGTTTATGCTTTACATGCTGCCCCTAGGGAACATAATCTTTAAACAGTGTACTAATTTTCCCTGTTATGCAGATGATACACAGTTGTATCTATCCATTAAACCCGACCAGAATGACCGCTTAGAGAAACTTAATGCCAACATTAGTGACATCAAGATTTGGACGGCAGTTAATGACCTCCTCCTAAACCCAGAAAAAACTGAGGTCATTATACTAGGCCCAAAATATCTCAGAGATACCCTACCTGTTCAGATGGTCTCCCTGGATGGTGTAAATATAGCCTCCAATCCCACAGTTAGAAACCTGGGGGTTTAATTTGACCAGGATTTATCATTTAAGGCTCACATATCACAGGCTTGTAAAAC
This sequence comes from Oryzias celebensis, assembly GCA_014656515.1. Taxonomy (NCBI): domain Eukaryota; kingdom Metazoa; phylum Chordata; class Actinopteri; order Beloniformes; family Adrianichthyidae; genus Oryzias; species Oryzias celebensis. Next base: position 178,639 of record BNCR01000039.1, read on the forward strand.
TGCATCTTTTCACCTACGCAATATTTCTAGGATCAGAAACATATTATCTAGAAGCGATGCTGAAAAACTCATCCATGCATTTGTTACGTCTAGGCTGGATTACTGTAACTCTTTGCTAGCAGCGCGTCCTAAAAGTTCTTTAAAAAGTCTTCAGCTTGTTCAAAATGCAGCAGCTAGATTGTTAGCAGGAACCAGCAGAAGAGAACACATTACTCCTGTATTAGCTTCACTTCACTGGTTCCCAGTTGAATCTAGAATCAAGTTCAAAATCCTCCTGCTAACCTGTAAGGCAGGGGTGTCAGAATCCTGTCCTCAAGGGCCGGCCTCCTGCTGATTTCCCAGAAATCCTGCTCAATTTGCTGGTGATTACCTGGATCAGGTGTGTTTAGCCAATCAGTAGCTTCAATGGCCAGTTGGTTGAATAACATGTAGGACACCGGTCCTGGAGGCCTGGAGTTTGACACCCCTGCTATAAGGCCTTGAATGGTATGACCCCATCCTATATTAAAGATCTCATAGAGCCTTACCAACAAAACAGAACACTTCACTTACAAAATGCAGGACTGTTTGTGGTTCCTAGAATCTCTAAAAGCACAGTTGGAGGTAGAGCCTTTATCGACCAAGCTCCTGTTTTATGGAATAAGCGTCCAGCTCATGTAAGAGAGGCCGACACAGTTTCTACATTCAAAGTTAGGCTTAAAACATTTCCCTTTGGACAGAATTATTGCCAGGCTAGCTAGTAATCAGAGAATATTTAACTTACTGCTCCTCTGCCTCACCTGCTGAGATGGGGTTTGCCGCGCTGGGTCTGCTCGCTCCTGCTCTACACCCCCCCCCCCCCCCCCCCCCCCCCCCACACACACACACAACCCTTCCCATCTCCCTGCACCTCGACCTGTTAAGGGACTTTATGTCCCATGGCACTCACTTTAATTTCAAGGGACCACCAAATCCCAACTGCACAACATTACATAACACCTTTATTTCAAGGGATCACTGGATCCCACTATACTCACTCAGACTCCAAGGGACCCCCAAGTCCCGTCTGCATTACACAATATACTCAAGTCCACAACCCCCTCTCCTTCATCTCTCTCTTTCCTTTTCTACTAACCTCCTATCTATCTCACAATATACCCTACCCTTACCCGGGTCTGCATCCTTCTCCCACCCCCCCCCTCCACCTGCAATCTTCATTACATCACTTGCCATCTGCCATTGCATTATTTTATTTGGTTTATCATGCCTCTGTTTGGTGCAGTGCGATTCACGTGTTGTCCCTCTTTCCCACCCTCCCTACAGGGGAGTGGAGGAGATTTCTGATTCCAGGTGGATCTTCTGTGCTCCTGTCCTTGGCTGTGACCTCGCCGTTGGCCCCTCCCGCTCCTTTCTTTGGCCGTGACCTCACCTTATTTTTGCTTCTGCAATATATTGATAATCAGTCTATGGCTGTGATATTGGGCTATATCAATGAAATTGAATTGAAAATCCTCTCACACACAAGTAAAAATCCTCTCATACACTCTGGTGAGAATTTCAGTAGAAACAGAAGTTAGTTGAGAGCGGGATTTTACCAGCAGTGTTTGTGTGCTACCGGGATGTCGTCTCAGCCCCCACTGAAGCAACTGCATTACTTACTAATATTTTTTTAATTCTCTCTCTCTCTCTCTCTCGCTATTATACAATATAATTTTTTTATTTAGCAAACGACAGGGCCAATCTTATCATTATGGTAAAAAATCATAATGCATAAATGCAGATATGGTAAACCCCCCAGAATTAAATTGTGTATTCTACATAAAATACTGGTAAATATACGCTTAAGGGTCATTCTTGCCTTATCTATGGCTGATACAACTACAACTTCAAGTTGTGCATCCGTCATATGCCTTCTTCTCTGGAGCTGCTGCTTCAAACTGAAACTTCTCACCGACATTTCTGAAATCTCTGCATGCTAGACTTTTCTGAAAGCACTCTCTCTAAATATGAGCATTCTTCTAAATTAACCATATTAGCTCTGCAGCTCACATCATATGCCATCAATAAACCACTTAAAAAGAAAAAAAAAAAAAAAAAACTTCTTCCGGGTGACTCGGGTCGCTCAGACGAAATAGCAAGAAACAAAACTAAACTCTCGTTATCCGTTTTCACCATTTTTGTTTTAATACATAAATCGGGAAACATAAAAACGACAGCCAAAAACAATTCTCACCAAAGTAACAACCTTAAACAATAGTCTACCTGCTGCAGCAGGGACTGTTTGCACCTGAGGAAAGATTTCTTTTTTTAATGCATTTTGAGTTCCATAGCCCACTCCGTGTCATGAGCGGGCGAAGCTAACCATTCCACCAACACGATCCATGTTCTGAGATTAATGTTGACCACATTTACAACAAACATTCATACCAAAAGGCTTAGAAAAAAATTACAATACGCCTCTAATTGCAACTACAGTTGCAAAACGTACAGGAAGCTTTTTCTTAACTTAGCACAAATGCAACAACATTATCGTTTACTAATGTTAGGTGGGTGGCACCCTTGCGCCCCACCTGATTAGTCAGACTAGGTTTTGAGTTCTGGATGAGTGGAGTACTGGATGTAGATTTTGAGTCAGAACAGTTTTTTACTTGGGGTCATTATTCATTATTATAAAAAATTAGGTATCTATCTAATCTGTTTATCATTTGTTCATTCGTTTTTCAATTTAAAATCAAAAATGAAAAAAAAAAATCGTTTTTTTGTTTCCCGATTTACGTATTAAAACAAAAATGAAATGCCCTTCGTTTCTTCTTCTTCTTTTGTTTCTTTTCACCAGAGTGTGTAAGAGGATTTTCACTTGTGTACGTAAGTGAACACATCTTCACTTTTATGAATACAGGCATTTCACCTGTGCGTGTGAGAGATTTCACCTGTGTTTATGAACGCTAATTCAGAATAATGTCCCCAATGGCACCTCATACATTCCCCCCTGTGGCAGTTGCTGCATCACAAACCTGAGCTTCTTCAAACTGCATGTTTTCATCTGCTCCTGATCCAACATTATTTGACTAAAGAAATACTCAGACATGCAGTTTTGACTTTAAATTATCTTATATAGTCCTCCATTTTGAGAACAATGTTACAAGAATATCTTAAAAACACCAATACCATATTTTCTATTGGAGTGGATCATTAAATCAAAGGGAAAACATTGAGATAAAAGAGGTTCACTAAAAGAGAACTGTTCCTCCTAGTCTAAACATTACAACAAAGTCCAGAATCCAACAAAATCTGCACAATAAAATTAAATAGTTTCAAATGTATTTGTTGTTTGCATAAAATCTGAACAATCATCTTCCGAGGCACAAGACTCACTAAGATTGAGGGTTCATTCAAGTAGTTCCAAAGTTTAAAAAATTGGGACAAAACAATTTTACTATCTTACAGAAACCATGTAAGGATGGTTCATACCAGAACCATCCCGGCTACTCGTGGGAGAAGGCAGGATACACCCTGGACAGCTCACCAGTCTGTCGCAGAGCCACAATCACACACCCAAACACACTCAATCACATCTGTGGACAATTTAGAGTGACCAATGTACCTATAAAGCATGTTTTTGGACAAGAGAATCTGTTTGTTCTCCTACTTTTGGATATTTTTCCTTTTTCTACAAAAAAAATAAAATAAATAAAAAGATCCTCTAATTTTAAATCTTTTTTTTAAGTTTTCCTTCCTTGGACTAATGCGGGACAGCAAGTCCTCAAACTAGGTCACAGAGAGACAGAAATACAGCTGAAACCCGCCATCATTCAGACGCTGCTCCTGCAGTAGATGGTGAAGCTCACCGTACTGGGAGAAACTCTGAATGATATCATGAACCCAGACATAGATACGTGATTACCACACTTTTGTAGAGCTCTCCAAACATAAATAAACCGGATATCTCAACATCACTTGTGTCTTCCATCCATTGTAAATGAAATACACAAACAAAACTCAAATGAAGCAATAAAGTTAAAACCTTTTACCGGTAGCTGCTCCCACATACGTCAAGTGTTCAACAATGAATTTGACGCAGTTGAAAGAGGCATCTGATGAGAATCTGACGCTCAAATTATGTCCCATGTGAATGCAGCATAAACTTAACGAATCTTGATTTCAGGTAATCTCACAGTTTTCCTGCTGTCACAGTGAAAGACTGCTCAGGTGCACATGAAGGTCCATACGTACCCAATTCCAAACATGGCCTCAGCCTGTTCTCCAATGCGCTGCAGGTTGATGGTGGCTGAAGAGGGACATAAAGATAGATGTCAACCAAAAATAAGCAGGATGGAGTACAACAGGACATGTAAGCAGCGCATTGGTTTCTTGCTTCTACCTGTCAAGTCCACCTGGACTGGAGCATCTGGCAGCATTAGGGAAGTAACAGTGAACAGCTCAGAATATCTGATAACAATTCAGTGCAGTTTATCTGATCAACAGGTTAGTTCTGGACGTACAAAACATAAAACACCCTCAAGGAAAACCTCTGGCCAATGCAATTTTTTTTATCTCTTTAAAATATGAAAAAGAATACATCTTTTTTGATGCATTCACACCAGACTTAGCCGGCACAGCTTGAGCATCAAGTATTAATGTAAAGATGCAATCCAAGGCGGCGCGATGCGATTCAGGTGTCGGGGAGGCACGCTGAACGCATCAACCAATCAGGGGTTTAAGCTTTGGGAAGTGACGTTTTCAGTGACTAGATCAAAGGTTATACAAATAATTTGATATGGCCGCACAAACTTGCATCCATTTTCTTAACCTGCTGGGGTCGCAACGTTTCTGGAAACTGTGGGATGACAGTGGAATACACACTGGACAGGGAGCCAGCCTGTCATAGAGCTGAGGTAAAAGAAGGCGTTATGCTAGCCAGCCGCCTGGTGGACAGCATAGCAAGCTCCGCTGCACAGGCTCTGAGGCAGAGATATTTCTGCCACCATATTGCAAGCAAAATTCACAGTTTTGAGATCAACATTTTCTAAACTGCAAACAAAATGTAAAGTTTTAAGAATAAAAGTTCAGAATTTGCTAATTAAAAAAAATATTTTTTTTTTCGCATTTGCAAACTTTTTTTGCCCTTAAAAATAATATTTTAGCATTTGCAACACAATTATTTTCCGATGGGTATTGTCTCATCTCACTTTTGTTTTATCTTTGATTTTCGTGTTTCTTAAGCTTCCGTTTCGTGTGATATTTGTGCCACCAAACCAATCACAATCACAGACAAGACGGTTCAGCAGCTTGGTCTAGGTTCTATTGGTCTCTTCCTCGGGTGGACAGGGCTTGGAGGCAAACACGGACTATGGATCGGTTCTGTTCGACCGGGATTCTGCAATCTTCAGCCATTCAGGTCCGTTTCTCTTTAAGCAGAACTGTATTTATTGATGTTAGTGTATAGACCAGTGTGTTTAAATGTCCGCAGCAGAAAAACCTTCCCAGCGCCGCCTCCTTCCAGCTGGACATTACATTACGTTACAATTATGATTTGTATAAATGAAATATTGTTTTTTTCATCAATAAAACGTGGAAATATTAGTAGAAAATAGAATTTTTTTTCCTGAATAATTTTGTTTTTAGACTTTGGACAAAAGCAATCATGAGTTTTCTTTTTTCCAAGACACTGTGAAAATTAACATTAAAAGTTAAAAATGCCATTTCTTCTGCTTATACATGAAGTCTACTTTAGTGAGCCATTATTTTCATTACCACTGCTATTAATCTAATCCAAAACACTTTTGGGCAGCAGTAGATATTATGTGTTTCATTTTTTTTAAATAACACACAGATATTAAAGACAAACTTTTTACTCCAGAGGATTTCTAGATCACACAGGCCTGTTTAGTGTAATGTCAGCAGATACACTTTACAGTTTATTCTACGGTTTCAGGAGATTCTCAGCCATAAATTCACAAGTTTGACTAAATTAAATATAATTTCTGCTAATTAAAAAAAATATATATTTTTAAAATTAATAAAAAATATTCATACACATCTGAAAAAAAATGTGTAAATATGTTTTGAAAGCAAAAAAAAAGAAAGGTTTGCAAACTCAAAACTATTTTTTAAAGCAAAAACAAGTTTTTTAAAGTACCTTTTAAAGTTTTATATGCAAATTATGAAGTTTTATTCGTAAAACTTTACACTTTGATCTCAAAACTGTGAATTTTGCTTGCAAAATGGTGGCACAAATATTACTTCATAAGGCTGTGGCAGAGCAAGCGATCGCCATCGCACAGTGGGGAGGAGCCAGTGTGACCTTCCGCTGCCTGGCTCCACCAGTGGAACTCAGCTAGCTGTGAGCTTAGTTATGCTGGCCCATGGAGAGCGGCCGCAGGTGCCGTTGTAGCATGGCCGATTCTCTCAGATCTATGGGCTTATTATTCTTATTTTCATCTAGACAACAATAAAAAAAAATCTTCCAGTTTTATTTTTCCCCTCTCGGGTTAATGCTCAAACTGGGCAAAGAAAGACAGAAGTACCATTGAAAATGGCTGTCAGGTGCAGCTCTGCTGCAGGAGTGAAGCACACTGCATCAGCAGAGACTCTGGTGAACCCAGACACCAAGTGCTGGCCGCTGCCTCTGTAGAGCTCTCCAAAACATATGAAGACACGCAACCCTCTCAACATCCTCCATGTTTTTCATCATGTGGCAAACGAATGAAGTTTGTCGGCAGTTATTTCTCGGCTGGGGCATCAAGGTGTTGAGCAGTAAATTTTAGGGCATCAAAAGAGAGGCGGCAGATGTGAATTTGATGCCTTGGCCGAGGCGTACGGTGTGAATGAAGGATTAGGCTGACAAACCTTGACGCGTTCTTTACCTGCTTGCTCCATGTTAGTTGTGGCATCAGCGTCAGCCATCGGGTAAACATCCACAAACTCCTTCTTAAAGACAGACAGCAGGAAGGAAAGGCGGTAGTCCAGGCGGACATTCAGGATGAACTGATGAAAGAGAAAAACAAGTTTGCTTCTGTCTTTGGGTTCAAACAAATGATCACAAATGACCTGGACTCTCAGGTCAAGTGAAGTCTCAAAAGTCCTTCAATTTAAAGGAGCTTTGTGTGGTTGCTGGTACTACGTCATACTTTACATGCCTTCATTGCATCTCCAATTTGAGTTCGACTCTTTGGAGACTGTGGCTGTGTGTGTATTCCCTCACTACTCTCTAAACCCTAAAAACCCATATAGTCCCATATGGGACTATCCAGTGCCCTGGTGTTCACAGACTTATAGTTCACAGATTTGCATCCATGAAGTCTGCATTAAAGCGGATCTTTGAATGTAAAACCACAGAAACAATTAAAAGCAGTGATACATAAGATACAGTTTTAAAAAAAAAATCAAAGATCAGAGGGGAAAATTAAAAGGAAGAAAGCGGCTCATTATAGCTGCAACTGCAGCACTCGGCAAGTATTAATTGTTTTATGTAAAATTCACAGAAGATGAAAGTGTGGAAGAATGTAAGATTACATTATTCACTGAAGTAATGATGACAGAGTTAGAGATTTTTCTAACTGAATCACAAGGATCAGCCATCATTGACACTGCATGCACACGTACTGTTAGTGGTGAAAAATGGCTGGAGAGTTACATGAAAGACTTGAACCAAAGTCAAATACACAAAATGATGCAAATAAAATCTAGAGAGTTGCAGGCCTTTTTGGTTTGGAGATGGTCAAGTAATGTATTCAAACAGAAAGCTAAAGCTTCCAGTACCGGAAGCTTTAGCTTTCTGTCACACTGCCACACTGAAAGTGAAATTGTGTCAGCTGATATTTCTTTGCTGCTGTTATTAAAATGTCCAAAAGAGCTTTAACTGAGGTGGAATCCTCAGAGGGAATAAGCAGGGCAGATCACACCCACTGATGAGAAGTACAAGACAGGAGACAGAGTGTACTACAAACGAAGAGGCAGCGCTGAATGGAAGGGTCCTGGTGTTGTCATAGGTCAGGATGGGGCTGTCGTGTTTATTAGACATGGTGGGATTCTTGTCAGAGCACATCAGTCCCTTCATGGATCAGCTGCTCTCGTGGCAACTATTGGAGACTTAGTTCAAAATGTCGTTTTGGTTTAAAAAAGATGCTCATGGGAATTTATTGTCAAAAATAATGTATTCTTTATTCTTGACAAAATGAAACTGTTTTTAAAAAGTAAAACACAATAATAATGAGATTCGAAGCCTGATTAGATCTAGAATAGTGTTTCTACGAGCACACAACAACCCACTGTCACCACAAGCACGAGTCTATATGCTGTTTAATGACTGAATGTCACTTTTTTTGAGTAGATGGTTTATATATTCATTTATTTATTTTTGATGGCCTGCAATCTACATAGACATGTGATCACCAATGTTTTTGTAGAGCTCTTCAAAAAAGAAAAAAGTGATCTCTAAACATCATCGAGTCTTCCATGCATTGTAAATGAAATACAGACAAAGCTTCACGTAGAGATCAACATTAGTTGGTAGCTCCTCCCACATGCGACCAAGGCGGTGAGCTTAGGCAACCCATTTTTGGCCACGTGGCGAGCAGTGAATTTGTGGCGAGAGAGGGGCGAGCCACACGAATTAGTCGCGCAAATCACGAATGCACCTGAGCGGTGCTGAGGGGAGGGGGGGCAGAGCCTGAGCAAACAGGGCGGAGGGGGGCGCTCAGGTGTCATTGTGGAGTTGTAGTCATGAGTTTTTCTGTTTATAAAAATGTTCTTTCACTAAAATGTTTCAACAGAAGCTTTTATATGGAGCTTCATAGAAGCTGATTTGTTTCTTATTGTGGCTCAATAATCAGTTTGTTTGTTACATTTAGTCATTTAGGTTAATTTTTTAATGAGATGATTTTACAATAATAAAATACATTTGTTTTTAAACACTCCTGTTATGACAATAAATGAAGAAGCCTTGTGTGTTTTATCAATCCTCCAAAATGCACACAAGTCAGAATACTGAGTAAAATGATGATCAAACCTATTGTCCGAACTGTTTATTATTAGATTGAGTTTAAAGCACACGTTCTTATCTTCTGCTGCACAGCAGTATCTATAGTTTCTGGTCAGAAGCAAAGTGCAAAGCAAAGCAAATGAGAGAATTGCATAACAATAAGTGCAAGTAAATTTACTGATTAAAGAGGAACTTTTTGACACTGAATTTTATCTTGAAAGGAACTTGAATGTGTTGCTGTCTGATTAAAATAAATCTTATTTGTTAAATAGCCTATAGAAAGTATAACAATGTTATAGTTCAATTATTGTAAATACTTAACAGGTACATGTTATAAATAAATGGACTAATGGCCCTAAAAGAAGTGTGTTTTTATAAAAAGTGAAGTGAGATTTTTCAGTTCTTGCTCAATTATTTTCAGTAAGAAACCAGACCAAATGGTTCTGTTAGAGGTTGCAGAGCCTTGGTTTCGCTGTTCCATTAATAACATCATTCAAAGTACACATGCACACTCTTTATGCATAAACATGCTGTGTATGCTGGCAGAGGAATATTTACAATCAATCCAGATCAGACTTTAACATCTTGTCCACACAAGTCAAATGAAGCTAGAATTGAGATTTCAAAAACAGTTCAAACTCAGTTATTGGTGGGAAATCTGAATTTGAAGTATTCTGATCCAGATCTTAGCCCATCAATCCTCACTGTGATTATTTCAAGGATAAAACAAAGAAACATTTATCATTTATACATCATGAATCTTTTACAGGACAGAACAAATTTACTGAAAGGGGCAGGCCATGCGAATGGCCGCACGAATCATATTTGGTGTGAGTGCACCTTTAGAGCACTTTGAAGCTACTGTTATCCCTGTACTCAAATCTGCTTTTCACGTGGGTCGCGATTCGAAGAGTGTGACAGTTTCTCTTATGTGGGGATGGAAATTGCTACGGTGAGTGGTACAGTACATGTACACTGACAACTTCCAACCAGTTCATTTACAGCCAGCCCGAGCTGTACAGAGAGATTCCACACTAATGAGATGGAAAAAGAAAAATCGCTGGGCTCCAGAACACACTGGAAGAGCACTAACAGGCTTCTTGCACAGTGTGAAGGGTATGGGGGGTGGGGGGGCGGGTGAGAATGAAAAATCCGTCTACGTCTTCGTCTCACCAACTTCACTCTTATTAACTAGGGGTGTAACGATTCATTTTACCAACGACTCAATTCATGTCATAACTTAATTCCACCAAAAACCCAGCACTATTAATACTGTTTAAGCGTTTCTTTTGACTAAACTGGGTCTGCGAGAATGTAAACCATTCGAAAGAATTGAATGACATTTGTAAATGTAATGAAACTGTACTGATATGAACCAATGTGTTACCTGTAAAATCTCCAATATTTTGGATTTAGTATCCATGACTGTCAGATCCAGCTTCTCCAAACTATCTTTGTTGCTTCTCTGGCCATCAAGAACAATACCCGCACCTCCACCAGCTGCCCTGGCACCTCCACCGCCAAACATAGACTGCCTCCTGTGGAGGACCATGGTGGACATCATCTGACCCACTCCATGTATGGACCGCTTCATGTTTTTTCCTTCAGAGCCAGAAAACAGTAGTGTCTTTGTCAAAATGATTCAAACATTTTTTTTCATCAAAATCATGAGATCAGAGGAAGGCTTTCAAGCAAACAGAACAGAGTACCAGGTCCGTCATCTTGGAACACGGGGCCAGGATGACCAGGATTGGGTCTGGAGTCAATAATACCCAGAAGTGTCCTGGTGAGTCTTAGCAGCTCAAAGAAACTATAAAAACCAAAGTATATCAAGTGTCTGGCCAAACTAACCACCTGTGAAAGGAAAAGAGGCAGATGATGTGATGATGATTTACAAAAACTGTAAGCTATGAAAAAAGATAAGAGCAACATACCTCATAAGTGAGCTTGTTTTTCTCCCCGTTGTGGAAGGGCATCTCATCATTCAGAACGTTGTTAAGATATTCCTCCATGAACACCATAGTGTTGGCAAACCGGTTCTTCTTGTTGTCTCTGCTGTCATCCATGTTGGAATCATAACTAAGGATGAAACAAACCCAGGAGTCACCAGAAAAACTGGAAAACTATTTTTACAGTAGCACCATAAACTTCAAAATGTTGAAAATAAAAATTACATTTAAATTAATTTTTAAAATGATTTGTTTTCATTTTTATTCAATTTATAAACAGCTTCCGTTCAGTCTTTTAAACACCGAGGTTTTGTCACATAACTTAATAATTTTTCACTCCACTGTAAAAGTGTTCTCAGTTGCCTTTTAATTATGATTATGCAATTTTTTGCCCTAAAATAGTTTTCTAAGACCTTTTCTGCAGAGCAGCAGGAGTTCATCAGAAATGTACCTCTGAGTTGTGGATGGGAGTGCTGCAACCCTGCCCCCCTTTCTGTCAACTTTAACTGAGAGAGCTCTGTTTACACTCGCTCCCACTAGCTTACATCCCCACACAACTCCAACCGAACATTAAAATTGCAACAAATACAGCAAGCAATGTCAGAGCCATCCAGCTGTACAGTTCTGAGCCAGATGCCAGCTCAGACAAGGAAAACCAAGACAGTAATAATGGGTCTAGTTTTTTCTACAAGTGGCTGCATCAGAATGTAGCTGTGTACTGTCTAATTCATAAATGTCATCTTTTTCCAAGGATATTTTTTCATCTGCTCCTGATTCACAACAATTTGAATAAAGAAATACTCAGAAATGCAATTTTAAGAGCAACTTTATTTTATTGATGTCCTTCATCATCAGAACATCATTTTCATTGAAGTGGGTCTTTAATCTTTATATCTCTTACTCTATTGTTGTATTGCATACTTAGTGTTGTTGCCACTTTCTTAAGGTAACCATGCAGAAAAAGCATGTTTAGAATGTAGTCAGATTAAAGGAAAAACTCAGAGTTCTGTGATTGTATTCTCCAGAATTTTGAGTCCAGGAGAACTCTAGGAAGCAACGAAGTTCACCCCATGATGGAACAGATGCTGTTTTAATATTAACTGTCTGCATATATCATATCAGTTCAATGAGCTTTCCACAACTCCCTCCACCTTAATATTACCGCAGGAATGAATCTACCAACTCTTTAATGCTGATCGAGGTGGGGATCTCAGTCCAGAGTCGAGCGAACTTCACAGGGGTCACCAGCTCCTGAGGGTCTCTGTCTACGTGGGCATGGAGCATGAGGCGGCAGAAGGATGCCCGCAGGTCAAAGGGCAGCATCTCATCCATCATGCACAGGAAGATGAGCTCCACGTCCAGCTGCTTGGAAATCTCATCTATGGCCAGATACTGACGGTCCAGACACATACGAGCAAACAGCTTCAGCTGGTACCTGAGCTCATCCATCAAGAAAGAGAAGGCTGCATTTAAAAACGGTAGCTGCTGTTTTTTACAGAGGTTTTAGTGGATATGTGCACGGTAAGTACCTATAGTAGGTGAGAACATTCTCATCATGAGTGTTTCCTTGTCTTGCTTCCTGAGCCAGCTGTCTGATGCTTTTCTCCTGTTTCTCATTCATCTTATCTATCCACAGCAGCCACACCTTACCAAAAGATGAAAAACACCCAAACATTCAGCACTCAAAAGACTGTCCAAAAAGTACAAAGACAACCACAAACAAACACAAAAACTGCTGATATGCCTCTACATAATGCCTGTAACAACAGAATATGAAGGGAGCAGACTGTTATACCTCATCCTCCTCTCCAAAGTCATCCATTCCTAGGTACTCTCCCGGAGCACCACCAGGGGGAGGCTCTTTCGGAACACGACGCCTTCAAACACACGTGCACACACACGCACACACACACACAAAGACACCTACAGGAAAACTGCTGCCATAACAACACTGAAAAACAATCCCACACTGCCTCAATGTGTTGCCATATAGTGCACCTAAATAATAATAATAATACATTAATAATATAACTTTTTCATATGACGCTTTTCTGGGCCCCTAAAGCCGCCTTACAGGTAATTACCAGCTCATAAAACACAGTCACAAGAATAAATCAGTGGTTAAATTCATTAAAGTATTAAAGATAGTCAATTTATAAATCAATTAGGCTGGATAAACTAGTTTGAAGAAGCAGATTTTGAGAGTTTTGGTGAACAGAGTAAGAGTAATTCCATGTTCTGTGAATCAGTGGCTAAACGCTCTGCCCCTCCATGAGTACAACCAGCTAGATGGAGGAGCAAGACCTGAGGGAGCAGGAGAGAGCGGCAACATGGATAAGGCCAGAGAGACATGGAGGGGCGAGGCTATGGAGGGCTTTGAAGGTCAGAATGAGGATTTTGTAGGAGACTTGATGATGCTCTGTAGCCAGTGGAGCTGCTGCAAGACTGGTGTGATGTGAGGAGTGGAAGGGGGAACAATGGATGGATGGATGGTAAAAATGGCATCATTTTCTCAGATGGAGAAAAACAAATTGAGACTCACTCTGTCTTGATGAGGATGTCCTGGTTTTTGGGATCTAGCACACATTTACAGATCAGCTCTTGGGTGACGGGGATAGCCACATTGTTTGACACACACAGGTCAGACAGGTAATCTAAAAACCTGTGCACACAGTCAAAAGCTGAAGAAAAAACACAGTACAACACAAGTATCTTGCCATTTTACACCAAAAATACTAATTTAAAGAGAGAAACACCAGGTAATGAATGAAGTGAAACCCTTTTCAGTGCCTGCAGGAACAAACGGAGGAGTAAAAGCCTGACAGGCAGACACCACACTTACCTCGGCTCTCGGTTTTTGCGAACCAGACTGACAAAGGTCTCCACTTCAGTCTTTGTGATGTGTTTCTCCAACAGTTTGCGGTTGTTGTGCAGCAGGGCAGTGATTGTGTCCTCAGCCAGGATGTCATAACCAATCTGGCTCTGCATCACACCAAATTGTTTAGCTATGTGCTCCTTAAAATGGAGAAAAGGAGAGTTTTGATTAGAAAATTCAACATTTCTGAAAGAAAATTGTAGAGGTGAACTTTTCCTCTGAATTGATGCTTTGTTTAACTTATCATGACTTTTAGAAGAATGAAGACTGAACACCTTGTACTGCGTATCAAATAGTCAGCTTTTGGTGAAAAACAAGTTAAAATTAAAATATGATAAGATTAAAGTTCTCATTGGTTTAATATTTACTTCCTATGTAAGTGAACATGGTATAAGCGATATAATGCCCTTGGAGAAGTGCATTATCAGAAAGGAAGGGACTTTGTGGAAGCAACCGTAGGCCTTTGTTGTCCATAAATTGGTCCATAATGGACAACTCCTTTGGCATTATGATTGATTAATGATGATAATTTGACACCCCTTGGGAAAGACCTGAAGGCCTCACAGCTCAATTGACCTGGTTAGCTCTTTGCATGGCAGCTCTGCCTCCACTCATGTGAATGAGTTAGAGGGAACGTGGATGGAAAGTACTTTGGGTCTTAAAGAATGTAGATGATTCCCTGGATAATGCAGACATAAATGCAGGTAATTAGCTAAAACATTCATTCACAGGGCGGCTGTGGTACAGAGATAGAGCGGTTGACCTTTGATCAGAAGATCACAGGTTCTGTTCCCGCCTTGCCATGTGTTGAAGTGTCCTTGGGCAAGATACTGAACCCCACATCGCTCCTGGTGGCTACGGCTTGGCACCAGTGTTAGACGGCAGAGTGTGTTCGCTGTTCAGTGTGCGAATGAGATTGCAATTTCGGGCCTTCAAAGATGGTTGTTTATATAACTTTACAAGGTTTACCATTCTCAGAAAGGAATTTTACTAGTCCCACCTTCTGGATAGAAATGTGTTGCATCTTTTCTTCTTACTGACTCCGTTGACTTAATCTCACATCATTAGCCTTAAAAGGCTGGCTCCTCCAGCAACCCCAGCTGTTCCACAACTCCTACTGGATGAAGTCCATCTGCTACACTATTCAAACATGTCTTTGTTTATTTAAATATTTAGCTATTATCTTAACTTGTAGTTGTTTATCTAGCCGGGTTTGTTTATTAGACATATATTTGTTATTCAACCATGTAGTTATAGAATTAATTAAGCTCATTCTTCTTTAATAATTCTAGTACCGTCCAGGGTTGAGGATCTCTCCTTCATGTGGGAAACCCTGAGGTTTCTTAGTTTTTTTTACCCCCAAAAAAGAGAAGAAGGGTTTAAGGACAGAGATGTTTGTTCAGCTTAGTCTGTTTAACAACCAGCTATTGTTTACTTTTACATGTTTGAATTTTTGTTGTTTCTTGCACTATTCTGATATCAGTCCAATGAGACGGCTGTGGCTGTGATATTGGGCTATAGAAATAAAATCGAATTGAATTGAATTGAATTGAAAAGGTATTGAATCCTGGTTCTGTTGTGTAGGGTCATCTGCGGGTCACTTTTGTTTTATCCCACAGGCACAGGCTAGTTTCACCATGCCTTATTTTTTTAACAATAATTTTTTTCTTCATTTTATCTTTCGCTTCTGTAATATTTTTCAGTCGTCTTTTATTTATTAAATTATTTTACTTTTTTTTTTAATCTTCCAACTCTATGTAGTTCCTATTTTGCATCTTTGAATGACATTATGTCGGTGAGGAGCATGAAAGCAGCAGCAGACTTTGTTGTTGTCTTCACCTGGTTCTTGCGGTAGTCCTCCTGCGAGTGTCGCAGCACTCTGTAACACAGCTGAAACATGTACTGGTAGTGAGAGTTCTTTTGGTCACCGAGCTCCTCCAGACGAACCAGCGGAGCTTCGCTTCCCTCCCTGTCTGCAAAGGGAGCCTTCAGAATGCCAAAGATCTAAACCAAACACAGACAATGTTCACAAAACTCTTTGCAAGCCCAAGTCATGTCTGAATTCAGGTTCCAGTTTGGTCACAAGTCTTAAAACAAAGCTAAAATGAATATTCTATCATTGAAAAAAGTCATCGACCACTTCAAGAAAACAGAAACTTTATCTTCCTGCATTCTCAACGCAAAGAATAGCAAATACATTTTTTATTCTTAGAATTGACAGTCTTGGTCTTAAAAAGAAAAAAAGAATGAATATTGATTGCAAGTTCTAAACCTCAAATCTTAAATAAAATATCTGCATATGAGACTTAAACACAACTTTGGCAAACTATTAGATATTCCAAGTCCTTTTTTTTATTTATCAAAAGAAATCGAATAAACCATTAACAAAAGAAACAGAAGGGATCCATCAAATTTGAACACTACTCCCCCCCGCAGATTCTGGACAAGGATTCTCCATTAAAGTCAAACTCCAACTTCATTTTTATCTATTGTAAAACCGTTCCCAGTGGCCTTTTAATTATGATTGTGCAGCCTTTCTTGTTTTTTAAAAACGATTTTCTGCAGTGCGGCAGGAATTAATCATAATGGGTAGTGGGTGGCACTGAAGTAACCCCAGGTTGATATTCCTGCATTCCTTTTCACATACTCTCCTGGTACCTTACAGCCCCTCACAACCCAAATGTATGAATCAGCATAGCATATATATATACTGTACATCTTCCAATGATGGACGGCCTCTAACAGTTGCTGGTCTCCAATAAAAGCCGGGTCTAACAAGTGTTAGTTGTAATAGATGCTGGTCTCTAATAGTGACCGAGCTCCTATAAGACCAACGCCCCCTCCCTATCCCCCACCCCCACCCCCCATGCGTGCTTCGTACTGAGCAGGCACAGAGTGGGGGCCGGATGTCTGAAGCATTCAGGCACTGCAGTATCAGAATCACAACATTTTGGCTCATTCCATTTTGTTTCAACTTTCATTTTCTTACCACACTGGATCCCTTTCAGGACAGTGAGGTTTCCGGAGCTCGTCATTGACGCCTCAAAAAAGGTATCCTCATTTTATTCTTCCGGTTAATGCGGGACAGAAAGCCGTCAAACTCCGTAAGAGAGAGAGGAACACCGGGAGGCAGCCGTTTAGACACAGTGGAGAGAAGCTCTCGGTAGCTTGTAGGAGATTCTAAATCTTTTCATGAACCTAAACATTGAGGCATGATCACTGATGTTTTTGTGGAGCTTTTCAAAATAAATCAACCTGATCTCTTAACATCATCCATGTCTTTCATGTATAGTAAATGAGATAAACACAGACATCGCTCCATGTAGCTAACATGCTAAAAATATTAGCTGCTAGCTCCATGTAGCTAACATGTTAAAAACATTAGCTGCTAGCTCCATGTAGCTAACATGCTAAAAACATTAGCTGCTAGCTCCATGTAGCTAACATGTTAAAAACATTAGCTGCTAGCTCTATGTAGCTAACATGTTAAAAACATTAGCTGCTAGCTCCATGTAGCTAACATGCTAAAAACATTAGCTGCTAGCTCCATGTAGCTAACATGCTAAAAACATTAGCTGCTAGCTCTATGTAGCTAACATGTTAAAAACATTAGCTGCTAGCTCCATGTAGCTAACATGTGAAGAAATGAAGTCTGAATAAACAAATACCTATGTGTGTGTCATAATAATTCAGTATTAACCAGTATGAAAGTTTAGTGTTAAAAGTGATAAACTTGGTAGACATTGAATACCTAAACAAAAGGGTTTTTCATGGTTTAAACTTTGCAGACATTTTTATGATTGTGTGAATGAATGATAGGATAGTTTCTCACAGCATACAAGGTTAGTTCATATAGGGAGTACGCCGCTTTGAAACAAATGTCTGCAGGCGGGAGTGAACGGAGAGCTGATAAGGAGTTAACGAGGAACAGAGACACCTGCGAAAGGGAAAAGGCCGACGGTGGGAAAATACATCTCCAGGGAGAAGATCCAACCTCTTATTTTGATCCAACCTTCTTTTTATAAATTATGCATAAAACTCTGAGTCAAAGGGAAAAAGGGTGTCTCTATTCTTCGTGCACGGAGAAGAGCATCCGTTAGATGGGTTCCTAGGAAGAGCTGGAGACCCTAAATTCATGTATTAGATATTTCAGTGTCAGGAATAAATCTTGGTGGAAAACCTCAAAATTGTTCCAGACCTCGATATTTGAACACACACTTAGGCATAATCGGCGAATTATAGCCTACACATGTTAAAAACATTAGCTGCTAGCTCCACGTATCAATTCTGGGGTGAATCCTAAACAGCAGAGATACTGCAGAAAGAAAGAAAAGGAACAAGCCTGATTTCCTGGTGAACAGAGAAAGCAGCAACAAATTAGAAGAACTGGTTTGAACATGGATTACTGAGCAAAGGAAAATGTGTTCGTGTCTCCAGGAAAATGATTGGCATGAAAGCGAAGGGGATTTTTGATACGGAGATTGACGATCACAGCCAGCGTGAATCCTAATAAAATGTTCTCATCATTTGTATAAATCCTGAAATGTTCATCTGTGGTTTTCTGCATTTTGTGATCAAATTTCACAGCAAAATGAAACCATTAACCATCTCCATTCTGTCTGTGATGGAATAAACGCAAGTCTCCAATAGACGCTGGGCTGACCTTTTTTTTTTTTAAATAAATATTGGAAGATACACATATATACATATTTATATATACATACACACAGGGAGGTCTGCTTTTCTTTATGGGAAGACATACTTATGAATATTTATCCAACATCCCCCAACTTCCTCAACCCAACCACCCAACCATTCTTTTTTTTCTACATTTCATTCCGCCAAACCGTAACCATGGCAACGGTAAAAATTAAAAATGTACTTTACACAGAAAATAATATCTTTGTTTAATTTAAATGACCTCATTTCAATGAAATAAAATCACATCCAACAGGGTAATGGAGACAACAGTTGTTTCAAACAACGTTGCACCTCTTATGCATAAAACTGAAGATATATTCATCTATAACACAAAACTTTAGAACTGAAAATACCCAGCTGTCACAAAATACGAGGCCTAAAAGCACCAACCCAAATGACAGAGTAACATCTGAAACACAAGATATTTATAGCCACTACTGACAGAAACTCAACAATTCAACATATTCTGTAACTTTTTTTTTAAAGCAAATTATCTTCTCATCGTAACTGTTCTGCTCCTCTTTTCCACCATAAACAGTCCATATCTCGTTGTCACAGTGCAATTTGCTGTGGCTTTCGGACAACATGTCTAGAATGTGTTATTGTCGTGTCATCTGTGTCTCAGCAGACACTGCAGGAACCGTTTCTTGAGGTGGAGGATGGCACACTCAACTTGAAGGTCGCAGAAGCAGAAGGACAGAGGGGCAAACAGAAGCTGAAGCCTGTCTAGCATCCGTATTAAGTCCAGAATATAAAGCAAGAGAACCAGATAAAGATTTGTAGCTGGGGACAGTATCCACTGATCCTTGAGGAGCTGTCCAGGTCACCTGTGCTGATGTAGCCTACCAAGTTGACCGAAAAGGCTTTAAGCGATCATAATGAACAACTTTAGGTCTCAAATGAGGACATCTTAAGTCCAAGAGGGAATATGTGAGGCCTTCGTTCTCACAAGAGAGAACTTTGTAGGGTCCTGTCCAGTTTTGGTTTAAGTTTGTTTTTATATGTTGTGGGATCATTTATCAAAACCAAATCTCTCACCTTATAGGATGTGAAGTTTACATTTTTGTTGAAGTAGTCCTCGCATGGAGTCTTTGTTCATCGTGGTGTGACAGAACTGCTGGAAAACTGTGTCAAGGCGATTTGCAACTTCTGAGCAGTAATTCTGGGGAGTTTGTGACACTAGAGGTGTAGAAAGAGACACGCCAGCAGAGAGTCGTGGTTCCATACCATGAGCAAGACAATAGGGAGAATATCCAATGCTGGAATGTGGAGTTGCATTAAAGGAGAGCACTACTGCTGGTAAATAGTGGTCCCATTCACCTCCGTTTGTATGAATGAGTCTGGACATTGAAGTGTTCAACCATTCCATTTCCATGTGGATGGAATGGAGGGGTTCTTTTCCTTTTTATATCCAGTCTCTGACAAATCATTTAAATGATTACCAACTCAAATCGTTTAACTTGATCTGAAAATAGCACTTCTGGAATACCATGTTCCCGAATATATCTCTCTCACATAGTAGGTCTGCCACAGTTGCCATCCAGTCACACATTGGAAAAGCATTGACATACTTAATAAAGTGATCTTGCACCACAAGAACATATCTGTGTTCGCGTGAGGTGACAGGTAGCTCAATAATATCTGTGCATACAAACTGAAATGGTCTCTCTTTATGTATGGATTGTAAGAGAGCTTTCTGTTGTGGCAGACACTTTCTGAAAGCTTCACAAATGTGACACATATCCCAAAAGGTAACAATGTCCTGTCTCATGGTTGGCCAGTTACACATACTCAGAGCTTTGGTTAATGTCCGATCAGCACTGTAATGACCAGAGCAGGGGTGACCATGAAGAACGCTCGGGGTCTCAGTAACCAATAAAGGAGGAATAAGCCCCTGATTAACAACTGGATTCCCTAATGCAACATGAGTCTCTCTCCAAAGTAGGTTGTGAACTAGTCGAAGTTTAGGAAACTGCCACCTAAGTTCACCTTTTAGTCGCCCTTTAACACGTCTCAGGTACTGTCCTTGGTTTTGTTTCACTCATTCATACACCTCTGACAGAACTGGGTCCTGAAGTTGTTGTCTTAAAATCTCATCATCATTAGACAACAGCGTGAGTTGCAAAAAGTCCAGACCTGTGTCCGTCACCCGAACTACAGAGATTTCTGTAACTGAGGCACAAACCTGAGCCTTTTCAACCAGTAAAAGAACATGTGGTTGAATTGGGGCAGAAAGCAACCTCTGATAGGAAGAAGTGTCCTCCCGTTCAGTCTATCTCTCAGGACAATACCTCATCATCATGAGGTATTGTCCTGAGAGATAGTAGCAGGCTCCTATGCCATGTCAGAGTCACGTCTTGTGAGGGGAATCTGTGAAAGTGTATCAGCATTCGTGTGCTTCTTTCCATCCTTGTGCATAATTGTCCATATTGTCCAAAAGGATCCGGTTCCAAGGCCCAACGACCTCGTCGGCCTGTTGGGTCCTGTGTGACATCCAGCCTTCGTAAACAAAGGAGCTGACTATGATCAGTGATGATTGTGAATGGATTACAGTTCAAATAGTGTATGGAGTGTCTGACAGACCAGACAATTGTCTAAAGTTCTTTGTCATATGTAGACCACTTTTCTCAGTCCGGGTCCAGCTGTAAGCATTCCACTCTCTCTGACAAAGTCTCAAGTGTTCTTTGCATCTTTTTGAGATCTTCTGAAGTTGCAGAATTCACACTATGAGTATTAGAAGATGGAGGATGGTGAGCAGCTGCAGCAGGAAAGGGGTCCAGAGGTGATGTGGAAGGCAGAGAAAAACTTTGCAGGACACTGGTAGTCACAAACACCCTGCTAGCCTGATGATCCGCTTCAATTTGAATAGCATACTTCAGAGCAGCCTCTAGTGTTGTAAGTCCTTGTTCATGGCAACGCATTTGAAGGTAAGGGTTAATGATAGCAATTAGGCATCTGAATTTTTCACCCGCTTTTGCATTACGTTCATATGTGGGAAAAGCTTCCTCCACTAAATGACATATTTCTGCAGCAAAAACAGGTAGGGCTGTTTTCAGAGGTTGGGTCTGAATACTTCCCATACCCACTCTATGGGAGGTGCAGGCGAGGGAGGTCTCTGTGAATCTGAAACACACCGGGACCCTCTCGCTTATTCCCCTGGCACTGGGAGGAGCTACCAGCTAATGTTTTTAGCCTTATTGCTACACACAGTGACGTCTGTTTATCTCATTTACAACGGATGGGAGACACAGATGATGTTTAGAGATCAGGATTTAGAGCCTCCCGGTAGCTACAGCGAGTTTCTCCTCTGCTGTGCTCTCTCTGACCGAGTTCAAATGCTTACTGTCACACAAAACAAGAATAAAATGAGGGGACATTTTCTTTTATTATTGTCTCAATGAAAATAAGAAAACATCCTAAAGTTCAGGAGGTCTGATCAGACTGCTTTCTATCCAGCAGCGGCCCTCTGTCTGGCCGTGAGCTCCTCTCCCTGGAGCTGTCATAGTGAGCATGTCCACTACAGTTCCATAGGTCCTGACAGACCCGCCGTCACCCAACAGTAACCTGGATGGGATCTAGAAACCCCGCTGTCCAGAAAGGGATACAGAGGGTTAAGAAAATGAATGGAAGTTCAGGAGAACTATGGATCGATCCACCATATTGGATGTTTTCTCCTCGCTGTCACTGAAAACGTCACGTGCCTGAAGTTACATAGAAAATATGCTGGGCGGGTCTTACGCTCCCTGCTCTGTGCTATCAGCAATGGGGAGGGGAAGGGGGGGGCAGGATTACTCCACGGCAACTGTGCTGTCCACAACTCAGAGATGAATTTCGGATGAACTCCTGCCGCTCTACAGAAACTGTCCTAAAAACCACACAGGTTTTTAAATTCTGGCTAAAAACATCATCATTGTAATTAAAAGACCCCTGGAAATAAAAGATGATCATCAGAAGATGATTGGGACTTTTAGCTTGTACATGTAGTTAGATGTGCAATCATTCTGAGGGGATATTCTGAAAGTCAAATGACTGTAATCTGTTTGCATCTACATGGGAGTTTTACTCATTTTTAGGGAGATTTGTAAACTGTGATCATTCAACATTACTCATTTGCTCAGAGCTGACAGGAACCACAGAGATACACTCCTGTTTCACTTCACCTTTACAAATAGCATGAAGCTTGACATATCAATTCCTTGAGCTGCACCCGTCCAGTGTTTTGGGTAAACAGCATCAGGGTTGTCAGGAAGACTAAAGCCTTCCTGTTTGTGAGATCTGACCTGTTTGAGGATGTTCTGCTCTCTCATTAGCTTCTGCCTCTCTCTGTTGGGTTTGCTCATGACCACGTCTAGAACTGACTGACCAGCGTTGACGACATCGGCCACAAAGAAAACGACATCCTCTAACAGCTTGATGGCGAACCTGACAAGCACAAACATCTGTGGGCATCAGGTCCTCCTGGTTTTAACCGTGTATGTCTCTTCATGGTGAAATAGTACCTGCGGTCATTTGGGCTGATGAAGCCCCGAGTCAACTGTTCCACCACAGTGCTCAGCATGGCACTGGCATCGTTGGCAAAGTCCAGATCTCTGATCTCCATCACAGGAACTGAGACGATGGCAAACGCCTCCTTGTCTTCTTTTGTTGGACACGTTCCCAACTGCAAAAGGATTTGAATGAATGAATGAATTTACAGTACTTGCCCCTAAATGAGCTTTTTACACATAGTAAAAAAGTGATAATAACATGCAACAAAGATAAATAGTTAATTTAAGAGAATGACAATGTCAGAAAAAAGTTTAAAACATGGATACACATCAGAGGGCTAGAGACACATCAATTTAACCTGATCAAACATGTGTGCAGTGCTTATTCAATTACTGCTGGTTAGCTTATAGAACAACATTTTTTATTACAGGCATTGATAAAAAGAATTGATTTAATGGTTTTATGTTCAAACTAGTTGATCATTCTTTTAGCTCTCATATTTCTCATATTAAGCTTGTTAAATTAAGGTAAGACTTTTCTGTTTAATTCAACACTCTGCATCTGTAATTGCTTTATGGCTCAGCTCAAACATTCTTTCCACTTGTGCTTGAACACTGCTACTACAGAAACGAGACAGGCTTGGTGTTACCTCCTTACAGCCATCAGTTGGAACACTACCAACTACCAAGATTTTTTTGTTTGTTTGTTTTAATAAATAATACATTTTGGAGTTTATCTGCGAGTTTCTGTGCATTTTGTTGAGCAGCAACAAACCCTTAGTTTGTAACCCTTAGTTATGCTTTTATGTATGTGTGATCAAATCACAGGTGGTAATGGTCGACCTCTGATTGGACAATTGCAGGTTCCTGTTCTGCCCACCCATGTTTGCATGTGCAAGGCACTGAACCCCACAGTGCTACTAACACAGCTAATATCTCTGCGACCCACTGTTAGTTATTTTTTTCTTACTGAAAAAGTGGTGATGCTGATATTCATTTTCCAAACCGCTTTATCCCTTTCGGGGTCACAGGGCTGCCGGAGCCTAACCCGGCTACTCATGGGCGAAGGCAGGGGACAGACTGGTGACCAGTCCAGGGGTGACCCAGTCTGTCACAGGGGCCACAATCACACACCCATTCACACTCACATCCATCCACATCCGCATCTTGCTGTGAGGCAAGAGTGCTAACCACTGCGCCACCGTGCAGTCGGTGATGCTCATAGTAATATCAACAACAACAGCTCAAGAAAAAAGCAAGGTAGCAAAAAAAAGGAACTTTGTACTAAAAATAATGATATAATTTGAAATAATTTGAAATAATGTCACTAGGAGAATGAAAATTAATCCTGCCCAGATAATACTCAAGTAAAAAAAAGTTACCATGAGTCTGATGGGCCGCTCCTCGTCAATGTCAATGGGCACATTGGTGCTCTGGATCCATGTGTTGGTGCAAAGATGCCTGAGTCTCACGTATGAGTTTCTGAAAGAAATATTTTACGGACAGAATGAAACCTCACTTTCTGGTGTTTCACAATTCCATCTTGTCCCACACCCCAAGTGTGACCAGGAGGTAGAGCTGTTGACCTCTGACCACAGGATTGCTTGGATAGATAGTGCTTGAACTGTCCTTGTCCCCAAAGCCCACAAAGGTGGGGGTGTGAGGGGCTGTAAGCTAGTGGGAGAGCCTAGAACAGATATATGATGGAATGTGGGGGCCAGCTGGTATTTACAAGTGTTAAAATATAAAGTTTACTACTCATTGAAGCTGACATCTGTAACCAGTTGTTTTGAATAAGCCCAGGAAAAAAAAGTGAACAACTGAAGCACAAGTCTGATGTATTCAGTAGCTCAGCAAGGCTGACATAAACAGGAAGGAAGCAGGAAGACTTAAATAGCATGATAGGCACTTGTTCAACTGTTGTACTTCCTGAAATGCTCTGTGAGCAAACAATATTCAGAATGAGTAGAAAGAGAAAACTTCTGGCGGTTCCTACCGTGGCACAAAGGAGTCTGTCTTCTGCAGTGTGGTGGGGTCGAGCTCAAACAATGAGGCAATGTCATTTCCATCAGCCAGCACCACCAGCTTGTACTTGATCCTCTCACCCTGGGAGCGTTTGCTGTTGCGACGACCATCCATCTGCCAGTAGCAGGTCAGACCGTGAGGCTCACCCAAACTGACCTTTATGCTTCAAATAGCTTTGGGCTCTAAAAGGAATTCCCCAGTATGACCACTTTCTTTTGCAGCACAGATGATGCCCAGCACAAGATTGGAGTAATAAGGTCTTTCTGTTTTAACACACAGGACATTTTCTTTTTTGTAAGACAAAAGGAAGGATAAAGGGTCTGTAGTCCTCCTAAAAATCTTCAGAGCCGTTCATGATGTCCACACCCATCCCAAATAGCTGATAGTGACGCATTATACTGGAAAAGAAACCTTGTGAGGAAAACGGTTGGTCACTAGTCATGCCAAGGTTGCCTACATCTTTATCCTTCCATGGTCTGACAAAAATAAAAACCCTGCAAAAGTCTTTGTTTAGTCATTACTCTGTGCTGCTCCAAATGGTTCCCAGAAAGAATGGGGCAATCCATTAATAAAATTCTCTCTCTTAATGTTGTACACCAACATTATAGGGAATCTATTAAATACATGATACATAAATGGTAAATGGTGTATACTCGTATAGCGCTTCTCTACCTTCCTTGAAGGCCCAAACGCTTTACAGTCACAGCCCCATTCACCCATTCACACACTGATGGCGGCTCTGCTGCCTAACCTTCCATCAGAGACAATTTGGGGTTTCGTGTCTTGCCCAAGGACACTTCGACCCATGGGCGGGCAAGGCAGGAATCGAACCTGCAATCTTCCAATCATAGGCTGACTGCCACAGCCGCCCCATTTAATAAAACAGTTATTAGTGCCACCACTGCTGAACTTCTGCACAGCTTCATGTTAAACCTCCTCTCTCCACACAGCTGACTTTCAGAGCCTCCAGGTGCTAATGACTGAAGTAGAACTCACTGAGGAGGACAGCTCTGGATTGTCTCCTTTAAATCCAGGGTTCTCCTGCACCAATGACAAAACAAAGTCTCAGGTAAGAAGTTGTAAAAAGATGGACTTGTCCAGCACAAACACATTCCATACACATCACTGTTAAAATACAGTGTAACAGCTAGGAAACGCTGCATTCAAACACAAGCACCTAACCGCTGAAAAGATCAAATATTTCTGTTCAGAATTCACACAACTATTTTGGAATGTTACCAAGGTTACCTCAGCAGCAAGGTAGTTTCCAGTAGCCAGGTGTTTGAATCTGTACAAACTGTTCCAGTGTCCCGCCCCTCCACGACAGGGGTCATGGTGGACAACCTGACAAGACAATCAACATGAAGACGTCAAAGAAACTGACTCTGCAATGCGTGTGTGTGCGTGGGGATGTGAGTGTGTGGGGTCTTTTGGGAGCAGACAGTCAGTATGATTCCAGTATTTTGTCATTGTCTTTGTGTTTTTTATGTGCCATACTTTTACAATCAATGTGTGTATTTTCATTTTTCATCACAGTATTGCACAAAACCATAAGTCTATAAGTTGGGATTGTCTATGATTTTCAGGTGTAACTTTTTTACTAAATTAGTTTCATTTAAAATTTTGCTTAAACAGAGGCTAGTTTTAATCTGACTTTATACAGTGTGTTTTTGTCATTTTCTAATATATACAATATAATATATATTAGAATATAATTATCTTACTTTGAAGTCAGGGTACACCTTGAACAGGTTGCACGTCTGTACATTTATGTATGACATATACAGTATGTATACATATAATTAACCTGCGGGCATCAACAGAACAACTCTTACATTTTCAAAAGTATAGTCTGGTGCATTATGCTCTAATTAAGCACTTGGCCCTGATATCCTGATAATAAACATATACGGCATGCAAATAGAAAGTGTGCAAGAAATTAAATAGTAAACTGTCATGGAAACCCCCCATTAGACACACAAAAACCAAAAATAAAAGTCCACCAAAAACCAAACCAAAAAGTCTCTGCATAATAAACAAAACAAATCATTTCTTGATTGTAACTCATTAAGTATATTATACTGCTCCTTAGTTTTCCATAATTTAGTTATGGTGCTGAAGTATGAGGGAAGAATTATCAGTGTTTCCATATGTCCCCCTAACATATTACTAAAAGGAGAAGTACGTATAACAAATAACACTGGATTTTTAGAACACACAAATAAACATTTTTTACAAACAAAACTACTGAAATTACATCAGTCTTTTTAAAGCATTCAATAAAACCTTACCAATTAATACACAAAACCTATTTCAAATTCAAGAAAAGTCCCACAATCTGAGGGGCGACAGCACTTTTAGATTACCATTAATACCAACTACCTGAAAAAGTTTTTTTGTGCGTCTGTGTCAGAGGTAAAATTATGGAACAGTCTGGGTAATGAACACAGGCAATGTCTTTATATCCTCAAAATACTTCACAAAAAATGGTTTGGTCACAGTTTAGTGAGAATGGAATTTAAGGACAATGTATGTGATTGACGTGTGGAATTGTGAGGTTCGGGTTCTGGTCCTTTCCCTTGGGTGCTGTGCCTCCAACATTCCAACATTGGGAGAGTCTGGTTGGGCTATGGTTTCAACACTCTTCAGGGACCCCCACTTTTGTCCCTCCTCTAGGTGGGGGTGGCTGACCCCTGCAGTGCTCTCTCCTGGATCTCCTGCGGTTGCTTGGAGCTTGCGGGCAGGTCTCCCTTGGGGGGCCTTGGCTCGTACCCAAGGCTGGGGTGGGGGGGACTCTCAGAGCTCCTGGGTGGTGGTGGGTGGCTGGTCTGGGTTGGAAAGTCTTGGGGAGTGGGGCCTGCACAGGGCCTGCACAGGGCCCCCTGGCATGGTGGGAGGACTGTTCTTTTGGCTGGGCTATAGCTTGCAGTCTGCGCTCCCGTACCTCACTGCTCTCTGGTTTTGGGGCCCCGTGTGGACTGCTGGGGGGGGCGCGGACTTCCTCTGTCGGCCCTACAGTACGAGTGTGGGGGGTCTTGGTGTGGGGATGTCCAGGAACTCTCCCTCCTTTTTTTATCTTTTCATCATCCACCTCAGCTTAATATAAACATCACCTGAACATGCACGAGTCTCGACTCATCTTTGCACAATGGGTTCATGTGACAGTCTGAAATGCTTTACATGTGTTGGTTTGTATGCATAAGTGTGTGCGTGAGCTGTGGTTGTGTTGTGTACATGTTGCCAAGTTTGGATGTGAAAACTCTTGGAGCCAACAGGTTTATTTGTAACATCTGAGTGTGTGGACAGGCCCCGCCCTTTTTAAATAACCATTCACCCCTGACTGTAATGATTCTAAACTTCCAGCATCTTGTTGCCTGTTGTGTTATGATTTATATATCAAATATATATATATCTCTTTAGGATTGCCTTCCAAATCAAACATGCTACAGAATAAAACAGCAGCTCATAAGCTTGCAAAAGGTGGATTTTTTTAATGTTATCCTGCTTGATTTAGTGTCATTTTTGTGCATCTTTGATGAGGAATAACTCACCTCAATCTCCCACAGTGCATTTGAGCTGGTTGCCGATGTCGCCGACTGCCTCAGAGTTGTTCGCAGGAACACATGAAGCTTGCTCTTGTACTCATCACATGTTAGAAACTTTTCCTGCTCAGCATGAAACAAACGCACAACATCACCCTGCCAGACACAAGCACAAAGTCCAGAAATTTTAAAAGTTCATCAAATGTGTTGTAATTGGACATCAATAACTTGCAGTTACTCACTCCTTTGAGAACTTCTTCCCTGTGGTCACTGAACATCATGAACAGGTTGATTTTCCAGCTGGTGTTGCAGTTCACAGAGTTCACCTGCAGGAGGACAGTGGGCAGGAGGACCCTCATCATCAGGAGTTGGTTCAAATGTTCCTTTTTGATGGGTATTTCTGCATGTTTATTTCTTTAAGATGAATCTGTTTTTTTTACCCTTAACAGTGCTGTTTTACATCTAAGCAGCTTACGTCATCTATATGCTCTAATGAGGGTCTGACTGCAACACAGCAAAAGTCAGACTAAATGTACCGACTTCAAAGCAAATATTTTCAATCACTGACAGAATTTTGTTCTCTTATTCCTCTCAGTCTGATTGTGAAACTACAACATGGGTATCCATGGATGGATGCTTCTGCATTTGTGTCAAAAGTTTTGGAATTTAATTTTTAAAATTAAAAAAAACAGTTTTTACATTATGAAACAGTTTAAACTTGAGATTTCTCCTCACAAAAAATGCAAGAAAAAAAGCAAACAATTAAATTGTTAAAACATAGTTATTTTATAAAGGCTCTGACTGTTTTAATAAACCCCAATTATCCTGACATTTATTTTCAGATCATTTGAAAAAATGATCTGCAAAAGTAGAGTAAAACAATGTAAAATGAAGTGTAATGGCATTTAATTTTAGTTCATTCATCTCACTTCTTTGCATCCAGCATGATCGGTCAGCTCGTAGTTTGAGGCGTGCAGTGGCTGGCCGGCGTTAACTGGATTCAGGATCACTTTGTCTCCAACCACCACCTGCAGCCACAGCAGACAAGCAGCACACGCAAACAAAAATCCTCAAAGCTCTTTCATTGACCATCAATGAACCACAATGTGGGAACGTGTGTGTGAAAAACAAAATGAGGCTCAAAAACACAATTTTACTCCAAAATTTGTTTTTTTCTTTGTTTCCTCTCAATGTTATAAACAAAGATTAGTTAAAACAATAATCATTTCAAATTATTTAAACTTAAAAGGAAGAAATCCAGACTTATATTGTAAATTATTAGTTATGGCTTTACATTTGATTAATGCCAATTAGCAAAGTTTTAAGTCTTTATTTGGATTGTTTCTTGTTAAATAGAAAAAAGGTCATTTAATCTTTTAACAGAAGTTATGGAATATAAACCACTTTTTTTTGAGTGCCGCCTCAACACATTTCGTGGAGGTGCGAGGGGCGAGGGCAGCACCAGGTACTGGTAAGCTGTGTCCTCGAATGCAAATGACATAAACTGCCTGTGGTCTGGGTGTATTGCAACATGAAAATAAGCATCTGTGAGATCCATCAGGGCGAACCAAACTTAGGGACTCATTGTGTTTCAAAGCTATTCGAAAGTACCTGTTTAAAATCTTCAAGTCCAGGATCCATTACCAACAGCAATCGTATTTCCTCTCTGAAGACGGAAGCTTCTGAGGCTCGCACTGTTGTGTTGACGACTGAGCGAAAAAATGGGGATCTGACCCGGAACTGTAGCCGGTAACCCATAGCAACAATTTTCTCGACCCATGGGGAGAGGATACATGCGCGCCACAGAGATAGGCATGTTGCCAGGCGCCCGACTTGCTGCGAGGAGCTGTTGCCCTTCCGCCTTGCTGGCGGTGTTACACACGTGGACAAAATTGTTGGTACCCGTCAGTTAAAGAAGGAAAAACCCACAATTCTCACTGAAATCACTTGAAACCTACAAAAGTAACAATAAATAAAAATGTATTGAAAATTAAATAATCAAAATCAGCCATCACTTTTGAATTGCTGATTAACATAATTATTAAAAAAACTAACTAATGAAACAGGCCTGGACAAAAATGATGGTACCTCTATAAAAGATTGAAAACTATTTGACCAGACGGACATGATTAACTCAGGTGTGTCCTTTAATTGACATCACAGGTGTTACCAAACTCATAATCAGTCAGTCTACCTATTTAAAGGGAGACAAGTAGTCACTCTGCTGTTTGGTGAAAAGGTGTGAACCACACTGAACATGGACAACAGAAAGCCAAGGAGAGAATTGTCCCAGAACATCCGAAAACAAATGATAGATAAACATCTTAAAGGTAAAGGCTATAAGACCATCTCTAAACAGCTTGAACTTCCTGTGACAACAGTGGCTCATATTATTCAGAAGTTCAAGACCCACGGGACAGTAGCCAACCTCTCTGGACGTGGCCGCAAGAGGAAAATTGATGACAAATTGAAGAGACGGATCGTTGGAATTGTATCCAAAGAGCCCAGAACAACCTCCAAAGAAATGAAAGGTGAACTCCAAGGCCAACGTACATCAGTGTCAGATCGCACCATTCGTCGTTGTTTGAGCCAAAGTGGACT
This sequence comes from Oryzias celebensis, assembly GCA_014656515.1. Taxonomy (NCBI): domain Eukaryota; kingdom Metazoa; phylum Chordata; class Actinopteri; order Beloniformes; family Adrianichthyidae; genus Oryzias; species Oryzias celebensis. Next base: position 209,781 of record BNCR01000039.1, read on the forward strand.
TCATGGGAGACGACCAAGGAGGACACCACTGCTGAAAAACAATCCTAAAAAAGCCAGACTGGAAATTGCAAAAATGCATGTTGACAAGCCCCAAAGCTTCTGGGAGAATGTCCTTTGGACAGATGAGACCAAACTGGAGCTTTTTGGTAAGGCACATCAACTCTATGTTCATAGACTCAAAAACCAAGCATACGAAGAAAAGAACACTGTCTCTACGGTGAAACATGGAGGAGGCTCAGTCATGTTTTGGGGCTGCTTTGCTGCATCTGGCACAGGGTGTCTTGAATGTGTGCAAGGTCCAATGAAATCTGTAGACTATCAAGACATTCTGGAGAGAAATGTGCTGCCTTGTGTCAGAAAGCTTGGTCTCAGTCGCAGGTCATGGGTCTTCCAACAGGACAACCATCCAAAACACACAGCCAAAAACCCCCAAGAATGGCTGAGAGAAAAGCGTTGGACTATTCTAAAGTGGCCTTCCATGAGCCCAGATCTGAATCCCATTGAACATCTGTGGAAGGAGCTGAAACATGCCATTTGGAGAAGACACCCATCAAACCTGAGACAACTGGAGCAGTTTGCTCATGAGGAGTGGGCCAAAATACCTGTTGACAGCTGCAGAACGCTCATTGACAAATACAGAAATCGCTTCATTGCAGTGATTGCCTCAAAAGGTTGTGCAACAAAATATGAAGTTATGGGTACCATCATTTTTGTCCAGGCCTGTTTCATTAATTTGTTTTTTTTAAATAATTATGTTAATAAGCAATTCAAAAATGATGGCTGATTTTGATTATTTAATTTACAATAAATCTTTATTTATTGTTACTTTTGTAAGTTTCAAGTGATTTCAGTGAGAATTGTGGGTTTTTCCTTCTTTAACTGACGGGTACCAACAATTTTGTCCACGTGTGTATGTAGCCATTGCAAACTGGTTTGAATTGCGCCGAGTGATTGGCCAAATAGGCCCTGTGTAGATACCGGCTTGTCCAGGTATGTCACCCTTTCTTTCTCTGGAACATCAGAAAGAGTTAGCCATAGGTGGCGTTGTGCCATGACTGTGAAGGCCATCCCTCTGCTGACTGAAAGAGCAACGCCACGGGTCATTCCGAGAATATAGTCCATGGTAAGTCTGACCTCGGTTAGAAAGGGGGTTGAGTGGGCTGTCAGCAGGCAGCTGCGTATAACTCAGAAATCGAGCCACGCATCCCTGCGCCCTGTAAATTTTGTTCAGCTGACCGTCCGAGATTCTGCAGTGATTGGACGGCAACATAGTGGGGCCGATCACAACGTGGTTATGGGATGGCGTGAGATAAGCTGCCAACGATGGTTCCTTGGGTCGAGGGTGGACCAGGCCTGCTGACCCAGCTCCCTCCAGGTCACAGTACTGTCTAGAGCAGGTGTGGGCAAACTTTTTGATTTGTGGGCCACAATGGGTTCTAACATTTGACAAAGGGGCAGGACCAGGAGCAGATGGATGGAGTGCTTTGGCAACCCCACCTCATTGGAGAAAAAATCCAAATCTTTGGATATAGAGAAAACAGGTGCTTTAATTTCAAATGAAAATGAAAAAAAGCATTACAACAAAATAGCTGACTTTGGAATGAGTCTTAAAACACTGAAAATCAAATGAATAAAATGTGCCTTTTTTTAACTGTTATCCTTTCTGGATATTACCATCACTCTCTTCCTGACTGTCTTTCTTTTGTAAAACGGTTGCTTTCGTTGCTTTCATCCAGCGCTAAAGCACATAACTTGAATGACTCCGCTTTTTTATTTAAACCGCTGGTGATATCTTGATCTATTAGTTCCACACGGCGAGTCACTGTCCGGCGTGATAAACTGATTTTCTCAAATTTGTCTTTGATGTCCGGGCACAAAACACCTGCTGTCTCCACCATACATTCTTTTATCAACTCGCCCTCAGACAGAGGTTTGCTGCGCTTTGCTTTTTTGAATGAAAGCATCAAACTGGCCTTGGTACTTGACTCTTGAATGGCTGTTTGACGGTGAAAAAAACTTTGAGCCTTTAAATTAGCTGCCAACTTCTGAGCAGAAACTTCTCGTTCTTTTGTTGACAGGTTGCTAGCGTAGTTAGCATGCTTTGTGGCAAAGTGACGGCTAATGTTTTACTCTTTAAAAACTGCCACAGTTTCTTGGCATATCAGGCAAACAGCAGATGATCGGTGTTCAGTGAAGAAATATTTGCAATCTCTGCAATCTGTGCAGAGGAGACAAGACTTTACTGTTTGTCAGCTTATGCTTTAGAAGGAACTGTGCCAGCAGATAAAAAGCTTTCAGAAAATGACACCAAACTACACCAAGCAGCAATTATTCATTCATTCATTTTCTGAACCGCTTCATCCCTTTCAGGGTCGCGGGGCTGCCGGAGCCTAACCTGGCAACTCATGGGCGAAGGCAGGAGACACCCCTGGACTGGATGCCAGTCTGTCGCAGGGGAAGCAGCAATTACAACACTACAATTTCATCCCAAAGGAGTCAAGGTGTTGAACTGTCATGTTCAGATCTTCAGCTATAGGGAACAACTGGGACAGTGTCATTCTAAAAAAATAAGTCAAAGACAATCAGACATAGAGATCAGGCTGTGACATCATTGTTAGTGTGTTTAGACACTTGAACACGATGTTAGAGGCCACCAGTTTCAATTTAAAGTCAATGGTTTAGATGCAAATAGAGGTTCTGCAGCGGGATTTGAGCGGCCGGTGCAGCGCCAAAGTCTGGAAACAGCACGAATTGAGCGAAAGAACCCCATCATCATGTCTTTCATGCTTTGTAAATGAAATACAGACAAAGCTTCATGTAGTGATCAACAACATTAGGCGCTAGCTCCTCCCACAAGAGCTTAGGGAACACATTTTTGGTCATGTGGCGAGCAGCGAATTCGCAGCGCAGCGAGATAGGGGCGGGCCACACGAATTGGCCGCACAAATCGCGTTCGGTGTGAATGCACCTTAAGAATGTCCATGTCCTGACTTTTTTAGCAGATAAAGCTGTAAAACAAATATTCCTGTTAAACAATGTCTCGTGATTTTCTTATTTTATTTATTCTATTAAGCCTTGGAGTAATTAAATATTCAAGTTCCTCCTGGACTTCTGTTCTTTTTCCATCAGTGATAGGGTTTCCCATACTGAGTCTGAAATATGCCTCAGTGGATCAGGATCAGACTGAGGCTCCATCATCTGGTCAACCTTCACGGTTCACTTCCAGTAGAATGAGTGTGTGCTTACATTGTCACCGTTGGCTCGCAGCTTCCAGAACGGCTGGATGAAGAGCCAGGAGCCCTCGTTTCCCGTCCCATCTAGGGTGACTCGCATGGCGTTCTTCTCCAGCAGAGCTGGCAGACGTTTGTTCACTGTCAGATATTTGTTACTCTTCATGTGGAGAAGCTGTACACAGACGAAGGCAAAAAGAACATTATGCAAGCAGGACTTCCACAAACTACAGCTAAACACACATAAGAGGGCGCTGTGCATGCTCTTTGCTGACTTACAGTGGTACCATGGTCTGCATAATCACTGGAAAAAGCAGGTATGACATCCCCCATAGAAAATGGGTTACTTCCGGCTCCAACCAAATGAAGCCATTACAGTTGCCATTTTTACGCGATATGGGCGGTGCCATATTTGGAGCCCTCACTGTATTTCATACTGTGATTGATCCGAGTTGGTCTGTCACCAATGAGTTAGCTTGTTCGAGGGAGAGAAAGAGGGAGGTCTTTCCTGCATGATAGGCAAGGTCTCTCCTAGTTTCAAAATGAGTTTTTGGAACATATAAAGGATTCTTCTCAGTGGATCTCATGGGACATGCAGGTCCATTTGGAGGAAATCCCCAACCTGTTCCGTATGAATCATTTCCTGCAGTGCAATGACATAACTACACCACACCTTTACTGTCAATATACAAACATCCACACCCACACCTTTCTTTGTGTATTTACAGTTATAAATCCCTCAAAGTCAATATTGACTTTGCTTTAAGGCTCAAGAACTACTACCACAAGCCACTTCCCTCTTCCATACACCATGGGAGTTGATGGAGTAATAGTTTATGATAATTATGGGGACCTTAAGCTGGATGCTCATCTTATTTGCAGGGTCAGATAGTTTTACATGAAGAAAACGGTTGAGTTACACAGAAAAACAGCTCCTTAGTCAGGATTGGAGGGTGGTGGTTTGCAGATTAATTATGTTTAAGGGGTCCTTAGAGGGATGCAAAATAATAATACCTGTAAATGACCTAACATGTAACAGAAGTTCTCTACAGCTGGGAAAACAACTAGATCTGCACAATAAACCAAAAATGTACTGTCATCGCGGTATCAGCTCAGTGTGGTCTGCATGTTTCTTTGGAAATGTGAGGGGTGGGGGGGGGGGGTGTTATTGCAGAAGTTAGGACATTTTGATGTACTACATGTGTGTGTTTTGAAGTACTTTATATATGTTTTATTAAAAATATATGTTGTAAAACAATTCAAAAAAATTTTTTGCTATAGCCTAGTTAGTTTGTCATACTGTCATCACAGTTTTCAAACACTGGTATCGCATGTTGCAGATTTTTCTCATATCGTGCAGGCCTAACTCATTCAAATTTAGATTTTTTTATAAAGCCCCAATCCCCAACAGAAGTTTTCTTTCATACCCCATTCATATTAAAGAAACCTACTAACAGATGTTGTGATGAACCAGTCCAATGCTTTAAATAGTATTTTCCTCAAAGCTCAGTAAAGTGGAAAAAAAAATCACAAGAAAGAAGTTTAGGTGTTTGTCTACTTCCTGTTCACTCGCTGCTAGTGTTTTAGTTTAATGTGTTTTTCACATTTTTCCAAAGACATCAATCAGTCACAGTTATTTAAATAACTTTGGCTTATTAAAATGACTTTGGGTTGTTGATCCTCACGGAGAAGGAGGGTCTAAGAGCAGGGATGCCAGTTAAGCTTAGTCTGTTAAATTTAGTTTAAAAAAGGGTTCAGTTTGCAAAATTTACACAAATCCTTTATCATGATCAGATCTTCGTTTTATTTCGTTAATACTGAACTAATTTTTCTATGAATGTTTGTACTTTGAGAGTCTAAAAAAAGAGGAAAGAGTGAAAATGTTTATGTCTGGGAAAAAAAAATGTTTATAACGTGTGTTTTGATGGGTTTACAGTATTTAAGTCCTACTCTGATCATCTTTGATCTACAGAAAAATTGCTTACAGTGGTCTTTTAATTACAGTTATGCCATTTTTAGCCTAAATCAAAAAACCTGTGTTGTTTTCAAGATCAGGACATAAGGTTCAGGAGATCATTTTGGAAGAGCAGCAGGAGTTCATCAGATATTAGTCTATTTCTGAAAGGCATTCCCCGCGGTAAATGAGGGAAGACTGTACACAAAAACAAATATCGCAGTTATCTCATTTTGTCTGTGCCTTCTGTTATCAAAATACATTGTAAAGACAGAGGAAAGCCCTCGACTCATGAGTCACTTTGTGTTTTATTATCTGACTACATTAACTGAAATGTGGTGGGCCTTTGTCCTCTTTTAGTATGCTTGTATTGTCGTTAAATACAAAAATAAATTCTTCAAACATTAAAAACAAATGATCTATTTGGAACAAGAGAGATTTATTCTAAAATGCAACAAATATCTAGCAAAAAAGCAATTCTTTGGTTTTACTATTAAGTTTAAAAACCCATCCATCTATCTATCACCTAAACCAGTTTAATCCGTTTTGGGGTTTCTGTAGCCTATCCAAGTCCCTGTTAGGTGAATTTGAGGAACACCCTGGATGGTTTGTCAGGAGTTTTTGTGTTAATTTATGTACGTTCCCTTATGGGTCGACAATACATGTGTGTATTTACTTTGTTCTTTAACTTTATGTTCAACTCTTTTGATTTGTCAGAACTGCACCTCTTTATCTGATCTTGATCTGATGTGATCACAGAGGATTCTGTGGCCCACCTCTTTAACACTGCTGTGATGGAGCAAACAGGACATGTAGTTACCTGGATGACGGTTCCATATTTGACCACATCTCCATGGACTTTCTTGTTTTCTGTCTCATTCTGCTTTTGCTCCAGGTTGGATGCGTGCTGTAGAACACACAGTAAAACATAATTATCTATTAGTTTTTTTCTGGCATCTACCAACTGCTGCTCCAGCCAGACAATCGTGTAGAGAAACAGATGTAGTGTGGTTCTTCTCCCTTTTTAGGAGCTGCAGTAAGGTGTGAGGATCAGACTTTGGCACATACAATCAATAGCATTCTTAAGATGGTAACCTGGCTTTATTATCAATACTATAATGTACTTAGACCATTAAGAAAACAAGTGAAGAAATGTGTAGACAGAACTGAGAAAATGAATGTGACCTAAAAATGAATCATTCTTAAAGTGAACTTATTAAAAGCAGATGAAAGTGGATTTGATATAAACAGATTAAATCAGAGAAATAGAATACATTTACTAATTAGTCCAAAATGAATCATGAATAGGTTTATCAATTTAAAAAAAAAGAAACAAGAGTGAATAAAACAAACACAATTAAACCAAATGAAGGTGATAAAAAGCAAATAAATACAAATAAATATAAACTTAATTATTTATAAATATATATATATATATATAGAATATTGTCAGGATCCTGGTCGCCTCCCCCACACACCTGGTGTCCATCTCCTCACCTGCTTTCCATTACCTCATCAACCTGGAACCCTCTTATGGACCTCCAGGCCGTTCAGCCGATGTCAGTCCGTCTGCTTCATGCGGTAGAGTGTTCTGACCCATGCTTCGTCTCAAGCTTCAGTTCATGTCTTGTTTTTGGATGAACGTTCATAGACTGACTAATCCTGTTCTTTCATCTTCAAGGAATTCTACGCCTCCACAGTCATCCACTGCAACCAACCCGGACTCCTGTTCACGCCTGTCACCTCATCCTTCCTTCTGGCCAGCGGCTCACCCTCCAACCCAAACCCAGCAGCCAAACTGTCACAAACCTTCCACCAGGACTGGCACAGAATAAATCACTTCTACAAACCTACTCCTGTCTTTAGCCTGCTATTGGGTCCAGCCCTCCCATAGACCTAACAAATATAGATCTATCTATATAGAAAGATATATTAGATCTAGATATATAGATCTATATTCATTTTCTAAACCGCTTTATCCCTTTCGGGGTCACAGGGCTACGGGAGCCAAACCCGGCTACTCATGGGCGAAGGCCGGTTGCCATCCTCTCACTGGGGCCGCACGCACGCACGCACGCACGCCTAGAGAAGCATGTTTTTGGATGGTGGGAGGAAGTTCCCAGTGAAAACCCACACATGCACAGAGAGAACATGCAAACTCCACACACATTGATGACACTGTTTCAAGTTCCCAAGCTGGGATTTGAACCGGGAACATTCTTGATATGAGGCAAGAGCGCTAACCACTGCACCACCGTTGTCTAGATAGATATTGTATAAAATATCAATTATTTTCTCTTACTTCAGATATCATCATTGACTGTATGTGAGAACTGGAGTGACCTAAGTGTGACATTAGCCATAGAAAATGACGTGACATAATTCCAGCTGTGACCAAATGAAGTCTACTCAGATACTTCCACCATGTTGGAGCTAGACGTTGTCAGTAATCAGTGATTGATCCCAGCTGAGTCATTGTTTCCATGGTAACCATTCTCACCTATCAGGAAGTCCACTCCCCTACCTCTTGAAAGCTACATGAAACTTGTCAATCAAGCGTTTTGAATGTTCGCCATGGGGGCTAGCAAGCATCACAAAATTATATGGGATTTTGGATTTTAGGAGGTTGCGGGTACATTCTCATCCCCCCACCCCCGGTTCCGCCAGGGGGCAGGGGTCCCTTCTTCCACTCAGTTCTCCTATACAGTCAATGGTTTACAAGCAGTAAAGTGCAAGCCAATTTCCAAGCAGTTTTAACACTTAGATATTTATTATTTCATTTTTGTGACTTGAAGACTAAACCGTCAAGAGGTTTTAAACCTCTAGACATGGAGAACGTGTCTTACCTGAAGTTTCTGTAGTAGAACCACATCAGCGATCTTGTCTTTCTCATGTTTGGCTTGTTTAGCTTTCCAGTACTGTTTCTGAGCAGAGTACCGACTCATGGGACAGATCTTGAACAGGCAATCTTGCAAAACAAAGACAAAAATGACAATGTTCTGCATTCAGTTTGAATATCAAGCAAACCTAGATCAACACATTAAGTTAAACTCTATAACAGATTGATATTTTATTGTTGGTTACTAAGAGTTGGTCATTTGTTATTTATTGTTCTCATCGATGCAATTGGTGAATTTCAGAAGAAGAGCGAGTTAAATGAAGCGGAGAAGGACAGTAGGAGAATAAATATTGACGCTTCAGCAAACATCCTGTACTGTCTGTTGAAATGGTTTTTACTGTTTGCCAAGCAAACATAATTTGCTGTTGTGTATCGTTCTGCATCCTATTAAGAAAACTGAAACATTTGAAAAACTGTTGGAAGCATCAGACTTTTTTATTTATTGGCATAAATACAGAGTAATAGTTATGTAATTTAGAGACAATCATCAATAAAAATCACATGGAAGTTTGATTTTTTTTCCTTCCAGTTTTTTGGTTGTAACTGTGTACTTTATTTTTTTATATTTGATTCCTGCTACAGCTGTTAACATCAAGTAGCTGGAACAGAGGTTTTCGAGTCGTCAATTCTCATTAAACTAATTATATTTTATATTATATAATAATATTTTTTATATTTATATAAATGTGTTTCATTTTCTCATTTGCTATAGTAAAAGATTAAATGACAGCGAACCTTTTGCTTTTCACAATAAATGTCTGGTCATGAAAATGTAGGTAAATTAATAAACACAGGACCTTGGAACTGATTTACCTATTGTCTGTGCTCTGAATCTCATGATAAGCTGATTTAAATTCATTTTTAATTAAAGTTCCCACTTTTTCACTCCTTGCCACTTCTACTTTCTCTGTATTTCTAGAAAGTCTTTCCGTAGGTTCTAAGTTTTGCAAAAAGTTTCTTTAACGCACTTGCATTAGGGGTGTCAAGATTAATTGATTAATCAATTTTCCTATGATCCAACAACTCCAACTTGTCTGAGGCAAGTTGTTATTCAAATCAGATTAACTTATACTAAAATAAAAAACCTATTTCAAAATTAAATAAATCCATGATAACTGATATTGGAAAATACCATTTGATTGAGACCTGGTAGCTTTATTTTACTAACTTACTAACTGAAAATGATCAAGTCGGATCACAGCAGACAACACACATGTGATGCAGCAAAAAACAATCAACCATCATTCCAGGCCAATGGGTGGAAACCCTTTGAATTTAGCAAAGACATGTGATTATACAGTGTGCTGGAATGTTCTAATAATGTTCCCTTTGGATTATTTTGATGTGGAAAACAACAGCGGGCTGAACTTTATCAAATTCAAATGTGAGGGGATTTGACATTCAATTTTGTTTATTTGTTTGTTTGTGCACACGTTTAATTAAATATTTCAATATAATTCAATTATTTAATTAACTGGGTATTGTTCAGTACCCATGTATTTATCTCTGAGTCACATTGGTTAAATTGTCCTGGATTAAGATGTCTTGCATGCACTTTAGGTCAGTGAATTAGATCCAATCGGATCATTAAAAAAAACTGACTACAAACCACAACTTATGAAATGAACTGAATCGTCGTTGAAATGAATCGTCACCCCTAACTTTCATATAATTATGAATAATTTGTTTTTTTAAGGAAAAAAACTATTTTTTGAGTTCAGCTTGGAAACCAACCTCATAAATAAAACAGGTGTTTGAAATGAGAACGTGTGATTTTTAGAAGAAGAAGCAGGTAAAGAAAGACTTTTTTTTACTTTTGCTCTCGATTTAAAGTTTGAGATGTGAATTCCTCACTCTGATCCACTTCTAAACTGGTTCAGCTGCTAAAGCAGACCTGCTGGAAACATCTGGTGGAAATGTTGAGCAGCAACAGTGGCCCATGGCTAGAGCTGGACTAAGTTCACACACTTTATTTATGTTTCAGACGGTTCACTAGAGGTTTGCTCCAGCCTCTGTTGGACCTTTCAGGTCACCCAGGACCAGTGATGAAACGGGGGGGGGCTTTCTACCAGCAACCTAAAATGGTGAATACAAAAATAACTCGATTCATGCTGTGCCCCTTTTTCTGTGACTTCTTAACAAGAAGATTTTAAAATGCTGCCAAAGTGTAGAGATGAAATCTCAGGTGGGCTTGTATCGATATAAGAAGCCACATTTTTCTCTTTTTGGAACTTTTTTTTGTCACGTTTAGCTGTAAAACAGATTCTGCTCAGGGTTCATTCTTCTGGAGTCCATCTGCTGCCAACAGATAGCAAATGATGTTGACGGTTATGGATCGAGGTGATGAAATTAAAATTACCACCTTATATTAAGATAAGCCACTTATTGATAATCAACTTTTTCATAAACAGATTTGTATTAGGGTAAATAAAGAATAATGTTTTATCTTCACTGGGTTCTTGGATTGTTAAATTATATTTCATCATGTCGTAAAGGTTCAAACATGCAGGAAATTTTATGGTGAAAATAAAGTTTGTAATGGCTGTTAAAAAAGCCACAAAGACCATCAGGTTTTTTTGTAAAACAAAGATAAACAAAATAAATAAACTGGCAGTGAACTTTATAACAAAGCAGCTTTGGTCACACAAACACTTTGACACACAAAGCAAACTGTTAAAAACATCAACTTTACAGACAGATTCAGAAGAAGCAAGAAAAATGACTTGTTGATACAAAGGGTGCTGCAGAGACATTACATAGAAAATTCCATCCTAGCAAACTTGTTTCCTGCACTGAGCCAAGCGTTTTCAATAAATTACATCTGAGAACATATAAACTGATAAAATAACTATTAGGTGGTTCTTTTTTATAGTGCTGACACAAATATCCCTTATCAGCCAAAAAGTAAAAAAAGAAAGAAAAATTATTAAAGCTTTTCTTTAACCTTTTGTGACTTACATCCTGATTTTTTTATTTTTTCAAATTAACAAATAAGTCCTAAAAATTAAGAACAGAAACCATTTAAGGTTTGGTTGATCTGACATAATCTCAAACCTAAAAGGCAGCACCTTTACATAAAGAACATTACTGAGCTTTGACAAGAAGACTGAAGCCTCACCTCTAAACTTCTTGGGAGGGTTGTCCAAATCTCCAGCAGCTGGCTCCACCACACAGCGGTCATCGACCAGCCTGCAGACACACATGACAGAAAAAGGATGGGTCACTGCTAAATGCTTTTATGTAGCGAAAGAGCTTTCTATTTTACCAACTGCAGATACACAAACAAAATAAAAAAAATCCTGATATGATTTTGTAAATTACATATCAACAATTAAAACTCTGGATCATGAATTTGGAATTAGCTGTTTTCTCACAGTTAACATGAACTTGAGGTGAAACTGATGGCTTGAAAAAAAGCTTAAGAATGTAAAAATATCTACGGTTGATGATTTTATCTGGATAACGGCATCTGCTATCTTGTTATCCAGAGAAAACACCAGAGTTGTAAAGAGTACCTGACAACTATACTTGAGTAAAAGTAAAGATACATTACTGTAAAAATTACTTCATTACAAGTTACAAGTCAGCAAAAAGACTTGAGTAAATATATTAAAGTATGCGATTTTAAAAGAAATGAAGTATTTTTCTCATACTGCATAGTAGGCTCAAAAAACACCAAGAAATGTGAAAACAATGAACTGCTTATTTGTGAGGTTTCATATCCTGATATTTATGGAAATGAAATTTTATATTTCAAAATGACAGAATAAAATAGATTTAAAAAATAAAACAAAAAGTCAGTCTCAGTCACACTCAAATGTTTGAAAGATGCACAAACAATTTTTTCAACCCCTTCACACACACACCCCCCTCAAAAAAAAAGTATTAAAACGTAGTAGATTAGAATTCAGAGCTGAATTGAAATCAAGAGTACCTTGCTGCAGGTAAAATAGCAGATGTAATGGCGGATAAACCTGATGGAGCCAAAGGAGTCTGTGACCAGCCGTGGTAACGCAGATAATTCATTTAAAATGTCATGAGTAACAAACAGTAAGAGCCCATTCAGTTGTAGTGGAGTAAAGAGTACAAATATTTAAACAAAAATGTAGTCGAGTACAGAGTAAAAGTTGTTTTTAAAATACTCAGTAGAAGGCAAGTTTGTTTGTGTAGCACCTTTTATGTACAAAGACAATTTAAAATGTTTTATATAAAATATGCAAGAAAGAAAACAATCAAAAGAAATACCAAAGGTGTGATCAGTAAAAAAATGTAAAGAAAGTTAAAAAGAAGTTAATTTAAACAAGCATAGATAAACAGTACAGATGTAAACTTTTGAATCCAAATGAATCAAATGCAGCTGAGAACAGGAGGCTCTTTAACTGGATTTAAATACACTGAGTGTTTCAGCTGATCTAAGGCTTTCTGGAAGTCTGTTCCAGATCTGTGGAGCATAGAAGCTGAATGCAGATTCTCCATGTTTAGTTTGGACTCTAGGAACTGACTAAAGACTGGATCTAGATGAGCGGAGAGTTCTGGCTGGTATATACTGGGTCAGGAGGTCAGTACTTTGGTGATAACCGTTCAAAGCTTTATGAACCAGTAGCATAACCTTAAAGTTTATCCTCTGGCAGACAGGCAGCCAGTGTAAAGACCTCAGAACTGGACTGAAGTGGTTCTACTTCTTTGGTTCCTGTGAGAACACGAGCAGCTGAGTTCTGGATAAACTGTAGTTTCCTGATTGATTTTTTTGGTCGTCCTGTAAAAACACAGTTACTGTAGTCAAGTCGACTAAAGATGAAAACATGAACTAGTTTTTCCAGGTCCTGCTTGAACATCAGATCTTTAATCCTTGAAATATTTTTCAGATGCTATGATGTATGGAATATTTTTAGATGATAGTAGACTGATTTTGACACTGCATTAATGGAAGATGTAGGTCTGTGTCCATCACTACACCCGAGTTTCTAGCCTGGTTGGTGGCGTTAAGATAGATTATTATTATTATTATTATTATTATTATTATTATTATTATATTATATAGATAATAGATTGAAGCTCTGTGGTGACGTCCAATCGTTTCTCTTTTGCTCCAAAGACATTAACCTCAGTTTTGTTAATGTTTAATAGAAGTAAGTTGTGACGCATCCAGTCATTAAAGATAAAAGATGTTAAAAACACTGACAAAGCTCATTTATCATGGACATGCAACTTGAAGCGTGACAAACAGACCATTGAAACATCATTCTGAATTAATCGGGGTTCAAGAAATATGTTTTTCTTTCTACAGGATGCCTTCTAAAAGATGAGATGAAGTTTTGACTTAGGAAATAAAGCAGAACGAGTTCAATGACTCTTGTCTCTCTTGGGATAAAGTATGAAGAGCATGACTTTTTAAGGAGCCAACGACACTTGACCAACCAGAGAACACATCTGTTTGCAGAGGAGGTTATTAGAGTAAATCTCTGTTACCATTAGTGTTTACAAAACACAAAGGAGACAGACCTCCTCAGCCTCAGGCAGTCTGCCACACACAGCTGTGTTTCCATGACTTCAGAGGACTTCATAATCCGTATGATTCCATGCAAGGTTCGCTAGACTTTCAGCAGACTTTCATGCAACACATTAGAATGACAATATATTCAGATAGAGATTGATCCCAAGTTTCAGCTCTGCCTTGTGCTTTGTTATTAAGTACAGAAGCAGCAAACAAAAACAGGTTATTTTGTTGTTATATGGTTTGCTAAATAGAAATGGATTTTCTGTGACTTTAAAAATTTCTTATCCTTTTTTTTTGTGGCTATTATTATGATCATGTTATGAAAGAATTAATTGTATAAGTAAATCTAAAATCGTAAAACCACAAAAGGAAACTCATAAAAACTAAAAGAAATAGTGGAACTTGTAGAAGAATCATATTCCAGCTGGTTGAAAGATGGAAGTAGTACTTTGGACACCCAATATATGAGGAAAATGTTAAAACACTATCGGGAACTGGGTGGAGTAAGACTCAAAATGCAGGAGCTTTACAGATGAAGTGCAGGAAGACATAAGGGTAAATTGTGTTATTGAGAAGGGTGAAGGATAGGCTAAAAGGAAACAAATGAATTTTGTATGCCAACTCATAAAGGGAGCAGCCAAAAAACAAAGAATAATAAGTTTTTTTTTTTTTTTTAAAAACTCAAACTGTGTTAACAGACTTATTTTTTGAACAAAAGACTAAAGCTCATGTACATCTTGTTTGATCTAGATTTTTAGAAAAAATGTTGATCCATTTCCGCTATATCACAACCTTCGTAAATGCTTTCGAAAAAGTTTGTTTACAACTGTATTTAAGTGTTTGAAGAGATATGGATGTTAAAAGGACAACAATGTGAAAGGAGGTCTTGTTTTAAGCATTTTCAGAATAATTTGCATGACAATTTGCATTTTAGCTCTGACCACAACTTTAGCTTGTAAACAAATGAGGTGTGTGCAAATGATGGTGGGTATGACAAAAGGGTGAGTCGATAATGCTTGTTTGTCTACCATTTAGCTTTATGAGGGAAAATCAAATACTAAAACGCACACTATCCACAAGCTACAAGTGAAATGTGGAGTATCTTTAAAATCTCTCCTGCAAAATATGACATCAGATTTTTGCTAAAATGACTCATTTTCTTGAATTTATATTTTCAAATTAAACAGGAAATGTTCATCAAGGTCGCCAACTTTATGTTATCAGATCTTTCAGTGAGAGAGCTGGAAAGCTCCTCACACAGTCATGTTAAGAGTTTTTGTCCATAGGAGGGTAAAGGGCAACACTGGCATAGTCTACCTTTCACAGGCACAAGTCTGGCTTAGTGAAGACAAGGTTAAACAAGTTCCTGCTCTTTCTGCTTATAAATGAGATGGTCTCTATAAAAAGACAATATATAAAGGATGCCAAACAACATATAAGAAGCAATCTCAGAAGAAATGATTTAAGGCCTTGTCCAAGTAAATAAAGCACAAGTAACATTAGATGTCCAACTTTAAATTGTTAAAGGTGAAAAGCAAGGGTTGCATTTTTGTTTTCATCATTTTCCCTTCCACAAAGAAAAAAAGGGGATTGCTACAAATGTAAAGTATGCTTGAGTGGCTCAGTGGTTAATTTATTTGAAGCTTCATGCAACTAGTAGGCTTTTTGTTCTACTCTCCTACACTCCGTACACACTGGGCATGTGATGTGCGTTTAAGGACACGCTGAAGGCGAGCATTTTTAGCATTTGGTGTTCACTCAGGTCTGTCGATACCCAATGCTAGCGCATGTACTCACAGAGGCAAGAGGCTTGGTATGAAATGTCAAAGCCGTGCAAATCTCAAGAATCTTGCTCCAGGCTTATTCTCATATATGAAAGACTTGGTGTCATATAATTCTTGCAGAGCACAAACTGCAATCAACGTTTTGCATGTAGAACCCAAAAAATCGATTTAAAAACTTGCAGATGAAAGCCGTAGTCCAAAATGTGCACGCCATTATATAGACTTCTCATTGAAAGTAGTGACTTGGAACGCACATTTCTGAGCCCAGTGTGAATGTAGCATAAGCTACTAGTTTGTAATAAAGCTCTCAAAATACAGGGTTTTTCCTTTATTAATGTCAAATATTACATGTAGAAGTCATATATCAGATCATGAGATTTTAACTCATTTATAAAAGGGGTATCCAACCTTTTAGTAAAAAGGGCCAGGTTTGGCAAAGTTATTAGATTTAATTGCTGTTTTTCTTAGACAAAATTTTTTTTATTGGTATTATTATCATTAAGTGCAAATAAAAACTTTTTTTAAAAAGAGAATTACAAAAATGATAATTCCTTCACATACAACATAACTCACCCTGACTCTTATACTTAAGATATGTTTGTTCAGCTTAGTCTGTTTTATAACCAGCTATTGTTTACTTTTACATGTTTAAGAATTATTTTTGCTTCTTGCAAAATATTCATAATCAGTCCAATGGGACGGCTATGGCTGTAATATTGGGCTATATGAATAAAAATTGAATTGAATTGAATTAAGGACAATTTACATGAAAAATGAACTGCAAGAAATTTAAGAAAACTGCAAAAAGTTTAAAGAATCTAAAACATAGCTGGACTTTAACAACAATTTCCTTTGATGAGCTCATTTTCAAACACAGGAAACATGAAGGTAAATAGATACCACTTAATTTCTGTTGGCTCTGCTCTGTTTTAATCAGCAAAGTAGCTGCTGTGTTTAAAGGCACTGTTTAAAGAATCTGTTCAGGTACATACATGAACATTTACAGTACAAAATTGTTCTGTAAATGCAGTAAATATCACATTTTTCAACATAGATATCTGCGGCTTGTATTTATTTATTTATTTTTTTAATAAATCGGATGCAGCTTACATATAGCTGCGCTCTATAGTGCAGAAAATACGATACATTAAAAAGAATTGGGTGTGGGTTGGAATAAAATTGTCAATGTGTTCTTGTCTGCTCTTTGGACATGCTGCTATTAACAGTAGGGTCGATCTCAAATCATAGTTTTTCAAGCAAACAGCGTAGAACATTTAGAACATTAAAAATGTTTTTACTTATTTTGTCATCCAAACGCCAAGTGACAGCATACCACTTAAATAGTAATAGGCTGTTCAATCCATTGCTGCATATGGATGGAATAACTAATATCAGCAAATCTTTTTTAGGATTTTCTTTTTGAGTGATCGAGAGGAAATACCTGCATCTTGAAACGGTGTCCTTTACAAAAGATATTTACTTGTTGGGAGGCTAACATGAAGAGGGTGTGGTGCTGTCATCTGGACACCACAACGAACCCCCAGAATTGCATAAAATTTTAACCACCGTAATAAGCGTAAAAAAAGGTAAATTTGTTTACAAAAAGCTCACAAGCTGGCACACTCACATCTTAAAAAAAGATGCGCACACGCGCATGCACAAACAAAACCATATGCACATATTTTTAATGTTATTTTTTTAGTACACCAATATAAATGGTAAATGGCGTATACTTGCATAGTGCTTTTTCTGTCTTCCTTGAAAGCACAAGGCGTTTTACAGTCACAGTCTCATCCACACACACATTCACACACTTTTGGCGGCTCTGCTGACAAACACTGACAACAGAGGACATGTGGGGTTCAGTGTCTTGCTCCAGGACACTTCAACACATGGGCGGGCAAGGTGGGAATTGAACCTTAAATCTTCCGATGAGAGGTTGACCACCCCACTGCTGCACCCCGCCCCCCCTAATTTAAAATAATGATTTATGAGATTAATTTTGTTCCTCCAGATTCAAAGAAGTCTAGTAATTGAATTAGAACTGAGCAGCACATTTCTTTGACAAATATGCAAGATTTGCAAGTTTGATCCATTATTATTAATACTGTCTTTTGTTTTCAGAGTACAGGTTTCTAATTTCAATGAACCAATTCTTATGTATTTTTGTTTTCTTATTTTAACCAGCCTGGATTGTAACTCCTACTAAAGTACCTGACTACTGCCAAACATTTGGACAAGAGCCTTTACACAAATCTACAACTACAAGATGGCCTTATTCTCTTGTATGAGACCCATACTTTGATAATCCTCTCTGTAACTTTAATGTAATGAAGGTGAAGTCACCTGAGCATCCTCAGTAGGAGCCAACTGATTCAAAGTCTTTGCTGGTCTCAGCCAGTGTGTCCACTGTAGACTCAGTCTAAAGCCCATCAGCTTTTGTCAAGAATTATTTGCAGCAAATATCTTAAGTGACCTTTTACCATGTTCTATTCCACCCCTTTTACACTGGCCCTGAAACTGAGTATTTCATAGGGAGAAAATAATAAGACAAAGACAGGTGTGGAAACATGAAGACAACATAACATTTTGGTCAGGGTTGCTCAGTCAGTCTTTCAGTTAAAAGCCTATTTTTAAAAGACAAGATTTAATCAGAAGACTTTGTCATCGTCACCAAACACACCTTCCTTTGAGAACCAGACAGTGGAACATACTATGATGGATGGAAGATGAGCATTAAATAAAAACTTGGTAGTTATAGGTTAAAGTTGGATCAGTTAGGGTGCAGTAGAATAGAATAGAATAGAATAGAATAGCATAGAATAGAATAGAATAGAATAAAAAAGAAATTACCTTGTTACCATAGCTATATAAAAACAGCAGATAGATAATAATTAATGCTAAAAATACACTTCAAGACCCTCTCCTATGAAAGTTGTGTTTTGGTGTTTTTAACATGTTCTTGTAGCATTTTCTCTTGATGGAGGATCTATATAAAGAAAAATAAGATTAAAACAAAATTTCTGAGTATTTCTTTATTCAATTGTGGTAAATCAGGAGCAGACAAAAAAAATGTCATTTGAAAGAGCTTGTAGTTGTTACGTACAAATTTCTTTTGGCGGGCAACAAGCTCCCTGCTCCACTTTGTTTTGATGCATCCACTTGCAGACAAATGGATCCATCTACATCTTTGTTGTCTTTGTCTGAGCTGGAATCTGGATCAAAACTGTGCTTGTCATGTCTGTTGCACTGCTAATGTTATCTTGAGCTTGTGAGGGCTGTAATTTAACGGGAGAGCATGTAAACAAAGGGATGATGGTATATATGTGCAGGCTTACTCCCCACCAACTGTCCCACCAACAACTCAGAGGAGAATTTTTGATGAACTCCTACTGCTCTGCAGAAACTATGACTTAGAAAACCAAACAGGTTCTTGATGATACCTTGATGATAAGCGTTGAGAAACATGCAGCATTTTTACACCTGCCTTGGCAACATGCGTTTAAATGACCATTTACAATGATAAGTCTATGTAAAGATGCATGTATGCGTGTTTCGGGCTTCCACGTTCAAAACTCACGTTCACACTAAGCCTGTTTTTAAGTCAGTTTTCGGGGTATACATAAAAAACAGCGGCTATTGAATGTGCGTTCAACATTAAAACCAGATCAAACTTCGACCAATCAGGGACTCTGCTTTAATAGTGACATATGGATAGTGTGCTTTTTAATTCACCGAAGTGCCAACTGTTTGAAAAGTGATCATGAAGAAGAAGTTAACAATCGCGGTTCGTGCCTGGCAAGAATAGTGCAAGGAAAAAGAAAAGACCTAGAAAAAGACTTACACCGTCTTCGACATTTCGCAACAAGGCTCTTTTAAGTGTGAGTACAGTATCAGGTAGTGAAAGTCCAGTGTGAACACTGTATGCTAAAAGCATTGAACCCACATTCAGATCACAACTGAACACACATCACATGCCCACTGTGTACATAAGTGACTTGGACATGAACAACTAAGAGGAATTCTTTTCACCAAGTGACAGCATTTCCATCTGGTTCAACAACACTCCACCCTCAACATACACAGTATTAGTAAAACGGTTTTATTCAGCTTGATGGTTGACACCCTCTGTTAACTGAGTATGAAACTTGGAGTCATAGCAGGCACCTATAAAGCCATAGAACAAGGCCTATTCAGTCACAATGGTACTTGGCAAGCATGACATCCATGCATCCAGGGTCATGCCTCTGCAGTGACTTTCTTCACTTCATTCACACAATCCTTCAGTTGTGATGACTTTGTGTTGAAAATCTCAATTCTTGAACAATGGGTGATATAATTAAAATATCCCACTCCGTCAAATCAGTGAAGTCATCAAAAGTCTGATTACTGATCAGAGTCCAAACATGATTGTACACAAAATAAATTTATATTTAAAACATAGCATAGCTTATACATTTTTTTGTAAATGCAGATGTTTAAAAGAACTTTAAATTTTCTATTATTAAATTGTTCCAGTTGGAATTAACTGAATGTTTTCAGTATGTCTTCATAGTTTTACTTTAGAAATCTGGATCACCATGTGTGATGTCTGTCAATTTACATTTAGAGATTCTGGTGTTACTGTAGTATATCTGAATCCTGCTCCTATTTATTGTGACTGAAAAAAGTGACAAAACTGATAAAAATACCAAGAAAATGTAAAACGTTTTAACATTAAAAAAGAAAGTAAAGTCTATTTATATGTAATTTTCAAAATAGTGCTGAACTTTTTTCTTGGCTGCATAGAGGCAGAGGACGGGTTAAGGGTTAGGATTACGTTTAGGGTTAAACTACCAAATGGTTCTTGAGTACAGCTGTTTCTGCGGCTCATTGCTCCTCCAGGGGACGGATCAAATGTGGAGAACACTGCTTTAAGACCCAACACCCCCCTCCCTACACCCCACCCGTGTGCTACTGGGGCAGGTACAGAGTGGAGGCCGGATGACTTTGGCATTCAGGCAGTGCAGAATGGATCACAACATTTTGGCTCATTCCATTTTGTTTCAACTTTTTGTGGTGGAATATTCCAAAGAACATTCTGGTGAAGAATCTGAATCACATTTTGGGATGAATCCTAAACATATCAGAGAATGTTGCAAGCAGATGGATGAAGCAGCAAAGACGGCTGCAGGAAGAAAAGGAGCAAACCCGTTTCCTGGTGTTTATAGTGGATTAATCCTTGGATTCTCCTGAACTTCATTCATTTTCTTATCCCACTGGATCCCTTTCGGGGCAGCGAGATTTCTGGAACCATCCAGTCTGCTGTTGTTATACTAAGGCGATACACTTTAGAGCTGGAGCTCGCTATGGCCGCCAGGGAAGACCTGGCAGCCAGACGGAGAGCTGGCGCGGGATGGGTAAGCAGTCTGCTCGGGCCTCCTGAACTTTAGTTTCATTGATGCTTCAGAAAAGGTATCCTCATTTTATTCTTCAGGTTAATGCGGGACAGAAAGCCGTCAAACTCCGTAAGAGAGAGAGGAAACACCGGGAAGCAGCCGTTCAGACACAGTGGAGAGAAGCTCTCGGTAGCTTGTAGGAGATTCTAAATGTTTCCATGAACCCAAACATTGAGGCATGATCACTGATGTTTCTGTAGAGCTTTTCAAAATAAATCAACCTGATCTCTTAACATCATCCATGTCTTTCATGTATAGTAAATGAGATAAACACAGAGATAGCTCTATGTAGAAAACAGGCTAAAAAACTATTGGAAGATATACAGTATTACATTTAAAAAGGTAGAATTAACAGAAATGTAAAAAAAACATAGGACTCCCAGATAGCGTGTTTAACAGTTTACAACACTGCAGCATAAATATATAGTTGATGCTAAAGCTAAAACGATGGAAACGAGCCAAACATCGGAGTGCTTTTTCCAGAATCCACAGCATCATCATCTGTCAATCATAAGCCGCGCCCCCTCATTAGGCAAAAATAAAAGCTGTTTATAAAGAAATCTCCAAATTTAGGGGAAAAATTCACTCCCCCCCAGAGTTGAGATGAATCAAATAAGCACCCATTGATGAAATAAAATGTTTAAAGGTGTTTTTTTGTTGGGTGAAAATGACAACTTAAACATGGGAGTCAATGGGAAAATGCTTACTCTAAGCACTAGCCTTTCTGGTCAGTTCTGGTACTGCAACGTTTTGTTACATGCTGGTTGGGTTCACCCCCCGCCCGAATTACCACTTGGTCCAATTTAATTTACTATTCCCTAAGCTATCCAGTGCTGTGATTTTAATTCCATTTTTGAGACATGCTCACTACTTTCACTGTATTTATAAAAAAATAAATGTACATTTATTATTTTCAAATAAATGCAAGTGCAATGCATTATGGTCTATATTCACCTATCTAAAGAGCATTGATCCACAATGGTTTTTCACAAAAACTTCTAGGAAATTCCTAGGGCACTGGATTTTGAAATTGTAGATTTAGGCACCCAGACAAAATGGCAAATCCCTACATAGTACATGAAAGCAGGAGTAGGGAGGGAATTCTGAGGCAGCCCAAGTGTTTTCTGGCATTGATCTTGACCTTTTCCATCCCACATCTCTGATAACTTTCAGGAAAGCCTGATTCCAGTGATGATTTTGAACTAGAATCTGACTTAGTACCAGTTCTTTAACTTTTTACTGCCAGACCAACATCTTCTAGTTGTCCAAAACTGGTTGCTACGGCTTTCTGCAAAGTCAGAGTGAAAAACCTTGTTGATGTTGGGGGTGTGGTTGCATGACCAAAGGAAGACAGTGGAAATACCACTATATCAACCAAAGCTGCTCATAAGAAGAGACACAGTGTTTCCTGCAAAAACAAGGATAATCTTGCAGAGTCAAACATGGTAAATCTACTTTACTCCCTGTATCTGGTAACAAAGGACCTTCAATCAGATGGGGAAAAAAAACTGAGAAAAAAAACGATTTTAGGGATCACTAATATAAGTTATGATGCAGTGGCTTCTAAGAGTCCAAAGAAAATCATCTGTTTAATAACTGAAATTCTGTTCTTTCAGGTAACTGGGCAACCTGGCCCCTGAACGACATCATAGCTGGGTTTCTACTAATGTTGCACAAGCCAGGAGTGCCACAAATTCGTTTAAATATAGCAGGAACGACCATGTATCAGGAGGACATTCAACACACTAAGAAAGTGGATCATTCTAAAATGATCTCCTCTGTTAGCCATGCCAAACCACTGATAGTCACTAGCAAATGCAAACAAATGTCACATGACATGCTTTTTCCTTGAGTCTGGGTTGTTCTATGTTTAGTCTGTACCATGTTGACTCTTTTTTTCAGGCATTTCAACAGGTAATGTGAGTTTCAAACATTTGAGTTTCAGATAATCAGAGAAACAGGAAGAAAATCAGAAAGAAGAGATAAGTGCTGATCGGCAAGGTTGCTGAAAAGCTTCAAACTAATTTCTGTCTTTCTTTTTTCATAAGCCTTTTTTTAACTTAAAAATGTATATTTATTCTTTTGCTTTTGAATGGAATACACTTACAGCTGAATATTACCGCAAGTATATGCGCACATTAAATAATTCCACTGCCTTATGCTTTCAATCCAAACTTCATCTAGGAAAAAGGAAACATTTAATGTCATTTTATAAATACAGTTTAAACGGTTAATTACATGTATAGCAATATATAATATGCAATATATGATATGCAGAAATAAACTGTTGATCATAGTTAATATTGCCTATTAAAGCCAACCTGTTTCAAGTTGACTCTTTTTTTAACTCATTGTTTAAAGAATGTGTTTTAATCCTGCCCTATTTTGAAGGCCTTGATCTGGGTTCCCTGAATTGGGTTTTAAAATAAATGTATTAAAAAGTTAAAAGAAAAGTAAGTGTATTGTAAATTAAAACCAACAAACAGTTAGAATGGACCTATCTTTAGAAACGCGTGAAGAAACAGCTGCCGCTTAAGTGCAACAAAAACAGGTAAAAAAGCATTAGGACCTTCCAACCCGTGTTGACAAAACTGGTGATGGTAGTTCAATGCATAGAAGGGAGTCAGAGTCAACATGTGCAAAGGTCAGATGAAGTCAAATTCATTACAGGAAACACACACAGAATGGGTACAGAAAAAAAACCCTTTGGAGACCTCAGGTTCTAATCTGAACCTTAAAGCCAGCTGGTAATAAAAACACATTGTTTCAAAGAAGAAACCAAACATTGCATCTAAACACAGTTTCATTCTGTTCTAACAAAAACAGACTCAGACACACAATCTGGGGGTAAAAATCTCTCCCAGACTTCAACATTACAACTCCCTTTTCCTGCCATACGCACAGTCAAGAAGTGTCTGCATGCTAGAGCTGGGCAATAGTCAATTTTTTATATCACAATATTGTTTTTTTCATATCAGGCGATAATATACATCACCATATAACCCAAATAACTATATCTGTCAAATTTGAACGCTCTGTGTCTCATTAGAGAAATGTGCAATCATCAGCAGGTTGTTGATGATGCACATGACTGATTCATGGAGTGGTTCAGATTATGCCGCGGGTTTGACATGCATGAATCCTGCAGGCCTCATTCAGTGAGAGTTATGGGAGATTCAGGGCAAACAATTGTTTTTTAAATTAACAACCAATGTGTCTCAAACAAAAATCACTGGCCATATCTCAGTGTTACAAAAGCACAATCATTATCTACAGCGGTCCTTCATTTATCGCGGGATTTACAATCTGAACAGAACCAATGATGATAGACAATATCCGCGAACTATTCATCTTTATTTCTTATATCTATTAAGGCTGTGAATATGGAGTCAATTTATGATCAGCCTAAAGTAAATGAGAAAACAGATTTGAAAAAAAAAAGAAATTTCTACATTTGAAATTTATTTTTGAAAATTTAAAAGCATCTTCAAACTTGAAAGTAAACTTGAAGGGATTTTTAAGAATTATTTGTTAGTAGTTTTAGGTTACAATTTTTCTTTTTATTTCATTTTTACATTTACAATTATTTTTTCAAATGTACAACATTTTTTTCAAGTTTAAAATATTTTTTATTTACATTTTTTTTAAATCCTTCAAGTTTACAATGTGTACTTTAAAGTTTAAAACTGTTTTCAAATTTTCCTTTCCAAATTGGTTTTCATTCACTTTAAGCTGTTTCTAAATTGACCCCACATGTAAATATCCAGTTTGTTTAGGGAAGGCGAGTTTATTTGTCTAGCACATTTCGTGTACAAGGACAATTCAAAGTGATTTACATAAAACATGAAAGAAAGAAAGCTATCAAAAGAAATAATAAAGGTGTGATCATTAAAATAACATTTAGACAGTTAAAATGAAGTCAATTTAACACATGCATAGATGAACAGCGCGGATGTAAACTTTTGAATACAAATTAATCAAATGTGCTGCAACTGCCCACGCTCCGGGGCTCCTGTCTTTGCCTGACTCCACCAGCGGAGCTACGCTAGGTCCGAGCTATCCTCACCATGCTAGCCCGCTAGCGGCCCAGCAGAGACAAGAGAGAGGTTGTTACCATCGTAGCGGGGCGATCCCACCCCCTAGCATAGGGGCTTTTTTTTTTTTTATTATTTTCATCAAGACAATAATTAAAAAAATCCCCCAGTTTTATTTTTATTTCTCAATGTTCGGTTAATGCTCAAACTGGGCTGCAAAGAGACAGAAGTACCATCTAAAACAGCTGTCAGGAGTGAAGCACATTGCACTGAGAGAGACTGAAGGTTCTGGTGAACCCAGACACAATGACGTTGCCGGAGCCTCTGTAGAGCTCTCCAAAACATGTAAACACAAGCAACTAAATTAACGTCCTCCATGTTTCCATGATGTGGTCAACAAATTAAGTTCTTCAGCGGTTGCTCCACGGCCGAGGCGTCAAGGCATTGAGCAGTAAATTAGTCGGGCGTCAAAAAAGAGGCCGCAGGTGGGAATTTGACGCATCTGTTTGGTGTGAATACGCCGTAAGAAAGTGGCCCAAATTGCTCTTTTACAGACAAAGGTTGGACACCTCTAGCCTGATTTTTCTTAAGTCAATCATTGGGCAAATCCTAAGTTATTACTTGTATAGATAGATACAGTACATTGTTAGTAATGGGACAGATTTCTGTACTGAAATGAGCAGATATGTTCAAACTATAAATGAAAAACAATTTTTAACATTAATAATACATAATTAATGAAAATCCAATCAATCTTTATTAGAAATGGCTGAATCAATTCATCAAATGTATTTACATTTTTTTTTTATTATTCATGTCTTGTTGTCAAGCAAAAAAAAATGAAATCTATTTTATTTTTAAAAATAAAAAACGGATCAATTTAAATTTGTCATGAAATGAATTTTAAAAAAATGTTTGCACTGTGTCGCAGCACATGTGTAAAATACTAAGAAAACTGTGTTGAAACCTTGAAACGGCTTCATTCACATT
Organism: Oryzias celebensis; assembly: GCA_014656515.1. Classification (NCBI taxonomy): domain Eukaryota; kingdom Metazoa; phylum Chordata; class Actinopteri; order Beloniformes; family Adrianichthyidae; genus Oryzias; species Oryzias celebensis. The sequence goes on from BNCR01000039.1 coordinate 235,607, forward strand.
CCACAGCTGCTCTTTAATGCACATGAAACAAGTCAGTCCGCTACTCTTTAGGGTCGAAGTCACTCAAGTCAACTGATTCCAATCTAACCGTAACAGATCAAATACTATTTACTTGTTCCTTTTATTCTTTCAAATAAAACACACTCACTAAGTGGGAATGAAAATATAAACTTTGGTGGTGCTACTTTCAGTAGCATTCTCCAATGTCCTGCAGCAGAATGTGTGCAGACGCCACCTTTTCTGCAAATGTCTCCCATGTAAAATATTGTCTAGCATTTGCATTACATTTTGCATAAACACATTTCCACCTGGTAATTACATCACTTTTTTGTGCGTAGAGGTATTTATAAATGAGATCCCAGGACAACTGTGTATAAGAGCGGATACTCCCTTCCCAATGAAGAGACACATAAGGCTTCAAGAAGCAGGATATTCAAAGAGTGCTGTATTCAAGCACATGTATATAAAAATGAACAGAAGTGAAACTGAGATAAGAGCTGCCTTAAGAAGTTCGGAAAACGTTCACTGAGAGTAGACTGTTGGAGTGAACGCTTTAAAAAACAAAATCTTCAGTTTCAATGTTGACATTCTTTCAACTACTGAAACTCTGCAACCATTTACACAATTATTGTAATTCTGAAACAGAGAAAAGTAGCTATGCACTGATATGCAACACTTTACAGTAATGAAGTGTTTAAAAAAATTAATGTAAATCAGCTGATTCTGATGGGAGACGAGCAGCTTTGCGCATTTATACAACATGTTAATGTTGTACAACTATTAATGTGAAACAAAACTGCTGACTAAAAGAACTGGACTGCTGGTCTAAAAGTCCTGAAAAGTTCTCTTTTCAGATGAAAGCTTTAGCTTTTAATAAATTTAGCTTCCAAAGTTTAAAGTTCTATGTAGATGTTATTTGGTGGTGGTTTGTGGACTGAGGAGCCATTGGTGTTGGTCCACTGTGCTTTATCAAGTTTAAGGACAGTCCGGCCTATTTCCACAGAGCCTTAGAGCACTTCATTCATCCCTCTGCTGGACAGCTTTTAGAGAAGCTGGCTTTATTTTCTAACAGGACTTTGCTGTGGTCCACACAAAAGAACCCCTGCTTGGCCAGTAAACTGCCCTTGCCCATACCATAGAGAATGAGTAACGGATTCAACAAGCCAGAGGAGACAAGACAAAGCAAGATAAACAACAACATGGTTGTAATGTATAATGTATATTGTGCTAATGATTAAATGTGTAACTACAGATGAGATAGTAATATATAATTGTATGTAAAACTAACATGTTTGAAAAAATAATAATAATAAGATAAGTAAAACCTCAGCAGAGGAACACACTGACACCCAGTCATTCATGAATCTTAGTATTGAGACATGTTTGATCTTTCCAGTAATCCAGCATCACTGTGAAAGAAACGTTTAGATGGTTTTAAGAAAGATATATATATACTAAAATGCATAATCTGCATAATCTTACATTATTAATACGTTTTAATCTAGTTAAAGTTCAACTTTGCACAGTTTTTACTGGTGGAGAAGAACCTGTTAATTCAAAAACCTACTTAGTTTAGAGATTTCACTTTTTAAAAAACATTTTCCTTTAAGTTCTAAGTTATTAAAGCTGTCAGCAAATCAGACTCTGGTGGAGCCGCAAACAGAGGAGGTGAACTCACCCCAGCGTGCTGATGAAGCCGTTCACCGAGCCCTCCGCGTACAGGGAGACGATGTCCCCGATGTGGAGGAAGCTGGAGCCGGAGTCCGACATCCTGCAGCCGCCTCACGGAGCACTCCGGCGCCGGGGACACGGACACGGACAGAGCCGCGAAAACGCCGTCTGCTCCCGGAGTTCCACAGAGTCCAACAGTCTCCTATAGAAGGAGAAGAAGTTTTCTCCTGCAGACGCAGGAGTCCAGAAAGGAGAGGAGAGCTCGTTACATTCACCCTGCCGGACTCCTGCCGTCTCCTCCAACTTCACTGCCGGGTTTTGACGAGTGAGCTGCTCCTCGGAAGTTCTTGGAATGTGATGCAGGCAGCGGCTGAAGGAGGGGCCTCGCGGGACTGCGAGTGAGTAAGTGAGGAAGTGAGTTCTAGAGCGACGATAACAGAAGAGGGCTTCAACAACAAGGAAAGCTACACTCACTGCCAGTGCTCTGCTTTCAGGTTTGTTCACTGATCTGATCTGAACCTCAGATGCAACCACCTGAACCACTAACTAACCTACACCACAACAACTAACTAACCACCTGAACTACCAACTAACCTACACCACAACCACCTGAACCACTAACTAACCACCTGAACTACCAACTAACCTTTACCACAACCACCTGAACAACTAACTAACCACCTGAACTAACAACTAACCTACACCACAACCACCTGAACCACTAACTAACCACCTGAACTACCAACTAACCTACACCACAACCACCTGAACCACTAACTAACCACCTGAACTACCAACTAACCTTTACCACAACCACCTGAACCACCAACTAACCTTTACCACAACCACCTGAACAACTAACTAACCACCTGAACTACCAACTAACCTTTACCACAACCACCTGAACCACTAACTAACCACCTGAACTACCAACTAACCTTTACCACAACCACCTGAACAACTAACTAACCACCTGAACTAACAACTAACCTACACCACAACCACCTGAACCACTAACTAACCACCTGAACTATCAACTAACCTTTACCACAACCACCTGAACCACCAACTGACCACCTGAACTACCAACTAACCTACACCACAACCACCTGAACCACTAACTAACCACCTGAACTATCAACTAACCTTTACCACAACCACCTGAACCACCAACTAACCACCTGAACTACCAACTAACCTTTACCACAACCACCTGAACCACTAACAAACCTAAACCACAACAACTAACTAACCACCTGAACTAACTAACCTTTACCACAACACCAGAACAACTAACAAACCACCTGAACTACCAACTAACCTTTACCACAACCACCTGAACCACTAACTAACCACCTGAACTACCAACTAACCTTTACTACAACCACCTGAACAACTAACTAAACACCTGAACTACCAACTAACGTTTACCACAACCACCTGAACCACTAACTAATCACCTGAACTACCAACTAACCTTTACCACAACCACCTGAACAACTAACTAACCACCTGAACTACCAACTAACCTTTACCACAACCACCTGAACCACTAACTAACCACCTGAACTACCAACTAACCTACACCACAACCACCTGAACCACTAACTAACCACCTGAACTACCAACTAACCTTTACCACAACCACCTGAACCACTAACAAACCTACACCACAACAACTAACTAACCACCTGAACTTCCAACTAACTTTTACCACAACCACCTGAGCCACTAACTAACCACCTTAACTACCAACTAACCTTTACCACAACCACCTGAACAACTAACTAACCACCTGAACTACCAACTAACCTTTACCACAACCACCTGAACAACTAACTAACCACCTGAACTACCAACTAACGTTTACCACAACCACCTGAACCACTAACTAACCACCTGAACTACCAACTAACGTTTACCACAACCACCTGAACCACTAACTAACCACCTGAACTACCAACTAACGTTTACCACAACCACCTGAACCACTAACTAACCACCTGAATTACCAACTAACCTTTACCACAACCACCTGAACCACTAACTAACCTTTACCACAACCACCTGATCCACTAATTAACCTTTACCACAACCACCTGAGCCACTAACTAACCACCTGAACTACCAACTAACCTTTACCACAACCACCTGAACCACTAACTAACCTTTACCACAACCACCTGATCCACTAATTAACCTTTACCACAACCACCTGAGCCACTAACTAACCACCTGAACTACCAACTAACCTTTACCACAACCACCTGAACCACTAACTAACCACCTGAACTACCAACTAACCTTTACCACAACCACCTGAACCACTAACTAACCACCTGAACTACCAACTAACCTTTACCACAACCACCTGAACCACTAACTAACCACCTGAACTACCAACTAACCTTTACCACAACCACCTGAACAACTAACCACCTGAACTACCAACTAACGTTTACCACAACCACCTGAGCCACTAACTAACCACCTGAACTACCAACTAACCTTTACCACAACCACCTGAACCACTAACTAACCTTTACCACAACCACCTGAGCCACTAACTAACCTACACCACAACCACCTGAACCACTAACTAACCACCTGAACTACCAACTAACCTTTACCACAACCAACTGAACCACTAACTACCACCTGAACTACCAACTAACCTTTACCACAACCACCTGAACCACTAACTACCACCTGAACCACCAACTAACCTTTATCATAACCACCTGAACCATGCACGGAGAGTACACTCCACACAGGGAATTTTTATGATGCTCCTCAAGGTACCTGCACGAGCCTTAAGGGCAAGCAAGACACACCTGCACTCCACTTAAGGTGCAGACACTCTACTCTAGGAGGGGTCCATGTAAACTATTGACATAAATAGAGATGGATAAAACATCATAGTGACATCAACCAGAGAAGAAACCTTACCTCCAGTTCCAATGAAATGAAGTCAATTCAGTTGTCATTTTTCCACTGTACAGACTTTGCTATTTTGGAACCAGACAAGGTTAGTAAGCTGTGATTAGTCCAGGTTGGTCTGAGTCCTAATTTCTATGGCAACCATTCTCACTAATCAGGAGTGAGCTTGTTGGAAAGCCACGCTTTTTCCACTTAAAGTGGGCTTGAGAGAATCTGTCAATCAAGCGTTTCAAACACTGAAGGTGGGGGCCATTGGGCGTCACATGCTGTTTCTTTCATCTATCATGGAAAATCTACCAATACTTGGTGAGAAATGTCAAACATTTTGTGTATGAATTAAGAACAGTTCATATGAGGGGGCATGAATATCAGAGTAAGGCCCTGTCCTCCCAGCATCTGCGTTTTTCTTTTATTGACAAGGAGCAAAAATGTAACAAACTGTATCAAGAGAAAGTTTTTTCCCATGAGAAACTGAGGATTCTAAAGATATACTATTGCTGTTTCTCATCTGAGCCTGAGACAAAAAGTTTACTTAATTCCAGCACCTGCAACATCTGCCTTGAATTTCTAGAGGGAGCTCAACTCTTTACTCTAAACGTTTAAGCTCAACAACCTATGTAGCCTATAGAAAATTGTGCATGACAAAGAAAAGTACATAAAAAATTTCCAACAGGTACTGTAAGGGATGATCTGGCATAGAGGCTGCACAAACATGAGTGGTGGGTGGGACTGTTGGCATAGAGAGGACCGTCCCTAACTAAGCAAGATTTTCAGTGGCGCCCCAATTATTATACAATATTTTATATAATTGATTGATTGATTTGTTTATTTCAAGCATAAGTTGGACAATACACGAAAATAATTCCTCAAAATTATCAAACTCGTTATTAAGACAATGAAATGCATTGATTGAGAGGAAAGAAAGAAAAGGAAAAAAAAGCAAAAACAAAAAAGAAACCAATGAAAAATGAACAAAAAAAAACAACGCACTTAAGATACATTTGTCACATATGTTAATTATAGTGATTAATAACTTAGCTTGATTGATTTCTTGAAAAGGAGTGGGAAGAAGCGAACTTCTATAATCCCACCCCTACATAGTTACTTCATTTCATAGTCTGGCATAGTTTTCATAATCCGGTTCTGATCAGAAACATTATTGATTCACACTTTAGGTAATCAATATGTAATAAACATTGATTATCATTAGTACTCTTACATTACATTGATCTAGTAATCATGGGTACATATTTCTGATCAAGTAAAGAAAATCGGTAGTTCATCAGTAGATTGTGATTACCTTTCAAGTAACATTTTAGTGATCATTATTGCACATTACACAATTTAATAATCATAGATAGAGATTTAAAAAAAGAAAAAAAATTATTTCAGCACATTCAAGTTCACACGTCCACATATTTGAAATGATTCAAACACCAGTTGATCTTTAGCTTTTCTTATCTTCATATTGTGAGATTAGAGTTTCTTTGTACATTTTCTTGAATTTTTGGATGTTGGAACATTGTTTGAGCTCATTACTTAACCCGTTCCATAGTTTAGAGCCGCACACAGACACACAGAAACTTTTTTTTGTGGTTCTTATCAATTTGATCTTGAAGTTGCTACATCCCCTCAGTTTATAGCCTCCTTTTTTTTTTTTTTAAAATCCTTTCCAAGGGTAAATTGTTCAAAAGCGTCCTAACTGGTCCAATTGTAGACAACATTAATGTCAAGAATCCAAATGTTTTGATAAGCATTTTAAAACTGAAATCGCATTTAAATGTATCTTTATATTATTTTTACGTGGAAAAAATATTAAATACATTGAATGCACTGATTTGTTAATTGCTCACTTTCAAAAACAAATGACGATCTTCTTTATTTTCTTTAAAATATCAGATTTTACTAAAGAAGGCAAAAAAAAAACAAAATTGATGATGTGGTGGCGATGAGCGAGCAATGGTGTCAGGTCAAGCAAGCAGATCCCACAGTCAGAGTCCCACAGAGGGGTTAGTTGACACAGTTTATTTGGAAGAAAGCAAAAGGGAATAATCCGGCAGAGAGAAACAGCCAGGAAGATGCTTATATAGAGGGGGAACTGATGATGAGGAGCAGATGTGCAAGGAGGCAGCCCCAGGATAAGAGATAGCCAGACCCCCTGCCACACACTGCCCTGTAGAAACAAAACAAAAGGACAAAATTAGCACAAAACAACCACAAGGAAAGAAAAAAGAAACCCAACCATAACAAATGGAGTAGGATGCACTCAAGGAAGCTCCATTGAATGTTATAATAAAATATAAATATTTGGCGCTTGATATACCCCAAATTGATATAAAATATCAGCCTCGACCTATTTTTCACCCAGCTCTTAATTTTTATGGCGGCCAACTTTCAGAATTTTGCCTATGTGTTGCCTGGACGCAATTTATAATTTAATATGTAATGTTATGTCATATGTTAATAGATTTGTTCATTGAATCGTTTACAAAAAATAACTTTTACGAAAAATAAAAAGTAAAGTTACTGAAAACAACAACTTCCGGTTTTGCAGAGCAACTTCCGGTTTGTCGGGCAACTTCTGTTTCTGGCTGCATGTAATCAGGGCAAGCGAGATTCAGCATGGGGTCTTATTTATCTGTTGCCATCCCCACTGAAGCACTGTCAAGGCAATGCCATAAGTTTGTATGTTTATTTGTATACATTCAGGTTAACGTATTTTCGTATTATTTGGATAATTTTCTTATTTTAAAGTGTAGATGAAGGACTTTTATTTCATGTATTTCATTATCTGTTTTTAAAGGGGATCTTGCATATATTTACAGTTTTCACCATCTGGAGAAGAAATTAAAAGCTCAAAACGTTTCTTGCGGTCCTGGTCTTCTTCAATGGTTTAACTGCGTGTTCAAGTGGCAACACAACAGTGAAAAGGCAGCATTCAGAGCTTCATCGTGGTCAAGATGGCAGCCAGCAGCAGATCTACAACAAATGCTAAATATCGATGCAGAACTACAACCGTTAAAATTACAAAGAGACAGAGGCTGCAGTAGCCGAAGCAGAGGTGCTAGAAGAAGCAGAGGCAGTACAAGATGGAAATGAGAGTAGAAGATCAGAATCAGACAGAGTTAAAAGACAAAGAACAATGGGAATATGTGCAGTCACAAATGAATGGGAAAGAAGCTTAAGACCCAGTACCAGCTTCAGACACAGAGCCACCTCTTAACAGCACAAGGCCAAAGATCAACAACCACCATACAATTCTGCCCATCCAGAATGCACTGTCCCTTCACAAAGTTGAGATTGAAACAAAAGCTCAGCCAGCAAAGAACGATCTCAGTCCTTTCTCCAGCCCTTTCATGCCTCAATACAACACACCTTCAGGTATGCCACATCCAGCTGAGCCATTTGCACAATACATGGCACGTCGTGACCTCATCATTTCTGGTCTTTACCAATATGATGACAAGCCAGAGAATTTCAGAGCATGGTACTCCTCATTTACTGCTGCTACTGCTGAGGCCCACCTCTCTCCAACACAAGAGCTCGATTTGATGACAAAATGGTTGGGAAAACAGTCAGTCAAGTCAAGCGCATTCGCTCAGTGTATGTCAACAATCCCACAATGGCCTTACAGAAAGCATGGGAGCGACTCCATGAGTGTTACACTGCTGCTGAAATGATTGAAAATTCACTATTTCAGAGATTAGACAGCTTTCCCAAAATAACAGCAAAAGATAACGTTGGACTAAGGGAACTAGGTGATCTGTTACAGGAGATCCAAGGAGCAAAAGAAGATGGATATCTGCCTGGTCTACTCTATCTGGACACGTCTCGTGGAATTGGACCAAATCTGGACAAGCTTCCGTACGGAATTCAAGAAAAATGGATGTCGCAAGGCTCACAATATAAAGAGGACATCAATGGCTGTTTTCCACCTTTTAGTTACTTCTGCAAGTTTATATGCAAAGAGGCTAAGAAACACAATGATCCAAGTTTCAACCAGCAAAACACCCAAACATACGCAAAATCAGGAAAATCCAATCTAAAGAACTTCAGCTCCACTAAACCCATATCTGTGTACAAAGCAAATGTCACACCCACTAATAAGGACATTAACAAGAACTGCCCACTTCACAACAAACCCCACCCACTCAAGAAATGCAGGACATTCAGGAACAAACTGCTCAATGAAAGAAAGGCCTTTCTTAAAGAGAAAGGAATCTGTTTCAAGTGCTGCTCCTCAGACACTCATCTTGCTAAGGACTGTAGAGCCATAGTAAAGTGCTCTGCCCCTGCGCAAGAGGATGGCGGGGAGGAAGAAAGCTGCTCAGACAATACAACAGTAACTGCAACATGCACCAAAGTGTGCGGTCCAGGTCAGTGGGGTCGTTCTTGTTCTAAAGTCTGTCTGGCAATGGTGTATCCTGAAGGTCAAAGAGACTGTGCAGTTAAAACTTACATCATTCTTGATGACCAGAGCAATCGTTCATTAGCTGAGCCAGAGTTCTTTGAACTTTTCAACGTTAATAACGAACCAATCAGTTACAATCTAAGAACATGCTCTGGCCTTGTTGAAACATGGGGTAAGATGGCTGAAGGCTTCCAGATTGAGTCTTTAGATGGTCTGTGGTAATCCCAACACCTAGTGCTGTGCTGCACCAGCCACACCTGCAGTCCATAGCAAAGTACATTCCAGAGCTAGATCCAATGGCAGAAATACTCCTACTGCTCAGACGAGATGTTTTACGTGCACACAAAGTCAGGGAACAAGTTAATGGACCTCATTATGCCTCTTTTGCCCAACGCCTAGATTTAGGGTGGGTTGTAGTTGGAGAGGTGTGTGTAGGTAATATCCACAAGCCCTCAGTCAACTCATTTAAAACAGTTATTCTAGAAAATGGGCGCCCCACAGTTTTTGGACAGTGTGATAACTTCCGACAACTAAAGGATTCGGCACACGCTAACAGATCCAGCAAAATGCCAGAGCAAACTTTGGGACAGTACGTTTTTCACCGTAGTGAAAATGACAACAAGCTAGCTCCCTTCATAGAGGACACAGTTTTCTTAGAAATCATGGACAAAGTACCGAGACGAAGATAATAGTTGGGTTGCCCCACTTCCCTTCAAAGAGCCAGGAAATGCCCAACAACAGAGAGCTAGCTGTCGGACGTTTTTTGTCACTCAAACAAAGAATGCAAAAGAAACCCCAAATGCAGCTCCATTCCGTGGAGTTTATGAAAGGTATTTTTTCCAATGGTCATGCCGAGGTGGCGCCTAAACTCAAGCAATGAGAAGAATGCTGGTACCTCCCGACATTCGGGGTTTATCATCCTCAAAAACCCAACAAGATCAGGGTAGTTTTTGATTCCAGCGCCAAAGAGAACGGTGTTTCACTTAAAAGTGTACTTCTCACCGGCCCCGACTTAAACAACACGCTCATCGGAGTGCTCCTTCGCTTTCGAAAAGAAAGTATTGCTATCATGGCTGACATACAGCATATGTTCCACTTTTTTATGGGACGTGAGGATAATCAAAACTATCTTTGCTTTCTGTGGCACAGAGACAATGACACCAAAAAAGAGATGGTCGATTATCGAAAGAAAGTTCATGTGTTCGGTAATTCACCATTTCCTGCTGTAGCTGTCTACGGACTGTACAGGGCCATTAAAGCTGGAGCAAAAGACTATGGGGCTGATACAGTCAAGTTTGTGGAGAGGCATTTCTACGTTGATGATGGCTTGATTTCTGTGCCTTCTCCAGCTGAAGCAATCGACTTGTTACAAAGAACGCAGGCTTCACTTGCCGAGTCCAATCTGCGCCTGTATAAATTTGTTTCTAAATCACTAGCAGTCATGGAAGCCTTCTCTCCCAGGATGATTGTGCACTGATTCTTAAAGATCTCAATTTAAGTGGTGAAGAAACACAATCGCAGGGCAGCCTAGGCCTCATTTGGGACACTGTGACAGATGCATTCACATTTTTGGTGGCTACAACAAGCAAGCTATTTTCACGGCGAGCCGCTTGTCTTCTGTTAACAGTGTCTATGATCCATATCCATATATTGGCGCCTGTCACTATTCAAGGAAGAGCTCTACTTAGAGAGCTCACAATGGAAAACTCAGGCTGGGACACACCACTTCCAGAAGACAAACGGAGCAAATGGGAAGCTTGGAGGGACTCCTTCAGTGACCTAAATGTACTCCATGTCCCAAGAACGTACACATCTACCTCTCTGAGTCAAGCGAGACGCATAGATCTCTGTGTGTCTTCAAATGCTTCAGCCAAAGCCATAGGTGCAGTGGCCTTTTTGAAAGCAGTTTATCCAAATAACAAAGCAGAAGTAGGGTTCATACTGGGGAAAAGCAAAACTAACTCCTCAATCTGAACTAACAATCCCCTGACTTGAAGAGTGTGCCATTGTTTTGGTTGTAGAGCTAGCTGATCTCATCAAGAATGAGCTGGACACAAAGTTTGATGCAGTTACCTTTTATACGGACAGTAAGGTAATCTTGGGCTACATCTGTAATGAATCAAAAAGATTCTACACATATGTTCACAACAGAGTGCAACGCATTCGTCAGTCCTCAAAACCAGAACAGTGGCACTACGTCTGCACCAAGGAAAACCCAGCTGATCATGCATCACGATCGCTCACAGCATCTCAGTTGGCTAAAACAACCTGGTGCACTTATGTCAGGTTATTCGCTCGCCAGATGAAATGGCTCAAGCAAAGCGTGTCATTCTAAAACAAGCACAACATGACGCCTTTGAAAAGGAGTCGTCTACCCTCAAGGTTGGCAAACCCATCGCCAAACAAAGTCCTTTGCATAAACTCAGCCCAGTCCTGGATGATGGTATCATTTTGATTGGGGGCCGACTCAAACACTCAGAACTCGAGGAGTCAGAAAAAAGCCCAATAATTTGTCCAAAAGACAATGACATATCTCTCCTGCCCACTACCATGAACAGGTCAAACACCAGGGTCGTCACCTAACAGAAGGTGCAATAAGAGCAGCAGGGTTGTGGATATTAGGCGGAAAGAAGCTTGTTAATTCTGTCATCAACAAATGTGTTATATGTCGCAAACTGCGTGGACGGCAGGAAGAACAAACCATGGCTGATCTACCTCCAGAACGTCTCAAAACATGCCCCCCCTTTAGCTACGTCGGCCTTGATGTTTTTGGGACTTGGACAGTCACTACTAGGCGTTCAAAAGGTGGACACGCACAAAGTAAGCGTGGGGCCATCATGTTTAGCTGCATGAGTTCAAGAGCTGTGCCCATTGAAGTAATAGAGTCTTTAGACACCACCAGTTGTGTAAATGCTCTAAGACGCTTCTTTGCCGTGAGGGGCCCGGCCACAAAACCTTTTGTGATCGTGGCACAAACTTCATTGGAGCGTCTAAGGAATTAGGCATGGACAAGAGTGTGCAACGGTACCTTATGGATCAGGGTTGCAGCTGGGGCTTCATCCCCCCTCATGCCTCTCACATGGGAGGTTCCTGGGAGCGGATGATCGGCATTGCTCGGCGTATACTTCATTCAATGCTGCTTCAAAGTCGGGTGCAGATCACTCATGACGTGTTGTGCACTCTAATGGCCGAGGTCTCAGCGGTCATAAATGCTAGGCCGCTGTTTCCAGTTCTTTCTGACCCAGACAACCCATTCATTCTCTATCCCTCAATGCTGTTATCTCAGAAATCGTGCCTTCTACCGCCTCCTGGAGATTTTCTGGACAAAGACCTTTACACCAAACAATGAAGACAAGTCCAAGCTCTTGCCAATCAGTTCTGGTCACGCTGGAAGCGAGAATACTTGCCTTTATTACAAAAGAGACACAAGTGGACTGTATCTCGTCGAAACCTACAAGTCGGTGAACTGGTTCTACTCAAGGACAAACAAGTTCCACGTAATAGCTGGCCCATGGGTAAGAGTCAGTGCCACCTTTCTAGGGAAAGATAGCCAAGTAAGGAAGCTTGAGTTCACAGTAAATGACAAAAACTGTCAAAAGACTATCATGAGACCCGTCACTGAAGTTATTCTTCTTTTGCAGAACGACTGATTCTTGTTCAGTATTGAGTTTGTGACCTCATTGAGGCCAGGCGGGGAGTGTGTTGCCTTGACGCAATTTATAATTTAATATGTAATGTTATGTCATATGTTAATAGATTTGTTCATTAAATCGTTTACAAAAAATAACTTACGATTGTTACGAAAAAGTAAAGTTACCGAAAACAACAACTTCCGGTTTTGCAGAGCAACTTTCCGGTTTGTCGGGCAACTTCTGTTTCCGGCTGCATGTAATCAGGGCAAGCGAGATTCAGCATGGGGTCTTATTTATCTGTTGCCATCCCCACTGAAGCACTGTCAAGGCAATGCCATAAGTTTGTATGTTTATTTGTATACATTCAGGTTAACGTATTTTCGTATTATTTGGATAATTTTCTTATTTTAAAGTGTAGATGAAGGACTTTTATTTCATGTATTTCATTATCTTTTTTTAAAGGGGATCTTGTATATATTTACAGTTTTCACCATCTGGAGAAGAAATTAAAAGCTCAAAACGTTTCTTGCGGTCCTGGTCTTCTTCAATGGTTTAACTGCGTGTTCAAGTGGCAACACAGCAGCCTATATGGGAAAAACCAGACTAGTGGCTAGCAAGGCTAGATCCCAAAAAGTCACAGGCTTACAAGCTAATGACCGACACCAAAGTTGAAATCCTCGCTTCTATAAAAAAGAGAACATTTCTGCGTTGCTAAAGTCAGAGCTGAAAGATATACTCGCTGAGGAGTTCAGTGGAAGGAAAATGGAGATACAAGCCTTTAAAAGTGAAGTGGTTAGTAACATTTCACTGCTCCGCCCTGACCTGTACTCTTTGTAAAATAAAGTCACGGACATGGAGCACAGTTTGACCACATGCTCTGACAACGTAGCGAGAGAGAGAATTACAATAAACCTTCAATCAAACTAATTTTGACAGGTGCCCTTTGACCCCATAACAATAAATCATAATTTTTGACTGATACAGTATGCATAATTTAATTAATGTAAATCTGATATTAAAATGATAAATTCATAAATTACTGTGTATGTATAATGTAAAATGTAAAATGACCCCATAACAATAAATCATAATTTTTGACAGATACATTATCCATAATTTAATGAATGTAAAATTGATAATAAAATGATATATTCATAAATTACAGTGTATGTATAATGTAAAATAAAAGAATGCAATGTTTTTTAATGTAAACATGTTTATTTGCATAATGAGTCTTCTTACAGTCCGAAGCATCAGTGTTTATCTGAAAAAAAGCAGAGAGCAGATAAGCCTGTAGGTGTCCGCCAGCACACATCTGTTCACAGGCCTACCCGCTAGATTAGGAAATCTGTTTTGGATGAAAGAAATAAAATAAATAATTAAAGCCCCTAAACATCAAAAAGATGTTTAGCTAGTCTTTCACAGACACCCGATAATTACCCTGACAAGAAAAGCGTACCAGCGCGCTGCTTATTCACCTTACGGCGAGAAAAAATGGAAGTGAGGGTCCGAAATGACGGAGAGTGACTGCAAAGAAGTTTTTTGTATTTCAGCCATTCCATCAGTCACACTTTAAACCATATAGCCTCGCGCACTCGCCACCGACATCCCGCCTCCTCATCAGCCATTGGACAGACTTTTCGTCAAACTGACAGGTCCCCCCCCCCCCCCCCCCCCCTTTTTTTTTTTCTTTCCCTTGAGATACAATCGATCACATTGATAGGCCCCTAAACTCTCTGCGGGATGCCGGAAAAAGGGTCAGCAGTTTTAGAAACAGATTTCACAATCAAGTCTTTTACTTTCTCTAAGAAACGAAAAACAGATGCGCATCAACCCGCACTTTTTTGGGGTATAAGACACACTGAGTTCACCCTAGGTCAAATAGTTCGGCATACAGACGCATACGCGGTTTTCCGAACCAATTTTTTAAAACATAAATCTCTGGCTATAGGCTATATAATCTCTGGCTATAGGTTGTTTTTTTTCATGTTTGCCCCACATGTTTCAGGCCTCAAGATAAATGCCCACTAAGAGACGTGACGTTTGAGCAGCTGCATGCCGACGCTCAGGAGAAACTCCAGAAGCTGCGCAGCATTTATGGCGTTAGCACCGTGGTCATATGGGAGCCCGAATGGGACGAAATGAAAAACAATAACGCGGAGGTGAAACATTTTCTGGAAGCATTTGAAGCGCCAGAGCCTCTGAAACCATGCGACTCTTTGTATGGAGGCAGACTTCCCCTTCAGCAGATTAAGAGCAATCTCGCACAGAGCTTGGATGAAATCCTTAGAGCAGTGTTTGAGAATGTCTTTACGCTTCTTCGGCGCAGCATGATACAAAGCCTGGAGTAAAGGCACGTTTCTTTTTATCCGCGCTGACATGAGAGGCCTCTGTCTTTTAGGACTTTGGGCAAATAAACGGCGGGTCTTTGATGAGGTAGGATCCCCGTCCGCAGTCTCAAATGTTCTGGGCATGTGGGTGTAAGATCAACCATTAAATAACCGTGAGGCTCCAGAGTAGCGTTTTCAAAGGTTTCTAAAAAGAAGGCCTTCTGCGTCGGAAAAGCCTGATGCGCCAAAATATTAATTTGTAATTTATCTCTGGGGTTTTTGAACAAAACCATATAATTACTGTTTAACCCGATGGTTCGGCTGTATTTTCCCTTGTGAAATATGTTCTGAGTCAGCATAAAAACGCTCATGTTTCTGTGATGTCTGTACTGCGTAAATATTTTCACTACGTCTTGGTGATCGGCCGCTTGAAACATCACGTCGTCCAAAACGACCAGGTGATTTTGATGAGGTGGGAACAGCTCGGGGTCTTCAAAAGAATCGGGTAATCCTTTGACAAATTTAATGTTTTTATTCATTTTCATCAGATCAGAATACAGAGATTGATGTTGATTATAAATCCACACAAGATTCTCCGGTACAAAATCCAAAACATATTCACACGTTTCCAAAACACTCTTTACAAAATATGTCTTTCAACATCCGCTGGGTCCTACAATCAGACATGAAAATGGACCCTTAATTCTGCAATCATAATTGACCTCCATTTCAAGGGTGGGACTTTTTTCTAGTTGCGGTCAATAACCAAAAGGTAAAGTGGTCCCGTCTTCAAAGAGACGTCTTTTATCAAACACCACCTGAAACCGCTTGGAAAATACAGAGTTTTTCAGAAGAAACCCCTTAATATCTCTTCTGATGATTTGCTGGGGCGTCTGCAGCGTCTGACCTCTTTTTTTTTTTTTTTTTTTTTTTTTTTTTTTTTAAACTTGTCCTGTCCAACAGCTGAGCAAACAGATATGAGCTGAGAGCCTCTTGCATTAGACAGATTTTACTCTTACAATCGGGGGTTATAAATCATAGGGAACACAAAATGTATGTTGGTATAAGCCCCTTTTGTAATTTCAACGAAACTTTATTAATATTAATTTTGTTTGTGTTCTTTTTGTTGGACCGGACGGAAAAAGAAAGGGGGAAAAGAGGGGGGGGGGGGGGGGGTGTTATAGATTTTAGAGGATGACTAATGGAAGGAGAAAGTAGAATTGTAAGTCTACAGGCAACAAAATGCTGGAGCTAATACCCATTACAATAGTGAGAGTTGGTCTAAAATGGGCGGGGCCTGTCCACACACTCAGCTGTTACAAACATACCTGCCGGCTCCAAGAGTGTTCACAAACTTGTCCACAACCAGTTTACGCGCACACTTGTGCATACCAACCAACACATGTAAAGCATTACATTCTGACACGCACACTATTTGAAGGTGCAAATGTGAGCCGACGCCTGTGCTCAGGTGAATGCTATGTTAAGCTGAAGTGGATGAAGGAATGGAAAGAAAAAAAAGGAGGGAGAGCTCCCAGACATCCCCACACCAAGACCCCCGCCGAGGCAGCAGCGCCGACCAGGGCCCGCCCCCGCACCCATACTGTGGGGTCAATGGAGGTGATCCGCCCGCCAGGTAGTCCGGCCAAGCACCCAGACCAGGGCCCGCAGGACCACCACATGGGCCCCCAACACCCGAGCGCAGTGAGGTACGGAAGCGCAGAGCGCAGGGCCCAGCCCAGTCAGGAGAGCAGCCCCCCACCGCGCCGGGCGGTCCAGCGCGGGGCCCCACCCCCGAGAGCCCCACCACCCCAGACAAGCCGCCCACCACCACCCAGGAGTTCTGAGCATCCCCCCACCCCAGCCCCAGGTACGAGCCAGGACCCCCCAAGGGAGATCCGCTCCGAAGCTCCAGGCAGTTGCGGAGATCCAGAAGAGAGCACAGCAGGGGTCGGCTACCCCCACCTAGAGGAGGGATGACCAAGAGAAGTGGGGGTCCCCGAAGGAGTACGTAGCCTGACCAGGCTCTCCTATGTTGTGACTTAGAGGGGCCCGTCACCCGAGGGTAAGGACCAGAACCCGCACCACAAGGACACAGACACCCTCCAGGCTCAGATGGAATATGATCCCCCGCTCATGGACTTGCCAGAGGACTGAGGGATCCCTCTCCCCGCGTGGGGAGGGGGCCGCCGGGCCCAGGAGGCCGACACCCAAGAGACAAGGCCGCCACCGCTGAAGGTCCTGTTCCCCCACCGGGGATGGGGTAGGGGACAGAAGATCCGTATTCCCATCTTCCTTGTGTAATGTATTTGTGTGTGTATGTTGAGGTGTGTTTCTTGTGGTTGAAGGGTGTGTGTCATAATGGGTGCAGTTAAAATTGGCGAGCAGGGCACTGGGGACATCTCCTGATTGCTTACAGGGATGTCCAATCACCCTCTCGCCAAGGAGCCCTAAATGTCTACGGTGCAGTTAAAATTGGAGGGTTGAGCACTAGGAGGACATCTCCTGCTTGCTGGCAGTGATGTCCCAGCACCCCCCCACCAAGGGTCCTACGTGTCTAAGGTGCATTTAAAACCAAGAGAAGGGAGCGAAACTGTGCGGAGAGGGGGGGACCACTGCCAAGTGGCTCGGCCCCTCGAAGTATTCCGCAAGCACACCCCCCTCCAACCTAATAAGTGTTTGTATGAGGAAGGAGGGGAGGTCGGGGACACCTACCAGACTGACCCCCGATGGTGAAACAACCGTCCCCCCGCCCCCCCAGCATTGGGCCCAAGTCTCCCCAGGGCAGAGGCCCCACCGCCCGGAAGCCGACCCCCCAGGCCCCACACCCCCCACCCCACACAAAGAGAGAGGAGCCGAGAGGGGGCCATCCCCCAGGCGCAAGCCCCGGCCCCCCCCCCCCAAGCACCGCCCCTGTGGCTGCCTGGCCATGTACCAGCGGGCCCGAGGAAGTCTCAAGGGACCCATACTGGTGGTGGACCCCCCTTCTTACCCATGAACACCCCCCCCCCCTGGCCCGTTCCCCCCAAACCCCACCATGGTACGCTTCCCCTGGAGCAAACGCAGGCCCCAAGAGGGTTGCCCCACCCCGTCCCAGGGCCGGAGAAGGAGTGATCCCAGCCCCCGGGTGCAGACGGGCCACCCATCCAGCGCAGGCAGACCCCCAGGACCAGGGCCCCACGCAAGCCCCCCAGCGCACGCAGAAGGACCACCTCCCCCGAGCCAAGCCAGACCCCCACCCAATGCACCACCCACACCCCCCCCCGCCCAGGCCCGGGAGACCACGCAGCCCCCGCGCTTGCCCCATCCAGGCGCCGTACCAGACCCCCGACTAACAGAGCCCCCCCACCCCCACCAGGCGCCAGGGAGGCCCCGACCCCGGCACCAAAATCCCGGCAGACATCCAGGGCGCGGCGACACCCAAGAACCCCGCCCCCTAAGTTATGGCGTTAGCTATGGGAGACCAGAGAGCCCGAATTCCTTCCAGGTTATTTGAACTCCTAGTTGACATTTTTTCCAAGCTGATATGATCCAATAGCAGATTTCTGTAATGACTTACACTAATATTTTTCTTGTTTTTCCAGTTTAATAAAATTGTTTTTTTTGCTATACAAAGAGTTATGAAGATTAAAGATGCTAATCTTCCCTCTGTATCGATGTCACTCATGTCACCCAGCACACAAAGTGAAGGTGAGGCTGTGATTGAAACCTTAAGCCAGACTGATAAATCAGCACATACCTGTTGACAGGTGTACAGAACCACAGAGCATGCATGTAATTGTCAGGTAAATTACTATCACAATGCTCACAAATGTCTGAGTTTTTGAGACCCATCTTGAACATCCTCTGTCCAGTAAAGTAAATTCTGTGAAGAGTTTTAAATTGGATTAGTTGTAGGTTTGGACTTTTTGTTAGTTTGAAGGTATTTAGACAAATTTCTGACCAGAAGCTTGTGTCTGTACTTCTGCCTAAGTCTGCATCCCATTTTGTTGTTGGAATTGAGACTTTGTTATCTAAGTTGCATATGAGTTTGTATATTTTGGAGAGAGTTTTATTCAATGAAAAATTAATCATAGAGGTAACTAGTTCTGGTAATTTTAGGTCATTGTCACTGGATTTAAATGTTTTAGTAATTACAGATTTAAGTTGCTGATATTCCAAGAATTTATTTATTCCATGTTTTTCTTGTAGTTCTTGGTGCGTTATGAATCTTCTGTCTATAATTAAGTGCTCAAGTAGTCTTACGCCCCCTGCTTGCCAAGCAGGGAAGTGCAACATTTTTTTATTTATCAGGATGTCTGGATTGTTCCAGATGGGTGTCATTTTGCATGGTAAAACTGAAGAGTTTGACATTTTAAGAAATTCCCACCAGGCTGTTAAAGTAGTGCTTATATTACTACTTTGGTAGCAGTCAAGTTTTTTTATTTTTGGGCTGATAGATGGTAGATCTGACAAGTTGATCTTTCCACAGAATGCCTGTTCCAGATCCATCCATGGGTTGGTTTCTGGATTGTTTTTTAACCATCTTAAGATGTATTGCAATCTATTGGCAAGAAAATAGTTGTGGAAGTTAGGTAATTCTAAGCCTCCACAGCTTTTTCCAGATTTTAAAGTTTTTAGACTAATTCTTGCAGGTTTATTGTTCCATAAGAAGCTGGATATGGCTGAGTCTAATGTTTGGAACCATTTTAGTGGTGGTTGTGTGGGGATCATTGAGAAGAGATAATTAACTTTGGGTAAAATTTTCATTTTTACTGTGGTTATCTTACCCATGAGTGACAGAGGCAGGTTGACCCAGCGGGTTAGATCGTCCTGTATACTTTTCAGTAACGGGGTGTAGTTTAGTTGCACCAGTTCTGATAGTTTCGGGGAGAAATAAATACCTAGATATTTGATATTGCCTGATTTGACTGGGATTGAGGTAGTTTGCTCCGCATTGCCATTCAGTGACAATAAAACTGATTTGTTCCAGTTAATTGAGTAGTCTGAAATAGAGGAAAATTCATTAATAATTGTTGAGGTTTCACTAATGGAATATGAATTGTTTAGATAAAGTAATATGTCATCAGCATAAAGACTAATTTTATGATTACTGTATTTTGTTGTAATTCCTTTAATGCTCTCACGCTGTCTTATTGCTGCAACCAGAGGTTCAATAAATATAGCAAAAAGAGAGGGGGAGAGTGGACAACCCTGCCTGGTCCCTCTACCAAGAAAAAACCTGTCAGAAGTCTGATTGTTGGTTCTGACTGATGCATTTGGGTTGTGATATAATATTTTAATCCAATCAATGAAGGATTCCCCAAACCCAAACTTATGGAGTGCAGCAATGAGGAACTTCCAGTTAACTCTGTCAAATGCTTTTTCAGCGTCCAATGAGAGTATGGTCATTTCCTGGTTTTTAATGGTGGCAAAATCTATTATGTTTACAAGTCTGCGGACATTATCACTTGAGTGTCTACCTTTAATGAATCCAGTTTGATCATGGTGAATCATATGAGGAGTGATTTTTTCTATTCTCTGTGCGAGTGCTTTGCAAATAATTTTTACGTCTGCGTTAATTAGAGAAATGGGGCGATAGCTTGAAGGAATTGTGGGATCTTTTTCTGGTTTAAGAAGGAGGATTATGTTAGCTGAATTCATGTGAGGTGGCAGTGATTGGCTTTCCTTGATAAATGTAACCATTTTATAAAAAGTTTGTGCCAGCTGTTCCCAGAATTCCTTATAAAACTCAGCAGGAAAGCCATCAGGCCCTGGAGCTTTGTTGTTGGGCATCAGCAACAGAGCTTCATGAAGTTCAGCCAATGAGAGCGGAGAGTCTAAGTTTGAGCTTTGATCCTCATTTAATCTGGGTAGAGTTACATTATTAAGAAATGAGTTCATACTTTGCTCTGATGGATTGACCTGTGATGTGTACAAGTTTTTATAAAAATCTTTAAATGTTTTATTAATTTTAACCGAGTCATGAGTGACATTTCCTGTGTGGTCCATAATAGAAGTAATTGTTGCTTTTTCTTTATTACTTTTAAGCTGATTAGCTAAAAATTTACCAGATTTGTTTGAGTTTTCAAAATTTACGAGTCGAAGTTTTTGTATTTGGAATTGTGTTTGCTTATTGATGATATCATTTAACTGAAGCTTTAAATTTTTCAGATCTTCCAGAATGTGTTCTTGTGCAGAAGCAACATAAGCAGCCTCTAGATCTTTGATTTTATTTTCTATTTCTAATAAATCTGCTTTCTCTTTGTGTTTTTTATTTGTTGAATAAGAGATTATTTTTCCTCTCATCACTGCTTTTGCTGTTTCCCAAAGAACACATGGTGAAATATCAGGAGTATCATTAAATTCTAAGAAGGTTGTCCACTCTTTTTTAAAGAACTGAATGAACTCTTGATCTTTTAACAGAGAAGTGTTAAACCTCCAGGTTAAGCCTGAAGGTTTGGGTATATCTCTAGAAATATTTACAGAAACTGGTGCATGATCACTAATGATAATTGGATGAATGTTGGAACCCTTGATATCTTTTAAAAGAGAATTACTGACTAATAAGTAGTCTAAGCGAGACTGTGAGTGGTGAACTGGAGAAAAGAAAGTAAACCCTTTAGCGTCTGGGTGACATGAGCGCCAAGTGTCGCAGAGACCCAACTCATCCATGTACTGCTTCAAAATACTTGCAGATCGCCATGTTTGTGGAGTCCTGCTGTGCTCAGTCTGTCAAGTTCAGCATCAAGGACCAAGTTGAGGTCTCCTCCTATAATTATTGTGGAGTCAGCGTGAACCGAGAGTGAAGTGAAGAATCTGTGAAAGAAGGAGGATTCATCAGCATTGGGACCATAGAGGCTGGCTATACAGAAATCTTTATTCTGAACAGATATGTTAATAATTACAAATCTGCCTTCTGAATCAACAATTGTGTCCTTATGGGTAAATATCATATTTTTATTAATTAAAATAGCAACTCCTCTTTGTTTGGAGTTGTAACTAGCTGAGTAGATGGACGGGAATTGTGAGCAGCACAGGAGATGATCAGCTGATTTAGATAAGTGGGTCTCCTGCAGTAAAACTAGATCTGCTTTTAGATCATTCAGATGGTTGAAAACTTTCAGCCTCTTTGGCCCAGAGCCAAGTCCACGCACATTCCAGCTAAAGATGTTCAGACTGGACATGACTACACTGACTGAGTGTTATACTAAGTAATACGCATGCGTCTGTGATTCCTGTGCGCGTGCCCGCTGACCAGTGCGCAGAAAAGCGCTGTGTGTTTGTGCGCATGAACGTTTTCTGGCTGTGTGTGTTACTTGTTGTATGTGTCCTATATGAGCCTATGTGAGGTATTTGAGGTGTGTCGGCGAGTGTGTGCGGGATCGCGTGTACGTGCGCGCGCCTTTCTCGTGCATGAGTAAATGGTTACTTACCGGGGTGTGTTGCCTTTAGTTCCTTTAAATATGAGGAGGAGGGGGAAGAGGTGGGGAATAAAAAGAGGAAAAAAGAAAAGAAAAACAAGAAAAAACAAACACAACAAAACAACGTAAACATGAGAGGGGAGAGAGATAAACTGCGTTGACGAGATGGAGGTGTGGATGATTGATGAGCTGATTTTCCATTAATTTAAATCAGATTAGACGGTTTCATCAGCGCATTCTGGAAGTTCTGATCGCAGCAGCTGCGGGTCTTCAGCGCAGCCACGGGGTGATCTCGGGTCCCGAAAGAGCCGTCCATCCACGTAGAGTCTGTCTACCGAAACAACAGCTCGAGACCCGGCGGTGAGGTGCTTCCTCCTCAGCGGGAAAAGGATCTTCCTGCGCCGGAGGATCTCCGCCGGGAACTGGTCGTTGACGCTGAAGTGCGTTCCCTTCAACCCCCCGGCCGCGGCTCCTCACCAGCTCCTTCTGTTTAAAGTGCTCGAATTTAGCTACTATGGGTCTCGGACGCTGGTTGTCAGGCCTCCTTCCTCCGAGTCGGTGAACTCTGTGGAAGGAGATCTTCTGGACCTCCTCCTTGGGGAGCTTCAGCTGGACCTCCATGAAGGACTTCACCGTGGCCTCCGGGTCTTCTCCCGCCTCCTCTGGAATCCCAGAGATGACCAGGTTGTCCCTCATGCTCCTCGCCTGAAGGTCCAGGAGGTTCTCCTTGATGGTGCGGTTCTCCTCAGAGAGACGAGCGGTGTCGCTGCTCAGAGTCTGGACGGTCTCTCTGAGGGCCTGGTTCTCCGCTGCGAGCTCCTGTACCTGCTGCTGGCTGAACTCCAGGGACTCTCGCAGGCCTTGGAACTCTTTATGGAGGATCTCCAGCAAGTTTAGACGGCAATCAAGGCTGGAGAGTTTTTTATCAATCGATTCCAGGATTTCACTGACGCCGCTGCCTGGAGAAGAGGCGGCCCCGGGAGAGTCTTCAGGACGGCCGCGTTTGGAGGAAGGAGTGGTGGTGTTGGTCTTCCCATGACAAAGGTATTATAACACTCGTCTATGAAGCTCTCCAGGTCCTCCAGGCTGTCAAGGACTTAATAATCTTTTTAAAGGTTTAATGAATTTTGTTGTAATTGTTACTTATATGGCGGAAAGAAAAAAAAAGCAGGTGGAAATGTTTGTTCAACCACTTACGCGCCGCCAAGTTAACTCACCACACACGTCTCGTCGATTCTCGCGATACTCACAGCATCTCGCCCTCCCACAGCCCTGCAGCGTCTGACCTCTTGAACCCTGCAAAAACCCCTCCACCAGCCCCTTGACGCTGTCAAAATGAACGTGTTCGCTGCATTCTCGCGTCTGAGTGATGCCTTTGACACGGAGGACCGTTTTTTTACGATTCCTCGTCTGATAAGCGTAACTCTTTAGGCCGGCAGCCGCAAATTCCTGAATGACATCACCGTTCAACTCATCCTGAGCAGACAGATATGAGCTGAGAGCCTCTTGTTTTAGACAGATTTTACTGTTGCAATCGGGGATTATAAATCATCAGACTCACACGGTGTATATTTGTAAAAACCTCTTTGTAATTTAAACTAATTATTAATTATTTATATTAATTTTCTTTGTGTTCTTGTTTTTGTTGGACCGGACGGAAAAAGAAAGGGGGGAAAAGAGAGAGTTGGGGTGGGCAAAAGAACAAGGAAATAGGGTGGGTTATAGAAGTTAGAGGATGATTGGGGGGGGGCGCAACAAAATGCAGGCAACAAAATGCTGGAAACTTATAATCATTATAATCATGTGTGAGTGTTAGTCTAAAGTGGGCGGGGCCTGTCCACACACTCAGCTGTTAAAAACATACCTGCCGGCTCCAAGAGTGTTCACAAACTTATCAACATACAGATCACACGCACATGTATGCATACCAACCAACACATGTAAAGCGTTCCATTCTGTCACGTAAACTGTTTGAAGGTTCAAAGGTGAGCCGACACCTGTGCTCAGGTGAATGTTTATGTTAAGCTGAAGTGGATGAAGGAATATAAAAAAAGAAGGGAGAACTCCCAGCCATCCCCGCACCAAGACCCCCACCGAGGAAGCAGCGGCAACCAGGGCCCGGCCTTGCACCCATTCCCCACCCCACACAAAGAGAGAGGTGACTGACTCAGAAAAAAAAAAGATGGAATCCACTAACAAAACACAGATCTATTTGTCGGGGATATCCAAGCAACGTTTTAAAATTATTATAGCATGGCCACACAACCTACGGCCTGGTGGCCATTTTGTGTCAAAATTTGAGATTTAGGGACTTTCAAGTACGATGGATCATATTCCATCTGAGCCTGGAGGGTGTCTGTGTCCTTGTGGTGCGGGTTCTGGACCTTACCCTCGGGTGCCGGGCCCCTTCTGGGTCACGACATTAGGAGAGCTTGGTCAGGCAATGTACACCTTCGGGGACCCCCACTTCTCTTGGTCATCCTCTTCTAGATGGGGCTCTCTTCTGGATCTCCGCAGCTGCCTGGAGCTTTGGAGCGGGTCTCTCGTGGTGGGCGGCTTGTCTGGGGTGGTGGGGCTCTCGGGGGTGGGGCCCTGCGCTGGGCCGCCTGATGCGGTGGGGGGCTGCTCTCCTGACTGGGCTGGGCCTTGCGCTCTGCGCTTCTGTCCGCAGAGCGCAGAGCGCAGCTTCAGCCCGTGTGGCTGTCCTGCGGGCCCTGGTCTTGGTGCTTGGCTGGGCTGCCTGGCGGGTGGATCTCCTCCGTTGACCCCACAGTATGGGTGCGGGTGTGGGCCCTGGTCGGTGCTGCCGCCTCGGCGGGGGTCTTGGTGTGGGGATGGCTGGAGGTTCTCCCTCCTTTTTTGTGCATTCCATCATTCACTTCATCTTAACATAACATTCACCTGAGCACAGGCGTCGGCTCACCTTTGCACCTTCAAACAGTTTACGTGACAGAATGGAACGCTTTACATGTGTTGGTTGGTATGCATACATGTGCGTGTGATCTGTATGTTGATAAGTTTGTGAACACTCTTGGAGCCGGCAGGCATGTTTTTAACAGCTGAGTGTGTGGACAGGCCCCGCCCATTTTAGACCAACACTCACTATTGCAATGGGTATAAGATCCAGCATTTTGTTGCCTGTAGATTAACAACTCTACCTTCCCTTCCCAGTAGTCCTTCTCTAACTTCTATGATCCACCATACCCCCCCCCCCCCCCCCCCCACTATCTCCTTTTCCCCCTTTCCTTTCCGTCCGGTCCAACAAAAAGAACACACAAAAAAAAATCAATATTAATAAAGTTTCGTTTAAATTACAAAAGGGGCTTATACCAACATACATTTTGTGTTCGCTATGATTTATAACCCCCGATTGTAAGCGTAAAATCTGTCAAACACAAGAGGCTCTCAGCTCATATCTGTTTGCTCAGCTGTTGGGCAGGACAAGTTTAAAAAAAAAAAAAAAAAAACTGACCTTTTCTTTTAGCAGTTTTAACAAAATTTCACACACACATGCTCTAGTTTAAGTCTACAATAACCCCTTGAGTTTTATTGACGTTTGACCTCGGGAAGAGGCCGCCATCTTGAATTTTAAAAAAGACACTGTTGGTACCAGCTACAAAAGAAAAATCATTCCAGGGACTTTTATTGATCGTCTTGTAACTTCTTGGACCTTCTTGGGAAGCAATTGAAAAAAAAAAAAAAGTTGGAATTAGAAGTTGTAGATTTTGAACGGCGTGCATGTGGCAAGCTCTCAAAAAGTAATTGTGGGTACTGTAATTACACACACTTTTTTTCACAGAATATTGTGAAAATTTAACATGTTGAGCTTTGGCTAGAGCTGGATATAATATTATAAGACTGGATCCGAACATATTAGGAATTTGGGCAAATAACCTTGGTTGCTAAGGAAATTAAAAAGTTCACTTTTGCAGATTCTTCTGAAACTGATTTCAGTCTGTTCAGTATCACAGGTGACTAAAACATAAAATGGTAGCTATGGATATAAAACCAGAAAAAAGCTGCCATTTGAAAAAACAGCTTTTTATATTAATTTCTCACATACGGCTCAGACCAGTCTTAAAGAAAGAGAATGGGCGGTCAAGGGTGCATTGTGGCTGCTTAGCAAAGTAGGGTGGTGTGGGTGTAGAGGTGGGAGGAAAGAGCTGCAAACACAAAATACATCAAATAAAAAGGGAGGACATCAAATAAAAATGTAAAGAAAGTAAAAATAATGATATTGACGATAATAAAGCCTATATTAACGCTGAGAAAATGAAATAGACAATCAAACCAACTTCACATGGGATTGCATAGTCTTCTGTGCAACAGAGCTCGCAGCCTGCGTTGAAACTAATTACAGAAATACGCTAAAAACTACAGGCTGGTTCTGGGAGCGGAAGTAACCCTATGTTGATATCCCAGCATTCCTTTGTTTACATTTCGTCCCGCTAACTTACAAATTAGGAGGAGACGAAAAAATGCCATTGGGAAAAGCCTGTGATTGATACAAAAAAATCTACAATCAGCAGGCCACAGGCTCCCTGTTCCACTCCACTGTGATGCATCCACTTGCAGACTAATAGATTCATGTATCTCTTTGTTTTCCTTGTTTTAGCTGGAATTTGGCTCAAAACTATACAGCTGGATAGCTCCCATTTTGTTTGTCATTTGTGTTGCACTGCTAATGTTAGCTTGGGGCTATGAGGGGCTGCAAGCTACTGTGAGAGCATGTAAACAAAGGGATAATGAGAAATGAGATGAGGCTTACCTTTCACCAACAGTCCTGTCCACAACTCAGAGGTGAATGTATAATGAACTCTTGCTGCTTTACAGACAATATGTACTAGCAAATAACACAGATTTTTTTTTTTTTGCATAATTTTAATGGGACTTAAAGACCACGCACCATTCTTACCCAGTTAGCTTGTCTTAGTTAGCATGTCTCGTCTTGTAGAGCCTTTTGATACTAATTTCTTTGAAACAGCCACAGTCTCTTTTTGCATATTGCTTAGGCACTGAAGAAATGCCCCACTTTCTTCTCCTGGAAGGCGCAGCCTCATTGTCAACTTTCTTTGTCTTTTTTAATTTACAGTCAACATTTTAGAAATGAGCTGGAAAGTGTCCCACAAAAAAAATCACACAATAGTGATGCCACAGGTTTAAAATGGATTAGGACCAAATGTAGCCAATTACAATCAAGAACTTAGAAACATTTAAAAAAAATACCGGCAGCATATTTTTTTTTGTTATGACTGCAAGAGGCTACGGGTTGGTGGAAATTTTAACATGGGCTGCATTTGGCCCACAAGTTGCCCTTTGAACATGCCTGCTTACTGTCTGGCAATTTTCATCATACCACAGAAAACAACCTTTTGTAAATGACACTTAAAGGTAGTTGTATTGATATGGCAATCATATTTAATCTGTTTTTGCAATTAAATTAAAATATATTTTAAATGTATGTTTTAAAGTTGATTATCCATTTTCCAGTCATTGTAAACCAGAACTGCTCACTCAGGCTTCAAGTAAGATTACATACACATTACCATGGAGAAAAGCTGAGTCCATACAGTGAAGCAAAGCCCAGCCTGGTGAGGTCCCTGAAGAAAATAACCTCCGGATGTGCTGTAATGTGTCAAATGGAGACAAATCTATGTTAAAAACAAAACATGAAACAGTTGCTGTTGCAGTTTTGTACTGTATTTACGGAAGCAGAATTTCGCAAAACCCAAACGATAGGATGTTTCTTATCGCTCCTGCATGTTCTGTGGGCCCACGATGCTCTGCTGACAGAGATCAAGAAAACCGATGGAGAGCCCACTGTGGGTTTGCAGGAGAACATGGAGATGTTTGTGAAACCGGCATTGATCTAAAAGATAAACTTCAAAACAACCTTATACCACAGAACTTAAGCATGACAAAACAAAGACAGACAGAAGATCTGACATAAATCGACTGAAGCTATAGACTTCAACACACCAGTGGACATTTAAGTGAAACAAACATTTGTTTGAATTAACATTTTTTGTCAATAATGGTATAAAGAAACACAATAAAATACAGTTTAGCAGCTCATTCATGCCTCAGCATTTAAAGTTAAAATGTTGAAACAATCTGGAGTGATATTTGTGCCACCATATTGCAAGCAAACTCACAGTTTTGAGATAAACATTTTCTAAATTGTAAACAAAATGTAATGTTTTAAGTATAAAACATAAAATTTGCAAATGAAACATTTAATATTTGCTTTCAAAAACTTTTTTTTTTTGCTTTCAAAAAATATTTTGTATTTGCATCACAAATATTTTCTGATGTGTAGTGTCTAATCTCGCTTTCCCCTGTCTTTGATTTTTGCATTCAAGTTTCTTTTTATGTGATATTTGTGCAACCAAACGCCTCCTGATTGGTCTAGATTCTATCCAATCAAATTGCCATATTTATCTAACATGGACTGTGTTCAAATTCATGCCCTATTCCCTAACTACTAAAGAACTATATAGTGCTGGACTATGCAGTCACTATGTAGGACTATGTATCATGTAGCCGGTTTGCCGAAGTAAAAACCTAATAATTATGAACATAGTACAAAGACTATGAATGTACCGTGTTCTCATAAATTCATTTTTTAGAATGAGTGAATGTACGGTATTCTGATGATAAAAACAACCTGGCTGGTTTATAAAAAATACAATTGCATACTTTTTTTTGAAGAAACTTACTGTTCTTGCTTAGAAATTAACTGATAATATCTAGTCTATTGCAATGTTTATTTTTATTTTTGTACAACCGAGCCATTTACACGCTCGTGCGAGGCAGCACTCTTTCTGTACTTCTTTCTTGTACTTTACTGAAAATATCTTCCAATATGAATCTTTCCATGTTCCTGTTGGCAATAATTCAACTGTTTTTAGTTCGATCAAACTGAAAACGATCTGAAATGAAGCACAGAGGCAAGTTGTAACAGACGTCTCAGATTACTCAGGGTCACAAGGTTGTATCAAAGATTAATTGGTGCAGTAAGCTTATGAGAGTCTTGAGTCTTCAAATAATTTGAATACTCTATTTTTAAGGGAATAACAAGCACAAGTTTGACTGAGGACAATATATCCCTTTTGGGGAACATGTGCTGCACACTCGGTGGCTCCTACATCCAAAGCTCTCATCCATCCTTACTGGAACAACTCAAAATGTGTCCAGATCTCACTGTTGATCAAACAGCTGCAGTTGAAACCCTTCTGACCAATGGAAATACACCTTGTGGGTATTTAAACTGCATCTTTTTGAAATTCTACAATTCACAAATTGCAGTTTGGTGTCTTTCAGAGACTATAGTGTCCTCAAAAACATCATTTTGTTTGTTTTTATGAGCAGAGTTCCTTCAACATGGAATGAACAAACTCTAAAAGACTCTGTATTTGCCTTCATCTTTCTATCAAGGCTTTGATCAGGTGAGTTAAGGTGCATTCATGTGTTTAGAAGGGAAGCTCTCATGAAAGGAGGATCAAGTTGGAGCTCATAAACCTCTTTTACTGGCAGAACACAAAGCGTAACTTCCTGAAATACTTTCTGATCGTTTTTGGTGGAGTGAGCAGACAACAGAGGAGGCAACTGAAGAAAGAGATAAGACAGTCCATCAAAAGTGATTCAGAACAACCTGCAGGTCAGTCTGCTTCTGTAAATGTGTCTTTATCTTTCTGTTTACTTTCTTGTCTAAGTTTTTCTGACGTTTTTTGACAGAATGCACAGCTGGAATAATCACTCAGGTCACAATCAGTGACCCCACCTTCCCCTTTGACTATAACATCAGTCAATTCAACAACTGTCTGTCAGTTTCAACCGTCAAAGACAACTTGGATGCCATCACAGAAAAGGTGGATGAGGAGAATAGCTCAAGATTGTTCTCTATGAACTACGAGAGGTGAGTAAAGATCCTTCATAGAAACATTCAAATCAGTTGGTTCATCAGTGATGCTGTTATATATAAGATAATTGGATGGTTTTGGGATAATCTTTATGGTTGGAGAGCACAACAAACACTTGGTTTATTCTTGTGGGTAGTGAGAATTGAACAAGCATCATTCTAGCTGGAAGTCTCAATTCTTGATTTCAATTTGAGACATTTTCTTTCAGTTCAACTTGAACTGACATTACATGCAGTTTACAGGGTTTCTGTGCTTTTACAGGCTCACAACTCCATCATTCCAGAAGATCAGGTTCAGTTCCTAAGTGCAGCTTCTCGTGTTTCCACTATTGAACACATTCGTTCATGGACCATCAGCAAAATCGACATACTTGCTGCTTTGATGGAGTCTTCAGATGGAGGCTGGGACCCAACTTAGCTAGCAAAAAGAGAACTTTTGTTGTGTTTCTGTGCACAATATGTATTTGTTCCATTGGTACTTGGGCGTTCAAATTCCAGACTCTGCAGGCATTCCACTTTGGACAAAGGGATTCAAAGTGGATCTTGACATGAGACCCTAAGACAACTTCATAAGGGCTCTCACTGGTTACACCTTTGCCTTTTGGTTCCACGTTGATGGAACTTATGAAGAACCAGCACAGGGCTGTTCAGCAGAACCCCAAAGTGTGACAGGATTGATGATTTGGTGCTAGTTAACTAAAACTTTAGACTTGACATGTGGAAAGGAAGACAGCAAAAACAAAAAAGGCTGTATAGAAAAAAAAGAAATCCATCAGAGAGAAAGCAGAAATGTTAGGAGAGACCAATCAGCCGTTTTATACATTCCTAAAAAAAGAAGAGGATACTGTAAGCTTGGAAACTTGAATAAGCATTGAAGTCCATAGAAAGCAACAGTGGTGATGTTCTCCGAATCCTCACCATAGTGAAGAAAAAGCCCTTCACAGCATCCACTCAAGTGAAGTGCTGTCTCCAGGAATTAGATGTATCAGCATCTAAGTCTACCATAAGGAGAAGAGACTTCATGAGAGTAAAGATTCACCATAAGGTGCAAACCATTGATCAGCCTCAAAAATGAAATGGTCAGAATGGATTTAACCAAAAAAAAGAAACCACCTTCAAAAGCCAGCCCAGTTCTGGAACAACATTCTTTGGACAAATGAGACTAAGATCAACCTGTACCAGAATGTTAGGAAGAAGAAAGTTTGGAGAAGAATTGGACCAGCTCATGCTCCAAAGCACACACTTCAAGTTTATTTTAAAGCAAACAGGTGAAATGTTCTGCAATGTCTGAGTCAATCACCAGATCTCGGCCTAATTTAGAATGTATTTCACTTGCTGAAGACAAAGCTTAATGCAGAAAGTCCCACACATGAGCAATAACTGATCAATGCCATAAACTCGTGCTCTGCTCTTCTTCACCCTAATCCAATCTGCTCCACTGTCGACTCAGTTCTGTTAGCTCATATTTACTGTATTTATACTGTATATAAATATGTGGCAGCATCAAGCACGTTCATAAATCATTTGGTAAACTAAATTCACTGCACCACACTCTCCCACTACTACATTACTGTGGCCCAGTGCTGCTGCCATCATGTGGTGAAATACAAAACAACTTGTTTGACTGCAGCAGCTGTTGAATTCACAGTTGAAAATACATGGAACAGATGGAAAACTATTCATCCGTACTATTTCCAATGATTATTAGGGAATTCCTTTTTGAGCTTTGAAGTAGATTATCATGTTAATTCCGCACTAAAAACAACCCCAGAGTGGTATTTTGATCCATTCAAGCATTTCTGAGCGTTCCTCTAAAAACCTGCGCTCCCAATCCACCAAAACCAGTGGGTCTTACATTGTGACATATAGATAAGTGAGAACAGCCTTTCTAGGAAGAGTCTGCGCTGCCAGCACCACCCCCAGGCTAATACACACACCTACTTTCTCCACGGAACTAGCGTTGATCAACAAAACGCTTTCATTTTATAAGCACAACATGCGCATCCATCTATGCAAAGGTTTTTTTGTTGTTTGTTTTGGTGGGTGAAACGCAGGCACACTGCTGAGGTCGGCTCTAGGTTGATGTCATGAAATGGGAGCACCCCCAAAATAGTACAAATTCATGTTTTGTCTTTTTGATCAACAGTTGACCTGCAGTTGAGTCAGATGTCTCCACCTTTACACTTTACCCTCCAGATGTGCTGCTATATTATGAGTCAGAATCAGCAAGAATCAGTCCTTCTTTCTTTCCTTCTTTCTTTCTTTCTTTCTTTCTTTCTTTCTTTCTTTCTTTCTTTTTAATGCAAAAAAAAAACCTTGGCTTTAATTTAGAGACATAACTAGTATTATTTCTTTGGCTTCTAGTTACTCTGGTGCACAGAGCATTCTGTGTTCCTGAATAAATTAAATAGTTTTTCTATTTAAAAAAAAAAAAAAAGAAAGAAAAAATTGCCAACTCTGAGATTCGAACTGGCGTCTTGCGCGTGAAAGCTCTGCACTTCCCGCCGTGGCCAAAAGGGCATGACATTCTAATTGATAAAAACTCTCTATTTGAATATTCATCATTGCCAATTACATGGCAACTCTGAGGATAGTGTTTTTTTTTAAACCTTTATTTGTTCTGAAAGTGTAGTGGGGGCTTGTGGATCCCAAAAGTTGTTTTTTTATTTTACATTCTGTGTTCCTGAATAAATTAAATCGTTTTTCTATTTAAAAGAACAGAAAAAGGAAAGATAAAATTGCCTACTCTGAGATTCGTACTGGCGTCTTGCGCGTGAAAGCTCTGCACTTCCCGCCGTGGCCAAAAGGGCATGACATTCTAATTGATAAAAACTCTCTATTTGAATATTCATCATTGTCAATTACATGGTAACTCTGAAGATAGTGTTTTTTTTTAAACCTTTATTTGTTCTGAAAGTGTAGTGGGGGCTTGTGGATCCCAAAAATAGTTTTTTTATTTTGCATTCTGTGTTCCTGAATAAATTCAATCGCTTTTCTTCATTTGAAATTAAAAAAAAAAAAAAAAGAAAGAAAAAAATGCCAACTCTGAGATTCGAACTGGCGTCTTGCGCGTGAAAGCTCTGCACTTCCCGCCGTGGCCAAAAGGGCATGACATTGTAATTGATAAAAACTCTCTATTTGAATATTCATCATTGTCAATTACATGGTAACTCTGAGGATAGTGTTTTTTTTTTAAACCTTTATTTGTTCTGAAAGTGTAGTGGGGGCTTGTGGATCCCAAAAGTTGTTTTTTTATTTTACATTCTGTGTTCCTGAATAAATTCAATCGTTTTTCTATTTAAAAGAACAGAAAAAGGAAAGATAAAATTGCCAACTCTGAGATTCGAACTGGCGTCTTGCGCGTGAAAGCTCTGCACTTCCTGCTGTCGCCAAAAGGGCATGACATTCTAATTGATAAAAACTCTCTATTTGAATATTCATCATTGTCAATTACATGGCAACTCTGAGGATAGTGTTTTTTTTTTAAACCTTTATTTGTTCTGAAAGTGTAGTGGGGGTTGTGGATCCCAAAAATTGTTTTTTTATTTTGCATTCTGTGTTCCTGAATAAATTAAATCGTTTTTCTTCATTTGAAATTAAAAAAAAAAAAAAAAAGAAAGAAAAAATTGCCAACTCTGAGATTCGAACTGGCGTCTTGCGCGTGAAAGCTCTGCACTTCCTGCTGTCGCCAAAAGGGCATGACATTCTAATTGATAAAAACTCTCTATTTGAATATTCATCATTGTCAATTACATGGCAACTCTGAGGATAGTGTTTTTTTTTAAACCTTTATTTGTTCTGAAAGTGTAGTGGGGGCTTGTGGATCCCAAAAATAGTTTTTTTATTTTGCATTCTGTGTTCCTGAATAAATTCAATCGTTTTTCTTCATTTGAAATAAAAAAAAAAAAAAAAGAAAGAAAAAATTGCCAACTCTGAGATTCGAACTGGCGTCTTGCGCGTGAAAGCTCTGCACTTCCGCCGTCGCCAAAAGGGCATGACATTCTAATTGATAAAAACTCTCTATTTGAATATTCATCATTGTCAATTACATGGCAACTCTGAGGATAGTGTTTTTTTTTAAACCTTTATTTGTTCTGAAAGTGTAGTGGGGGCTTGTGGATCCCAAAAGTTGTTTTTTTATTTTACATTCTGTGTTCCTGAATAAATTAAATCGTTTTTCTATTTAAAAGAAAAGAAAAAGGAAAGATAAAATTGCCAACTCTGAGATTCGAACTGGCGTCTTGCGCGTGAAAGCTCTGCACTTCCCGCTGTCGCCAAAAGGGCATGACATTCTAATTGATAAAAACTCTCTATTTGAATATTCATCATTGTCAATTACATGGCAACTCTGAGGATAGTGTTTTTTTTTAAACCTTTATTTGTTCTGAAAGTGTAGTGGGGGCTTGTGGATCCCAAAAATAGTTTTTTTATTTTGCATTCTGTGTTCCTGAATAAATTAAATCGTTTTTCTTCATTTGAAATTAAAAAAAAAAAAAAAAGAAAGAAAAAATTGCCAACTCTGAGATTCGAACTGGCGTCTTGCGCGTGAAAGCTCTGCACTTCCGCCGTCGCCAAAAGGGCATGACATTCTAATTGATAAAAACTCTCTATTTGAATATTCATCATTGTCAATTACATGGCAACTCTGAGGATAGTGTTTTTTTTTAAACCTTTATTTGTTCTGAAAGTGTAGTGGGGGCTTGTGGATCCCAAAAATAGTTTTTTTATTTTGCATTCTGTGTTCCTGAATAAATTAAATCGTTTTTCTTATTTGAAATAAAAAAAAAAAAAAAGAAAGAAAAATTGCCAACTCTGAGATTCGAACTGGCGTCTTGCGCGTGAAAGCTCTGCACTTCCGCTGTCGCCAAAAGGGCATGACATTCTAATTGATAAAAACTCTCTATTTGAATATTCATCATTGTCAATTACATGGCAACTCTGAGGATAGTGTTTTTTTTTAAACCTTTATTTGTTCTGAAAGTGTAGTGGGGGCTTGTGGATCCCAAAAGTTGTTTTTTTATTTTGCATTCTGTGTTCCTGAATAAATTAAATCGTTTTTCTATTGTAAAAGAAAAAAAAAAAAGAAAGAAAAAATTGCCAACTCTGAGATTCGAACTGGCGTCTTGCGCGTGAAAGCTCTGCACTTCCCGCCGTCGCCAAAAGGGCATGACATTCTAATTGATAAAAACTCTCTATTTGAATATTCATCATTGTCAATTACATGGCAACTCTGAGGATAGTGTTTTTTTTTAAACCTTTATTTGTTCTGAAAGTGTAGTGGGGGTTGTGGATCCAAAATTGTTTTTTTTTTTTGCATTCTGTGTTCTGAATAAATTCAATCGTTTTCTTCATTTGAAATTAAAAAAAAAAAAAAAAGAAAGAAAAAATTGCCAACTCTGAGATTCGAACTGGCGTCTTGCGCGTGAAAGCTCTGCACTTCCCGCCGTCGCCAAAAGGGCATGACATTCTAATTGATAAAAACTCTCTATTTGAATATTCATCATTGTCAATTACATGGCAACTCTGAGATAGTGTTTTTTTTTAAACCTTTATTTGTTCTGAAAGTGTAGTGGGGGCTTGTGGATCCCAAAAATAGTTTTTTTTATTTTGCATTCTGTGTTCCTGAATAAATTAAATCGTTTTTCTTATTTGAAATAAAAAAAAAAAAAAAAAGAAAGAAAAAATTGCCAACTCTGAGATTCGAACTGGCGTCTTGCGCGTGAAAGCTCTGCACTTCCCGCCGTCGCCAAAAGGGCATGACATTCTAATTGATAAAAACTCTCTATTTGAATATTCATCATTGTCAATTACATGGCAACTCTGAGGATAGTGTTTTTTTTTAAACCTTTATTTGTTCTGAAAGTGTAGTGGGGGCTTGTGGATCCCAAAAGTTGTTTTTTTATTTTACATTCTGTATTCCTGAATAAATTAAATCGTTTTTTCTATGTTAAAAAAAAGAAAAAGAACGATAAAATTGCCAACTCTGAGATTCGAACTGGTGTCTTGCGCGTGAAAGCTCTGCACTTCCCGCCGTCGCCAAAAGGGCATGATATTCTAATTGATAAAAACTCTCTATTTGAATATTCATCATTGTCAATTACATGGCAACTCTGAGGATAGTGTTTTTTTTTAAACCTTTATTTGTTCTGAAAGTGTAGTGGGGGTGTGTGGATCACAAAATTGTTTTTTTTTTTTGCATTCTGTGTTCCTGAATAAATTCAATCGCTTTTCTTCA
The DNA here is from genome assembly GCA_014656515.1 of Oryzias celebensis. Taxonomy (NCBI): domain Eukaryota; kingdom Metazoa; phylum Chordata; class Actinopteri; order Beloniformes; family Adrianichthyidae; genus Oryzias; species Oryzias celebensis. The sequence goes on from BNCR01000039.1 coordinate 272,150, forward strand.
TTTGAAATTAAAAAAAAAAAAAAAAGAAAGAAAAAATTGCCAACTCTGAGATTCGAACTGGCGTCTTGCGCGTGAAAGCTCTGCACTTCCCGCCGTGGCCAAAAGGGCATGACATTCTAATTGATAAAAACTCTCTATTTGAATATTCATCATTGTCAATTACATGGCAACTCTGAGGATAGTGTTTTTTTTTAAACCTTTATTTGTTCTGAAAGTGTAGTGGGGGCTTGTGGATCCCAAAAGTTGTTTTTTTATTTTGCATTCTGTGTTCCTGAATAAATTCAATCGTTTTTCTATTTAAAAAAAAAAAAGAAAAAGAAAGATAAAATTGCCAACTCTGAGATTCGAACTGGCGTCTTGCGCGTGAAAGCTCTGCACTTCCTGCCGTCGCCAAAAGGGCATGACATTCTAATTGATAAAAACTCTCTATTTGAATATTCATCATTGTCAATTACATGGTAACTCTGAGGATAGTGTTTTTTTTTTAAACCTTTATTTGTTCTGAAAGTGTAGTGGGGGCTTGTGGATCCCAAAAGTTGTTTTTTTATTTTACATTCTGTGTTCCTGAATAAATTAAATCGTTTTTCTATTTAAAAGAACAAAAAAAGGAAAGATAAAATTGCCAACTCTGAGATTCGAACTGGCGTCTTGCGCGTGAAAGCTCTGCACTTCCCGCTGTCGCCAAAAGGGCATGACATTCTAATTGATAAAAACTCTCTATTTGAATATTCATCATTGTCAATTACATGGCAACTCTGAGGATAGTGTTTTTTTTTAAACCTTTATTTGTTCTGAAAGTGTAGTGGGGGCTTGTGGATCCCAAAAATAGTTTTTTTATTTTGCATTCTGTGTTCCTGAATAAATTCAATCGTTTTTCTTCATTTGAAATTAAAAAAAAAAAAAAAAGAAAGAAAAAATTGCCAACTCTGAGATTCGAACTGGCGTCTTGCGCGTGAAAGCTCTGCACTTCCCGCCGTCGCCAAAAGGGCATGACATTCTAATTGATAAAAACTCTCTATTTGAATATTCATCATTGTCAATTACATGGCAACTCTGAGGATAGTGTTTTTTTTTAAACCTTTATTTGTTCTGAAAGTGTAGTGGGGGCTTGTGGATCCCAAAAGTTGTTTTTTTATTTTACATTCTGTGTTCCTGAATAAATTAAATCGTTTTTCTATTTAAAAGAACAGAAAAAGGAAAGATAAAATTGCCAACTCTGAGATTCGAACTGGCGTCTTGCGCGTGAAAGCTCTGCACTTCCCGCCGTCGCCAAAAGGGCATGACATTCTAATTGATAAAAACTCTCTATTTGAATATTCATCATTGTCAATTACATGGCAACTCTGAGGATAGTGTTTTTTTTTAACCTTTATTTGTTCTGAAAGTGTAGTGGGGGCTTGTGGATCCCAAAAGTTGTTTTTTTATTTTGCATTCTGTGTTCCTGAATAAATTAAATCGTTTTTCTATTTAAAAGAACAGAAAAAGGAAAGAAAAAATTGCCAACTCTGAGATTCGAACTGGCGTCTTGCGCGTGAAAGCTCTGCACTTCCCGCTGTCGCCAAAAGGGCATGACATTCTAATTGATAAAAAGTCTCTATTTGAATATTCATCATTGTCAATTACATGGCAACTCTGAGGATAGTGTTTTTTTTTAAACCTTTATTTGTTCTGAAAGTGTAGTGGGGGCTTGTGGATCCCAAAAATAGTTTTTTTATTTTGCATTCTGTGTTCCTGAATAAATTAAATCGCTTTTCTTTATTTGAAATTAAAAAAAAAAAAAAAGAAAGAAAAAATTGCCAACTCTGAGATTCGAACTGGCGTCTTGCGCGTGAAAGCTCTGCACTTCCCGCCGTGGCCAAAAGGGCATGACATTCTAATTGATAAAAAGTCTCTATTTGAATATTCATCATTGTCAATTACATGGTAACTCTGAGGATAGTGTTTTTTTTTAAACCTTTATTTGTTCTGAAAGTGTAGTGGGGGCTTGTGGATCCCAAAAGTTGTTTTTTTATTTTACATTCTGTGTTCCTGAATAAATTAAATCATTTTTCTATTTAAAAGAACAGAAAAAGGAAAGATAAAATTGCCTACTCTGAGATTCGAACTGGCGTCTTGCGCGTGAAAGCTCTGCACTTCCCGCCGTGGCCAAAAGGGCATGATATTCTAATTGATAAAAAGTCTCTATTTGAATATTCATCATTGTCAATTACATGGTAACTCTGAAGATAGTGTTTTTTTTTAAACCTTTATTTGTTCTGAAAGTGTAGTGGGGGTGTGTGGATCACAAAATTGTTTTTTTATTTTACATTCTGTGTTCCTGAATAAATTAAATCGTTTTTCTTCATTTGAAATTAAAAAAAAAAAAAAAAGAAAGAAAAAATTGCCAACTCTGAGATTCGAACTGGCGTCTTGCGCGTGAAAGCTCTGCACTTCCTGCTGTCGCCAAAAGGGCATGACATTGCAATTGATATGAACTCTCTATTTGAATATTCATCATTGTCAATTACATGGCAACTCTGAGGATAGTGTTTTTTTTAGACCTTTATTTGTTCTGAAAGTGTAGTGGGAGCTTGTGGATCCCAAAAGTAGTTTTTTTATTTTACATTCTGTGTTCCTGAATAAATTAAATCGTTTTTCTATTTAAAAGAACAGAAAAAGGAAAGATAAAATTGCCTACTCTGAGATTCGAACTGGCGTCTTGCGCGTGAAAGCTCTGCACTTCCCGCCGTGGCCAAAAGGGCATGACATTCTAATTGATAAAAAGTCTCTATTTGAATATTCATCATTGTCAATTACATGGCAACTCTGAGGATAGTGTTTTTTTTTAAACCTTTATTTGTTCTGAAAGTGTAGTGGGGGCTTGTGGATCACAAAATTGTTTTTTTATTTTGCATTCTGTGTTCTTGAATAAATTCAATCGTTTTTCTTCATTTGAAATTAAAAAAAAAAAAAAAAGAAAGAAAAAATTGCCAACTCTGAGATTCGAACTGGCGTCTTGCGCGTGAAAGCTCTGCACTTCCCGCCGTCGCCAAAAGGGCATGACATTGTAATTGATAAAAACTCTCTATTTGAATATTCATCATTGTCAATTACATGGCAACTCTGAGGATAGTGTTTTTTTTTAAACCTTTATTTGTTCTGAAAGTGTAGTGGGGGCTTGTGGATCCCAAAAGTTGTTTTTTTATTTTACATTCTGTGTTCCTGAATAAATTAAATCGTTTTTCTATTTAAAAAAACAGAAAAAAGAAAGAAAAAATTGCCAACTCTGAGATTCGAACTGGCGTCTTGCGCGTGAAAGCTCTGCACTTCCTGCCGTGGCCAAAAGGGCATGACATTGTAATTGATAAAAAGTCTCTATTTGAATATTCATCATTGTCAATTACATGGCAACTCTGAGGATAGTGTTTTTTTTTAAACCTTTATTTGTTCTGAAAGTGTAGTGGGGGCTTGTGGATCCCAAAATTGTTTTTTTATTTTGCATTCTGTGTTCCTGAATAAATTAAATCGTTTTTCTTCATTTGAAATAAAAAAAAAAAAAAAAAGAAAGAAAAAATTGCCAACTCTGAGATTCGAACTGGCGTCTTGCGCGTGAAAGCTCTGCACTTCCCGCCGTCGCCAAAAGGGCATGACATTCTAATTGATAAAAACTCTCTATTTGAATATTCATCATTGTCAATTACATGGCAACTCTGAGGATAGTGTTTTTTTTTAAACCTTTATTTGTTCTGAAAGTGTAGTGGGGGCTTGTGGATCCCAAAAGTTGTTTTTTTATTTTACATTCTGTGTTCCTGAATAAATTAAATCGTTTTTCTATTTAAAAGAACAGAAAAAGGAAAGATAAAATTGCCAACTCTGAGATTCGAACTGGCGTCTTGCGCGTGAAAGCTCTGCACTTCCCGCTGTCGCCAAAAGGGCATGACATTCTAATTGATAAAAACTCTCTATTTGAATATTCATCATTGTCAATTACATGGCAACTCTGAGGATAATGTTTTTTTTTAAACCTTTATTTGTTCTGAAAGTGTAGTGGGGGCTTGTGGATCCCAAAAGTTGTTTTTTTATTTTGCATTCTGTGTTCCTGAATAAATTAAATCGTTTTTCTTCATTTGAAATTAAAAAAAAAAAAAAAAAAAGAAAAAATGCAACTGAATTCGAATCATCTGGGGAAATGCATTGACATTGCATGTAAAAAAAAAAAAAAAAAAAAGAAAGATAAAATTGCCTACTCTGAGATTCGAACTGGCGTCTTGCGCGTGAAAGCTCTGCACTTCCCGCTGTGGCCAAAAGGGCATGACATTCTAATTGATAAAAACTCTCTATTTGAATATTCATCATTGTCAATTACATGGTAACTCTGAGGATAGTGTTTTTTTTTAAACCTTTATTTGTTCTGAAAGTGTAGTGGGGGCTTGTGGATCCCAAAAATAGTTTTTTTATTTTGCATTCTGTGTTCCTGAATAAATTCAATCGCTTTTCTTCATTTGAAATTAAAAAAAAAAAAAAAGAAAGAAAAAATTGCCAACTCTGAGATTCGAACTGGCGTCTTGCGCGTGAAAGCTCTGCACTTCCCGCCGTGGCCAAAAGGGCATGACATTCTAATTGATAAAAACTCTCTATTTGAATATTCATCATTGTCAATTACATGGCAACTCTGAGGATAGTGTTTTTTTTTAAACCTTTATTTGTTCTGAAAGTGTAGTGGGGGCTTGTGGATCCCAAAAGTTGTTTTTTTATTTTACATTCTGTGTTCCTGAATAAATTAAATCGTTTTTCTATTTAAAAGAACAGAAAAAGGAAAGATAAAATTGCCAACTCTGAGATTCGAACTGGCGTCTTGCGCGTGAAAGCTCTGCACTTCCCGCCGTGGCCAAAAGGGCATGACATTCTAATTGATAAAAACTCTCTATTTGAATATTCATCATTGTCAATTACATGGTAACTCTGAGGATAGTGTTTTTTTTTAAACCTTTATTTGTTCTGAAAGTGTAGTGGGGGCTTGTGGATGCCAAAAGTTGTTTTTTTATTTTGCATTCTGTGTTCCTGAATAAATTCAATCGCTTTTCTTCATTTGAAATTAAAAAAAAAAAAAAAAGAAAGAAAAAATTACCAACTCTGAGATTCGAACTGGCGTCTTGCGCGTGAAAGCTCTGCACTTCCCGCCGTGGCCAAAAGGGCATGACATTGTAATTGATAAACACTCTCTATTTGAATATTCATCATTGCCAATTACATGGCAACTCTGAGGATAGTGTTTTTTTTAAACCTTTATTTGTTCTGAAAGTGTAGTGGGGGCTTGTGGATCCCAAAAGTTGTTTTTTTATTTTGCATTCTGTGTTCCTGAATAAATTCAATCGCTTTTCTTCATTTGAAATAAAAAAAAAAAAAAAAAGAAAGAAAAAATTGCCAACTCTGAGATTCGAACTGGCGTCTTGCGCGTGAAAGCTCTGCACTTCCCGCCGTGCCAAAAGGGCATGACATTCTAAATGATAAAAATCTCTATTTGAATATTCATCATTGTCAATTACATGGCAACTCTGAGGATAGTGTTTTTTTTTTAAACCTTTATTTGTTCTGAAAGTGTAGTGGGGGCTTGTGGATCCCAAAAGTTGTTTTTTTATTTTGCATTCTGTGTTCCTGAATAAATTAAATCGTTTTTCTTCATTTGAAATTAAAAAAAAAAAAAAAAAGAAAGAAAAAATTGCCTACTCTGAGATTCGAACTGGCGTCTTGCGCGTGAAAGCTCTGCACTTCCCGCCGTGGCCAAAAGGGCATGACATTCTAATTGATAAAAACTCTCTATTTGAATATTCATCATTGTCAATTACATGGTAACTCTGAGGATAGTGTTTTTTTTTAAACCTTTATTTGTTCTGAAAGTGTAGTGGGGGCTTGTGGATCCCAAAAGTTGTTTTTTTATTTTGCATTCTGTGTTCCTGAATAAATTAAATCGTTTTTCTTCATTTGAAATTAAAAAAAAAAAAAAAAAGAAAGAAAAAATTGCAGACTCTGAGATTCGAACTGGCGTCTTGCGCGTGAAAGCTCTGCACTTCCCGCTGTCGCCAAAAGGGCATGACATTCTAATTGATAAAAACTCTCTATTTGAATATTCATCATTGTCAATTACATGGCAACTCTGAGGATAATGTTTTTTTTTAAACCTTTATTTGTTCTGAAAGTGTAGTGGGGGCTTGTGGATCCCAAAAGTTGTTTTTTTATTTTGCATTCTGTGTTCCTGAATAAATTAAATCGTTTTTCTTCATTTGAAATTAAAAAAAAAAAAAAAAAGAAAGAAAAAATTGCCAACTCTGAGATTCGAACTGGCGTCCTGGGCGTGAAAGCTCTGCACTTCTGCACTTTATTCTGCATTCTGTGTTCCTGAATAAATTAAATAGTTTTTCTTCATTTGAAATTTAAAAAAAAAAGAGTGTTATTATTAACTGATTTTTAGTTATAAATGAAGTCTGTGTGTCGCTCCTTCTGAAGAAAAAGCATTTGGATCCTGTTTGGAACTAATGCCGAGTTGCTGCTGCTGGGAGAGGTGATAGTTGCAGCAACAGCTTTCTGTCTGTCTCTGACCTTGACGAAGCGTCCGGCGTTCTCCATCTGTGCTCTTGGAGCAGGAGCCTTCCTCCACAGGTAGTTGACAAACCTGATAAGAAACAAATTGAACAGAAACTACTGTGAGAAGACACATGTTCACCTGATGAATGCAACATCAAACACTGCTGTTCTCCAGGTTTTCATAATGAGAATTATTGTCAGTTACAGCTAAAAAGACCCATCAGCTCCTACTGATGACAAACTGCGTTACAGCATATAATTCTCAGTGATCAAGTACCGGGTCTTCATGGGGTCCTCAGACTGGTACGGGCTCCTCAGGGTCTCAAACTTGAAGTCCCCAAAGCCAACAAGGGCCTGTCCCTCCTGCCCAGGCTGAAGAGACCTCATCCATGCCTCCTCAAACCTCTAGTGGAACCTGAGCGCAACAGGTCCATACGTTTTGCGTAAAACCATCACACTTTGAACTCAATTTTTCAAAATCTACAAACTTTAAAACCAACATTTTTTTCCTAAATAGCTTCACAATGTTGCCAGAGGAGTTGGAAGGCAATAGAATGAATGTCAAATGAGGTTTTTTTTTGGTGTGTGAAGCTGTGAAGTTGATTTAAAAATGGCATGTTTTCTTTCTTCAATATAGGTCTTCTGAAAGTCTGAACTGTGAAATGTCTGATCTTCACAAAGCTCATAGTGCAGAGTCACACCACCAGGAACAAGGTAAATCCACATTAGTCCATCCAACGCCTGGTATAGAGCTTTTCAGGAGTTTAACAGACATAGGTTTGCAGAGAGCTGTGACATGCTTTTTGAGACAATTACCAGCGATGAACATGACGCTGATGATGTAGATGCTGCTGATCTTGGTGGTGCTAGAAGGGAGCTTTTCTGTTTACTTGGCAAAACCATCTTCCAAAACAGTGGAGCCTCTGAAGGTAATTCTGTTCGGCTCCAAGCAGAAAGCATTCTTCCCGAATCAGACAGAACCTTTCCTAGTCTCTAGCTGAATGACAAGAACCCTTTGCTGTGTTTTGGATTTTTTTTGTTTTTTTTTTTTTAGATCAGGGGTGTCAAACTCGAGGGCCGGCCTCCTGCTGGTTTTTCTAACAGCTCAACATTCCTGGATCTTTGATTCTTCCTCTCATGATGCTCCAAATGTTTGATTACATAACTTACATAAATATTCTGTGATTAACAGTTTATGGAAAAAAGGAGAGAATATGGCAATTATTTGCAGTTTTTTGGACAAAAAAGGCAGAAGATGAACATGGATCTCTGACGGCTGCAACGCAGAGCAGAGTTCCCACTGTGGGGGCGGAGCTGAACCGAGCTGCCTGCTACTAGAAATCCAACAACGAGGAAACCAACATCAATCAACATTTTATTTTGCAATGGGAACTGACATGCATTTTCTAGAACAACGAGCATCAGTGTTGACTATAAATTTCGGAAACTCCGCAGTACACCACAAATGTCCCGCCCACCACCGTTACGGGAAGCAAGCAGTTCAGAGTAGACAGACACGTCTTCACCTGTGACCACATTCCAGCCAAGCAGAAAACCTGAAATCCAGCTGGATCAAACCTCTCCAAAAACCTCTCTTTTATTATTTTTCACAAAACAAGTAAAACTTTTTTAAAACAAAACAGAACCACTGGCTGCTAATTCCCGTTCATGTGATTTATCTCATAAACAGCATCCAGTACCTTCAGCACCCTGCAGATGGCGATATTGTCAAATCCGCCCAACAAACCAGCCATGGTAACGTAGGTAAAGATGTGGACTTCTTGTGCACAATCACAATGTTTTGACTAACGGTAAGTGTCCATTCAATTGTAGTGGAGTAAAGTGTACAAATGTTAAATCAAGAATGTAGTCGAGTACAAATATTTTTGATACTCAGTACAAGTACAAAGTAGCCAAAAAAGTACTAGTAAGTAAAGTAACATTTACTCAAGTACTTTACACCACTGAGAATAATTCACCTGTCAAAAATGTGCCTGCAGAAATTTGCCTGCCAATGTGGTGAACTCTTCATGACCCGGGGCAAAGCAATCGATCAGCATTTAACCAATCAAATTAAGCTCATGTGATTTACAACATTAACGTTACCCATCAGCAACAGTAACAAGCAGTCATGAGTTTTTTCTGTTAAACAGAGATTGTTACTGAATACAAAGTACTGATGGACCGACATTTCCTTTTCCTGTTATCTTTTTTAACTGCTCATACAGGGTGAAATGTTTGGCTGACTAAGAAAAACAACGGCGCCTCCTTTCTGCAGAGGTTTTTGAAGCCTGGAAATGGCGGCAGCTTTGCGGTATGTTTAGAATTTCTTATCTTCCACCAAGTTTGTGTAAGTTCGTGTATTTTTTAAAATTTTGTAGCTCGTTGACTAAATTACTCAGACTGGATCTTTGTTTAATTTCTCTCAGAGCCTCACAAAGCTCTACATGATAGCATCACGTTAAGTGACTTACCCTTCTCTCCAAAATTATATTCCCACAGATTGTGAAACAAATAAAACGCAGGAAAAGAGAATAGCATTTGACAGACTCCAACTTTTCCTGATTTTAACAAACTAAATATTTTAACACTTTGCGCGGCGCGCTCGATGCCCAAATTGTACAACTGCTGAAATGACACGCCGCGCCGGACGCTGGAATCGCACCACAAGACCTCAGATTGTGTCTGTACATTGACTTCATATTGAAGCTCAACGCCCCTGCCACGAGAATCACGTCCTGTGTGAATGCAGCTTTAGGCTGAGGAGGAGAAGGAAAGAAGGCGTCCAACTCTAATACTGGAAGGAATGAATCAAATCCCTGGAAGAAGTTGATGTCAATCCAGTAAATCTAGTGGGAGTTTAGAAGCTGCCACCGCCCGCCACCTGCTGGTGCTAAGATTAAACTATATGTTGTAATGTATCTTCATTTGATCTTCTTTTTAATGATCCATCCTGAATCAGAATCTTCAAAATAAGCTGCCACCGCTCTTTCCTTTCCCCTTAAATCCTTACCGTGACCATGAATGTAGACGGCTGCAGTCTGGCAGATGTCATTCAGGGAGGGATGACATCGTAACAATATCGGAAAGGACAGCTGGGACAGACAGACTGGTTCATTTCAAGCAATCAGGCTTGAATCATTTATATGATTATATGGCGTAGTGGTTAGCGCTGCTGGCTCACAGCAAGAAGGCCCCCAGTTCAAGTCCTAGCTGGGGGACTTCAAACAGTGTCACCAATGGGGGACCTTTCTGTGTGGAGTTTGCATGCTCTCCCTGTGCATGCGTGGGTTTTCTGCGGGGCAAAATATGTGAGTAAACTAAAACTGTGCTTCAACTGGGCTTACAGGTGGATATGGGCTGTCTGAGTGAAAACTGGTACGGAACACGCAGGTGACCAGCACAAAATATCAAGGTTAGTGTCTTGTGAGCAGGGTTCCTCCCACAGGCTCCAGTCATGTCCAGACGGAAAAAATGATGTGAGATCACTTTCCTATGGACTCCTATCAACTCAATTGCAGTGGGCCAGTGTGAGCTTACTCATGTGCCCATAGTTCAGCCACCAATAGTTGGTGATCCCCGCGGTGCACAAGAGGGACACAAGAGGGTCCTTTCACATTTGGGTGGAGGACAGGTCTCTTCAGGACTGTGGTTTCGGCTAATGGACCGAACAGCAGGTTGAATTACATGGCCTTCTTGGTGTCTCTCAAAAGGGTACTGGAGAGTGTACCAATGGAGGACTCCATTGTCTTCCCATGTGAGCAACAACAGTGGCAGCTGGAGGGGCGTGATTGGAAGAAAAGGGCTCCTTGATCTGATTCCGAGCTGTGTTTTGTTGTTGGACTTCTGCGATCGTCATAGTTTGTCCAGAACAAACGCCATGCTCCAGCACATGGGTGTCCACCAATAAAGAGAGGTGAGCCCAACATGGCTCAGGTCTAGGGGTAGACAAGATGGGGTCGCAACATAAAGAAAAGAATGGACACAGAATTAAAAAGAACACAGTTTATTAAATAAACGAAACTCTGTGTCCTGGAAACGAAAAAAAAAAGCAAAATAATTCAAGTGCTGGTTTTAACAAAAAGACAAACCAAAGGGAACTGGAACCTTGGCCAAACAAAACAAAAGGTCAGGGAGACAGCTGACCCAGCCATGCTGGCCGTTAGAGTCAGCAGCTCCCTGCTAAAGGCTGCCTAATCAAAACTACCTAAAACAAAAACAGAAACAAAGCCCGCAAACTAAGACTACCAAGGTCCCAAACCCAAATTAAAATAACAAAACCCAACAGTATAAGACTGTTGAGGAACCAAAACAGAACCAAACCAGCACAAACCAAACCCACTGCCCTCAGCCTCCTGCCCTCAGCCTCCTGCCCTCAGCCTCCTGCCCTCAGCCTCCTGCCCTCAGCCTCCTGCCCTCAGCCTCCTGCCCTCAGCCTCCTGCCCTCAGCCTCCTGCCCTCAGCCTCCTGCCCTCAGCCTCCTGCCCTCAGCCTCCTGCCCTCAGCCTCCTGCCCTCAGCCTCCTGCCCTCAGCCTCCTGCCTCCTGCCCTCTTTGGTGTGGCCTTCTTGGTCTTAAATACCCGGCAGGTGCTGATTAAGATGATTGGCTTCACCTGCCGGGTGAGGCAGCATGACAGGATGTGGTGGCAGCAGCAGGGGGACGTAACAGAGGGGCAGAGCTTTCCACTGATCACTACCTGGTGGTGAGTTGGATTTGCTGGTGGGGAAGGAGGCCCGAAAGACTTGGCAAACCTAAACGTACTTTGAGGGTCTGCTTGGAACGTCTGGCTGAGCCCTCCGTCAGGGATGTCTTTAACTCCCATATCCAGGAGAGCATATAACAGGTACCGAGACCTCCATCATCTCTGCTGTAGTCACAAGCTCTCTTGTGGCTGTTGCAGTGGCAATCCCTAAACCTGATGGTAGACACCGGAAGTAAGGGATGTCGTCAAGCTGAAGAAGCTGAAGCTGGATTATTTTCATGTGGAAAACCAGTTTGAAAATCCATTCTGCAATTGACAGTTGAATATGCAATTTAGGCTTACAGTATGAAAGTACACTTTGCAGTTTAGAATTCAATATGAAAAGTTACTATTCAATGGGACAATTTTAAAAACAAAATCAATTGCATTGTAAAGTCGTCAAAATTAATTGAGAATGATTAATTGAAAATGCATTTTGCAGTTTACCATTTAATATGCATTTTGACCTTTTTGCAACTGACTATACAACATTAAAAATGACATTTTAATACATTGTGTTATTTAAATTCATTTTAAAGTAACCTAAAATCTCTTGAATTGTAAAATGCCATGCTGTTTAAGTGTCAAAATTCAAACTAAGTGGCAAAACAGTCCCCCCCAGTGTAATGCATTTTCATTTCCACCGCATTGTGCTCTATCTGTGTCAAAATGAAATTTGAAACGCATATTGTCAGACACCCATCAAGGCGGGGCCCACCACCTTAATAAATGCTCTAAATCCCATCTCTACTCCCTTCTGGAGTGGAGATCTGTCTGTGGGACAGAGTGTAAATCTTAATGACTGAGTCTTTCTTTGTTTTTCTTTATCTTGTAATCAATGCATTTCATTGTTTCTGTCATGAGTTTGATACATTTCTGCAATTTTTTTGTCTTGTATTGTTCAATTTATGTTAGAAAGAAACCAGATCAATCAATCAAATGTCTGAGGCTATTTATCCAGTGTGCCCTTGTGAATACATATGCATGCATACAGTATTTATATAGCATAACAAAAACACACATGTGGGGGACTGAGTCTAAAGATTTAAACTAAGACTTTGTGATGAAGGTTTTCCCTTTAACATCAAAGCCGATACTAACAACTGAACCTTAACTGTAGCCGCGTTCGACTTTTAAGATGTGACAGATAAATAAAGCAAAATAAAGGAATGCAACAAACGTAAAACCGTTTTTTTTTTACCATCAAATTGTTAAAATGAACTGTTACACTCTACTCAGAACAAATGAAATCAAACTGATGCTTATAGGATCTGTCACAGATCTTTTACACTGGTCACACTGCACCTAGAATGTTAAAAAAATACTAACATGGGAATGTATTACAGACAAGAAGGAATACAAATATTTGCACACAACCCATTACTGATTACCCATAGTTGTTAGCAGGTGTTTTTATGTGTAAATATTGACATGTTTGTAAAACTGTAACTCTTAATGCAACAGAAGCTATGGGAACTTAGAATGTCTTGAATGCAGGGTGTCTACAGACAAAAGTCACACAGTGTACAGTGTACAGTATACATGCTCATAATCTTTGATTTGTGCATAACTTTAGGTTTGTGCGTGCATAATCTTTGATTTTAGCATAACTTTAGGTTTGTGCGTGCTTAATTCTTGATTTGTGCATAACTTTAGGTTTGTGTGTGTGCAATTCTTGATTTGTGCATAACTTTAGGTTTGTGTGTGTGTAATTCTTGATTTGTGCATAACTTTAGGTTTGTGCGTGCATAATTCTTGATTTGTGCATAATGTTAGGTTTGTGTGTGCTTAATTCTTGATTTGTGCATAACTTTAGGTTTGTGCGTGTGCAATTCTTGATTTGTGCATAACTTTAGGTTTGTGTGTGTGCAATTCTTGATTTGTGCATAACTTTAGGTTTGTGCGTGCATAATTCTTGATTTTAGCATAACTTTAGGTTTGTGCGTGCTTAATTCTTGATTTGTGCATAACTTTAGGTTTGTGTGTGTATAATTCTTGATTTGTGCATAACTTTAGGTTTGTGCGTGCATGATCTTTGATTTTAGCATAACTTTAGGTTTGTGCGTGCTTAATTCTTGATTTGTGCATAACTTTAGGTTTGTGCGTGCATAATTCTTGATTTGTGCATAACTTTAGGTTTGTGTGTGTGTAATTCTTGATTTGTGCATAATGTTAGGTTTGCGCGTGCATAATTCTTGATTTGTGCATAACTTTAGGTTTGTGTGTGTGTAATTCTTGATTTGTGCATAACTTTAGGTTTGCGCGTGCTTAATTCTTGATTTGTGCATAACTTTAGGTTTGTGTGTGTGTAACTCTTGATGTGTGCATAACTTTAGGTTTGTGCGTGCATAATCTTTGATTTTAGCATAAATTTAGGTTTGTGCGTGCATAATCTTTGATTTTAGCATAACTTTAGGTTTGTGCGTGTGTAATTCTTGATTTGTGCATAACTTTAAGTTTGCGCGTGCATAATTCTTGATTTGTGCATAATGTTAGGTTTGCACGTGCATAATTCTTGATTTGTGCATAATGTTAGGTTTGTGCGTGCCTAAACCTTGATTTGTGCATAACTTTAGGTTTGTGCGTGCATAATTCTTGATTTGTGCATACCTTTAGGTTTGTGTGTGTGTAATTCTTGATTTGTGCATAACTTTAGGTTTGCGCGTGCATAATCTTTGATTTTAGCATAACTTTAGGTTTGTGCGTGCATAATCTTTGATTTTAGCATAACTTTAGGTTTGTGCGTGCTTAATTCTTGATTTGTGCATAACTTTAGGTTTGTGTGTGTGTAATTCTTGATTTGTGCATAATTTTAGGTTTGCGCGTGCATAATCTTGATTTGTGCATAACTTTAGGTTTGTGCGTGCATAAATCTTGATTTGTGCGAATCTTTTGCTTTGTGCGTGCTTAATTCTTGATTTGTGCATAACTTTAGGTTTGTGCGTGCATAATCTTTGATTTTAGCATAACTTTAGGTTTGTGCGTGTGTAATTCTTGATTTGTGCATAACTTTAGGTTTGCGCGTGCATAATCTTGATTTGTGCATAACTTTAGGTTTGTGTGTGTGTAATTCTTGATGTGTGCATAACTTTAGGTTTGTGTGTATAATTCTTGATTTGTGCATAACTTTAGGTTTGTGCGTGTGTAATTCTTGATTTGTGCATAACTTTAGGTTTGCGCGTGCATAATTCTTGATTTGTGCATAATGTTAGGTTTGTGCGTGCTTAAACCTTGATTTGTGCATAACTTTAGGTTTGTGTGTGTGTAATTCTTGATTTGTGCATAACTTTAGGTTTGCGCGTGCATAATCTTGATTTGTGCATAACTTTAGGTTTGTGCGTGCATAATCTTGATTTGTGCATAACTTTAGGTTTGTGCGTGCATAAATCTTGATTTGTGCGAATCTTTTGCTTTGTGCATGCTTAATTCTTGATTTGTGCATAACTTTAGGTTTGTGCATGCATAATCTTTGATTTTAGCATAACTTTAGGTTTGTGCGTGCTTAATTCTTGATTTTTGCATAACTTTAGGTTTGTGCGTGCTTAATTCTTGATTTGTGCATAACTTAAGGTTTGTGCATAACTTTAGGTTTGTGAGTGCATAATCTTTGATTTTAGCATAACTTTAGGTTTGTGCGTGCATAATTCTTGATTTGTGCATAACTTAAGGTTTGTGCGTGCTTAAATCTTGATTTGTGCATAACTTTAGGTTTGTGCGTGCTTAAATCTTGATTTGTGCATAACTTTAGATTTGTGCATAACTTTAGGTTTGTGAGTGCATAATCTTTGATTTTAGCATAACTTTAGGTTTGTGCGTGCATAATTCTTGATTTGTGCATAACTTAAGGTTTGTGCGTGCTTAAATCTTGATTTGTGCATAACTTTAGGTTTGTGCGTGCTTAAATCTTGATTTGTGCATAACTTTAGGTTTGTGCGTGCATAATCTTTGATTTTAGCATAACTTTAGGTTTGTGCGTATATAATTCTTGATTTGTGCATAACTTTAGGTTTGTGCGTATATAATTCTTGATTTGTGCATAACTTTAGGTTTGTGCATAACTTTACTTTTGTGCATAACTTTAGGTTTGTGCGTGCTTAAATCTTGATTTGTGCATAACTTTAGGTTTGTGCGTGCATTATCTTTGATTTTAACATAACTTTAGGTTTGTGCGTATATAATTCTTGATTTGTGCATAACTTTAGGTTTGTGCGTGCATAATTCTTGATTTGTGCATAACTTTAGGTTTGTGTGTGTGTAATTCTTGATTTGTGCATAATGTTAGGTTTGCACGTGCATAATTCTTGATTTGTGCATAACTTTAGGTTTGTGTGTGTGTAATTCTTGATTTGTGCATAACTTTAGGTTTGCGCGTGCTTAATTCTTGATTTTAGCATAAATTTAGGTTTGTGCGTGCATAATCTTTGATTTTAGCATAACTTTAGGTTTGTGCGTGTGTAATTCTTGATTTGTGCATAACTTTAAGTTTGCGCGTGCATAATTCTTGATTTGTGCATAATGTTAGGTTTGCAAGTGCATAATTCTTGATTTGTGCATAATGTTAGGTTTGTGCGTGCCTAAACCTTGATTTGTGCATAACTTTAGGTTTGTGCGTGCATAATTCTTGATTTGTGCATACCTTTAGGTTTGTGTGTGTGTAATTCTTGATTTGTGCATAACTTTAGGTTTGCGCGTGCATAATCTTTGATTTTAGCATAACTTTAGGTTTGTGCGTGTGTAATTCTTGATTTGTGCATAACTTTAGGTTTGCGCGTGCATAACTTTTGATTTGTGCATAACTTTAGGTTTGTGTGTGTGTAATTCTTGATTTGTGCATAATTTTAGGTTTGCGCGTGCATAATCTTGATTTGTGCATAACTTTAGGTTTGTGCGTGCATAAATCTTGATTTGTGCGAATCTTTTGCTTTGTGCGTGCTTAATTCTTGATTTGTGCATAACTTTAGGCTTGTGCGTGCATAATCTTTGATTTTAGCATAACTTTAGGTTTGTGCGTGTGTAATTCTTGATTTGTGCATAACTTTAGGTTTGCGCGTGCATAATCTTGATTTGTGCATAACTTTAGGTTTGTGTGTGTGTAATTCTTGATGTGTGCATAACTTTAGGTTTGTGTGTATAATTCTTGATTTGTGCATAACTTTAGGTTTGTGCGTGCATAATTCTTGATTTGTGCATAACTTTAGGTTTGTGCGTGTGTAATTCTTGATTTGTGCATAACTTTAGGTTTGCGCGTGCATAATTCTTGATTTGTGCATAATGTTAGGTTTGTGCGTGCTTAAACCTTGATTTGTGCATAACTTTAGGTTTGTGCGTGCATAATTCTTGATTTGTGCATAACTTTAGGTTTGTGAGTGCATAATCTTTGATTTTAGCATAACTTTGGGTTTGTGCGTGCTTAAATCTTGATTTGTTTATAACTTTAGATTTGTGCATAACTTTAAGTTTGTGCGTGCATAATACTTGATTTGTGCATAACTTTAGGTTTGTGCGTGCTTAATTCTTGATTTGTGCATAATGTTAGGTTTGTGCGTGCTTAAATCTTGATTTGTTTATAACTTTAGATTTGTGCATAACTTTAAGTTTGTGCGTGCTTAATTCTTGATTTGTGCATAACTTTAGGTTTGTGCGTGCATAATTTTTGATTTGTGCATAACTTTAGGTTTGTGTGTGTGTAATTCTTGATTTGTGCATAACTTTAGGTTTGCGCGTGCATAATCTTGATTTGTGCATAACTTTAGGTTTGTGCGTGCTTAATTCTTGATTTGTGCATAACTTTAGGTTTGTGCGTGCATAATTTTTGATTTGTGCATAACTTTAGGTTTGTGTGTGTGTAATTCTTGATTTGTGCATAACTTTAGGTTTGCGCGTGCATAATCTTGATTTGTGCATAACTTTAGGTTTGTGCGTGCATAAATCTTGATTTGTGCGAATCTTTTGCTTTGTGCATGCTTAATTCTTGATTTGTGCATAACTTTAGGTTTGTGCATGCATAATCTTTGATTTTAGCATAACTTTAGGTTTGTGCGTGCTTAATTCTTGATTTGTGCATAACTTTAGGTTTGTGCGTGCATAATCTTTGATTTTAGCATAACTTTAGGTTTGTGCGTGCTTAATTCTTGATTTGTGCATAACTTAAGGTTTGTGCATAACTTTAGGTTTGTGAGTGCATAATCTTTGATTTTAGCATAACTTTAGGTTTGTGCGTGCATAATTCTTGATTTGTGCATAACTTAAGGTTTGTGCGTGCTTAAATCTTGATTTGTGCATAACTTTAGATTTGTGCATAACTTTAGGTTTGTGAGTGCATAATCTTTGATTTTAGCATAACTTTAGGTTTGTGCGTGCATAATTCTTGATTTGTGCATAACTTAAAGTTTGTGCGTGCTTAAATCTTGATTTGTGCATAACTTTAGGTTTGTGCGTGCATAATCTTTGATTTTAGCATAACTTTAGGTTTGTGCGTATATAATTCTTGATTTGTGCATAACTTTAGGTTTGTGCGTATATAATTCTTGATTTGTGCATAACTTTAGGTTTGTGCATAACTTTACTTTTGTGCATAACTTTAGGTTTGTGCATAACTTTAGGTTTGTGCGTGCTTAAATCTTGATTTGTGCATAACTTTAGGTTTGTGCGTGCATTATCTTTGATTTTAACATAACTTTAGGTTTGTGCGTATATAATTCTTGATTTGTGCATAACTTTAGGTTTGCGCGTGCATAATTCTTGATCAGGAACACACTGTGCTCTTCTGCGCACTGGTCAGTGGCCACGCGCAGAGGACTCACAGACACGCACAGACGCACACGCGCTACTTTACTCTAACACTCTCAGTCAGTGTAGTCATGTCCAGTGTTTTAAAGGCTCAGTCCGCTGTGAATTTAGTTTTTCTTCCGTTGTTTTGTTAAGTTCTTCTTCTGTTGTTTTTTCAAGTTCTTCTTCTGTGGTTTTGTCAAGTTCTTCTTCTGTGGTTTTGTCAAGTTCTTCTTCTGTGGTTTTGTCAAGTTCTTCTTCTGTGGTTTTGTCAAGCTCTTCTTCTTTGGTTGTTGAGGCAGTTTACTTTCCATGTGTTCGAGGCAACAAGCTAGAGACTTAAAGTGCCAAGAACCTTCCCTGACCTTTTTGCTGTTCCAGTTGCTGTATGTTGATTGAGTAACTGACCAAACGTAAGTTCCTGTTTAACTATGAGAAAATGTGTTGCAGTGTTAACTTTGGGATGTTAGCCTCCTAGCAGGGTCCCAGCGCTCATTAGCGGAACCTGCATTACCAAATGAATGTCTTAGTTAATGTTTCTTTGATGTTTGAGAAGGATTTTTAATTTGCTGTTAAATGTAATGGCGTGTCATACGGTACAACGGGACGCACATCGTTCATCGGTGCAATGTTTTTCGTGGTCGCTAGGTGTCACTATTGTGCCACATCTGTTAAGATGTCATTTTCAGTGTCAGGAGAAGTTTATGCCAGTGATGACACATTTAGTCAGTTTTCTTTATTTTTGTGCTGTATTTCCCTTCCAAAGTCATTTAAGTTCTGCTGAAAAGAGACTGTTTGTTTGTTATTCACAGAACATCTTTGAATCAGATTCAGCAACGGAATAAAACGGAATTCAACTGAAGTCCCCTCAAACAAAGAGGAGTTGCTATTTTGATGAATAAAAATATGACATTTACTCAAATAAGGACTTAATTGTTGTTGATCCAGAAGGCAGATTTGTAATTATTAACATATCGGTTCAGAATAAAGATTTCTGTATAGCCAGTATCTATGGTCCCAATGCTGATGAATCCTCCTTCTTTCACAGATTCTTCACCTCACTCTCGGTTCACTCTGACTCCACAAAAATGATAGGAGGAGACCTCAACTTGGTCCTTGATCCTGAACTTGACAGACTCAGCACAGCAGGACACCAGCGCACATGGCGGTCTGCAAGTATTTTGAAGCAGTACATGGATGAGTTGGGCCTCTGTGATGCTTGGCGCTCATGTCGTCCGAACATTAAAACGGTTCACTTTCTTTTCTCCAGTTCACTACTCACAGTCTCGCTTAGACTACTTATTAGTCAGTAATTCTCTTTTAAAAGATATCAAGGGTTCCAACATTCATCATTGGTGATCATGCACCAGTTTCTGTAAATATTTCTAGAGAAATGCCCAAACCTTCAGGCTTAACCTGGAGGTTTAACACTTCTCTGTTAAAAGATCAAGAGTTCATTCAGTTCTTTAAAAAAGAGTGGACAACCTTCTTAGAATTTAATGATACTCCTGATATTTCACCATGTGTTCTTTGGGAAACAGCAAAAGCAGTGATGAGAGGAAAAATTATTTCTTATTCAACAAGAAAAAAAAACACAAAGAGAAAGCAGATTTATTAGAAATAGAAAATAAAATCAAAGATTTAGAGGCTGCTTATGCTGCTTCTGCACAAGAACACATTCTGGGAGATCTGAAAAATTTAAAGTTTCAGTTAAATGACATCATCAACAAGCAAACACAATTCCAAATACAATAACTTAAACTCGAAAATGTCCATGATCCAACTGGATTCATTAAAGGTAGACACTCAAGTGATAATGTCCGCAGACTTGTTAACATAATAGATTTTGCCACTATTTGTTAATAAAAATAAAGTTTCATTTAAATTACAAAAGGGGCCTTTACTAACATACATTTTGTGTTCCGTATGATTTATAACCCCCGATTGTAAGAGTAAAATCTGTCTAATACACGAGGCTCTCAGCTCATATCTGTTTGCTCAGCTGTTGGACAGAACAAGTAAAAAAAAAAAAGATTAAAAACAGTTTCTGAGTATTTCTTTATTCATATCACGTTGGATCAGGAGCAAAAGAAGCGGACGGTTTGAAAAAGCTCAGGTTTATGACGCAGCAACTGCTAAGAGTGGGCCACAAGTTTGCTTGGGATTGTGAGGGGCTGTACGCTAGCAGGAGAAAATGTAAACAAAAGAATTCTGGGATATCAAAGTAGGGTTACTTCTGCGCTAACAGTCCCGCCCACAACTCACAGGAAGATTTTGAATGAACTACTGCCGCTCTGCAGAAACTATTTCCTAGAAAACAACACAGGGTTTTTGGGGGGCTAAAATGGTGTAATCATAACTACAAATCCACTGGGAATGATTTGAAAATAGATCAAAAGATGATCTGAGTGGGACATTATTATCATTATCAATTAATTAATGAATTATTGTATATTAAATAATTTGCTGAAGAAAGTTGATTAAGATTGGATTGATTGGCTTTTATTACAGTGTTGCTATAGTTTTTCTTTTGAGGCTTTCTGAAGGGAAAGTAAAAACTTAGTCAAAGGTATTCTCTTTTTAAAAACAGCTGCATCAAATCAATTTGGGTTCATTATGACGTTTTTCATAATCACTTTATCCTTTTCTTTATCTGTTTTTACATTTCCAAACTCAGCACAGAGATAGCATGAGGTTAAACAATAAAAGTCATTTATTGAAATATATAAAAAATAATGCATCTTTCAGGACAGCAAACACCATATAGAGAAAACGAACAATTTAGCATTAAAGAAGCAATGCTAAACCTTTGTGCATCTTCGATTTGCGCAGGTAATCCGAGCCATGCAGTGAGGGCACTCACGGGTTGTTGACCCGGACATGTTCTCTAAAAACGACACATTTTCAAAAGAAAAGTCACAGCACAAAAGAAAATCCCACACTAAAATGTAAACATATCAAACTAAAATGTAGTTTAAAATCCACGTTTCGTAATAATACTTTCCAACTCATTAGAGAAAATGCATATATTTAAAATAGGGAATATATGAATAAGTGATGTATTTGCCTGCATATGAAACGATTTGTTGTTAAAATGCTGTGTTCAAATTCATTTATGGCTGCTGTTATTTTGGCGTATTTACGTGCGAAACGCAAAAAGCCCAAAAGGAAATTCATGTTAGAAACACGTTAACACGTGCAGCTAAGATGCACACTGCTGCATTGCCCGAGGGTGAATGTTGTTGGTGGTACGTACGCATTCACTAACCTAATGTAAGCCGTGCGGCCAAGAAAAAAGTTCAGCACTGCCCACACATATTTTGAAAAATACGTGTGAATAGTCACTTTCTAAAATTAAAATTAAACCACACATACATGCACTTTCAGTAAAAATGTGCAGATGGCACCATCTACTTTTCTGCAAAACTACAAATAGGGTAGTTTACATCGACGAAAATAAGTTAAAGAGAGTTAGCGTTAGCTCGCATTAAAAGCTGGCGTTTTCCTTTCCTTAAAAGCAGGTAACTTATGTAAAAACTGCATATTCAACTTTTTGATAAACAAACTAGTTATTACGTTGATAAAAACCATTTAGTAAAACAAAAATCAATACAAATAAATTGAACTTCACTTACCGTGTTTTATTAAACGCATAGCTCTGACCCAGTTTAAAGGAGCCGATGACGTCTGACCACAAGATCTAATCCAAGCAGAGAAGGAGACTGCAAAGCGTGTGTATAGACGCCGTTTTAACCATAGCTGCAGAATGCGTATTATATGTTTGCCGTATATTATACTCGGTATTTCAGAGTGCAATGTCATGGAATACAGACGCATTTGACCGAGACTGGGTTGCTAACTAAGACCTGGGGTGACTGGAACATCTTGCCGGGTGGTCTGCAGAGAGGTTCAGGATGCATCTTCCCTGTACACTGCATCGTCCATCTACAGGGTTTGCAGGGC
Organism: Oryzias celebensis; assembly: GCA_014656515.1. Taxonomy (NCBI): domain Eukaryota; kingdom Metazoa; phylum Chordata; class Actinopteri; order Beloniformes; family Adrianichthyidae; genus Oryzias; species Oryzias celebensis. Next base: position 294,185 of record BNCR01000039.1, read on the forward strand.
TGGCTGTCGATGAATGTTTCATGCCAAAGCCTTCTGTATAAACGGGACATAATAAATACATGCTCAATCTTAATAACATTGTAAAAAAAAAGAAAACGTTTTTTTTTTAAAACATAGCTACATTATTTAGTTAACTGTTAACAGTAGTCATGGTCTTGTAGTACCTCCTCCAGGGCAGACAGCTCTGAAGATAGTTGATCCCACAGAGAACACCGTTGATGACCTCCAAACCAGCCTCCCCCTCATCAGCATCTTCCTCTGGCTCATCCTCTGGGGCCACAGTGTGACCAGTACAGAGGCAGATGTTGTGAAGGATGGCACAGGTGGCAACAACTTTTAAAATATAAATGAGGTCAAATGTATTCCGAAGAAATGAGAAAAATCACAGTGTTAACTTACTTGAGGTATGAAGGTGTGCTGCACCTCTAACACTTGCAGGAAGATGACTCTGAATATTGTCTTTATTCCAAGAGATCAAACAGCAGATTCCTGTAATGACTTACACTAATATTTTTCTTGTTTTTCCAGTTTAATAAAATTATTATTATTATTTTTTTTTGCTATACAAAGAGTTATGAAGATCATGGATACTAATCTTCCCTCTGTATCGATGACACTCATGTCACCAAGCACACAAAGTGAAGGTGAAGCTGTGATTGAACCATTAAGCCAGACTGATAGATCAGCACATACCTGTTGCCAGAGAGCATGGACATATGTACAGAACCACAGAGCATGCATGTAATTGTCAGGTAGATTACTATCACAATGCTCACAAACATCGGAGTTTCTGAGACCCGTCTTGAACGTCCTCTGTCCAGTATAGTATATTCTGTGAAGAGTTTAGAATTGGATTAGTTTCAGGTTTGAACTTTTTGTTAGTTTAAAGGTATTTAGACACATTTCTGGCCAAAAGCTTGTGTCTGTGCTTCTGCCTAAGTCTGTTTTTTAACCATCTTAAGATGTACTGTAATCTGTCTGCAAGAAAGTCGTTGTGGAAGTTGAGGAAAGCCTCCACAGCTTTATCCAGATTTTAAAGTTTTTAAACAAATTCTTGCTGGTTTGTTGTTCCATAAGAATCCGGACATTGGCTGAGTCTAATGCTTTCAACCATTTTGGTGGTGGTTGTGTGGGGATGATTGAGAACAGATCATTAACTTTGGTTAAAATGTTCATTTTTACTGTGGCTATCTTACCCATGAATGACAGAGGCAGGTTGGCCCAGCGGGTTAGATCATCCTGTATACTTTTCAGTAATGGGGTGTAGTTTAGTCGCACCGGTTCTGATAGTTTCTGGGAGAAATAAATACCTAGATGTTTGATATTGCCTGATTTGACTGGTGTTGAGATTGGTTGCTCGGCATTACTGTTTAGGGACAATAAAACTGATTTTTTCAAGTTAATTGAGTCGTCTGAGATAGAGGAAAATTCACTAATAATTCTTGTTGTTTCACTGGTGGAACGTGAATTATTTAGAAAAAGTAATGTGTCATCAGCATAAAGACTCATTTTATGATTACTGTATTTTGTAGTAATTCCTTTAATGCTCTCATGCTATGGAGAGAAATAAGTATCAGTCCGATTTTTGCGTAACTTTAGGTTTGTGCGTGCGTAGCCCTTGATTTTTGCATAACTTTAGGTTTGTGCGTGCATAATTCTTGATTTGTAATTCATAAAATACATTTTGTGCATGACTACAACAATTACAAAATATTGAAAAATACAAAGTACAATGTACACATGCACAACTTAAAATTACGACAGCTTGAAACTAACTACACGCACAAATGTTTAAAAATATGCACAAATCACTTGTTACGCACCCACAAAACCCCATTTACACACAAATGTGATTTGAGACTCTTTTCACGTCTCCCAGATTCGTGCATAAGTGATGCGTTTAAATGCTACTGGAATGCTGGGTCATCAGAGTTTTCTGATCAGCCGCTCTGAACTTAGACGGTGAATAAGATCTGGTGAAACTTGACATTTTCCAACTTTCTTGAACAGATGTGCCGCTAATTAATATAAAAAAAGTCTAAATAAGAAGAGGCAGAGAGGCAGCGCTGCAGAACTCAGACCCACCTTGAACTGTTTCAGCTGAGCAGGAGAAACCTGTCACAGTGGTGAGTTTTCATTTCTTCTCCCCAAAAGTTCCAGCATCCTGTTACCAGCGTCTCGTTGTGTCTCCAGGTCCTCCTGTGGCAGAGAAAGTGGGAGAGAGCTGTGCCAGAGCACCAAGCTGGACTCCTCCCTGCTGCTCTGGCTGTTTAAAGGCTGTCCTTTGAGGTGGGACTAGTTGACAAGAAGATGCTGGAGGAGACGTTGCCCCATCATCATCACCACACTCTGCTGCATCTCAGCTGCTCGTCCTTTGGTCTCCACAGCTGCACCGCCTCTTCTTCTTGAGCATGTGCCGTGGAGCACCGTCTTCAGGAGGAGAAAGACAGTGGACCGGTCTGAGTTGCGTAAAAAATGGCTTGAATGAAGGTTTGATCATAGAAACATTTGAAAGAACAGGATGTGAAGAAGAACAAAACAATTCAACATCCTAAGAATAGAAGTTTGCACCAAATCTAAACGTATAGACTGCACTTTACAAACTTAAACACAACATGAGGTTTCTGAAGCAAAGAAAGCAAAATAAATAAAAGCAGTGAAGAAGACGACACAAAAAAGAATCTACACGACGACTCGTGGCTCCACATCTTCTCTCAAAGCTTATGCTCTAAAAAAGGATCCCTTTTGGCTTCAAGCTGTTCATCAAATCTGAAAAAGAAGCACAAAACAACACAAGCCGTTGTTTATATTCTACACACTTTTCTGCAAGTCGATGCTTTTTTAAACCACCTGTTGTGATTGTCCAAGGCGGGCCTCGAACTCGCAATCTTCTCCTCACCTTGGGCGTCCAATCAGAGAGCCGGATTTGTTCCAGTTCTGTATGTCCCGCCCACTGTTTACTGTCATGGCTGCCGTCTTCCTGCTCGAATGTGAGTTTCGATTTTCCTCTATTTTAACGCGAAATGGACGGTTTGAAGGGTTAGAATGAGATCGATATGTTTGTGGAAATGTTAGTCCTCTTTTCTGTGACTGGTGATGTCGTTTCTATTCTCGATTTTGAAACCTGTACAGAACGAATTCACTGCGGACAGACAAAGTAGTCCAGCGGTGATGCACGTGCGCCGTCATGCAGAAGCTTCTGGTGATCCCTCTGTCGCTCTGTTTGCGCAAGAATCACAACTGGTTGTTATTTGAATTGTGGGAGTTCAGAAAAGACCTTTTTGTGCAACATATTCAAAGCAGTTTGGCTGTTTCTGTTCTGGACATTAGTGGAGTTGTTGCGGCGCGGCGCGGTGGGGGCGGGTGGCCGCAGTGTCGCCCAGGGCGTGGCCTGCTTTGGGCCACAATAACAGGCGATGACTTTCTCTTCGTTGTTTTTTTCCCGGGTGTGCGGCACGTCATTGCGTCACATAATTCCCAGCATGCATTGCGCCTCGACAACTTTTTTTTTTTTTTTTTTTTTTTTTTGTTAAATCACTCCAATCAACTCAATCCATGGAATATTACTTGTCTTTCAAAAAAAACAAATGACAACACTCAAACTCATCAACTTTTAAACATGTAATCAAGAACTAAAAAAAGAAATACTCTATCTAAACTTAGACAAACATCATTTGACTTAACCACTAAAATACACCAGGACAAGGGGATTCATCTTTTTTCAAGTCACACTCTAGTGCTCTATTGTTATTCTCAATTAGGACCATTTGTACTCATTCAAATTTCACTTTGCACATTCATTCTTTTCTAGCTTTGGAGGGCCTGAGACACCTCACAGGGGACAAAAACATCATTCCATTTTACAACAGCAGCTTTGGAATGGAATTAACTTGCATAACGACACTCATCAGTTAAGGTTGCATCAAGAAAAATGCAGGAAACCATTTATTACTTACTTCAAATTGGAGCTTTAATGTGATGAGAGGAAGAGCTTCAGCTTGAATCAATTCATCATTTCAGCGTACAAACAAGGAAGTAAACAAGACTGAATGTCAAATCCATTCACAGTTTAACTTTCTAAACTTCAGCCCACTCTTGTTTTTCCACATCAAAAGAATACAAGGAGAATATTTATTAGAACATTCTAGCACACTGTATGGTCACATCTTTGTAAAAGTCCAAGTGTTTCCACACATTGGACAGATGACTAATGACGGTTGATGGTTTTTTTGCTGCATCACATGGGAGTTGTCCGCGATGATGACATGTGGTCATTTTTGCGTTATATATTCAAATAAACCTACCGTACCTCAATCCAAACGGTATTGTCCAAGATTGACCATAATCCATGTATTTTCTGTTGAAATGATTGCTAATGGTTTAGGCCAATTCCATGAATAATTTACCACAGACAGATTATTTTGACTGGATTATAGGAATTTTAACTGATTTCTAGATGAAGCCACTAAATCACTGCACCTCTATTTCTTATAGTAATGAGTGTTTTCTACTTGAACTATTTTTCAATTGATCATTTCATCTGATGTCAAATGAATGACTTTTGGCAGTTTCACTGTAACGTTATGACATTTTTTTCTAGTTTGATGATGGCAGACTTTGTGCTTTCTGAAGAGGACAAGCTTGACAAACACAACCTGACAGCTTTCATGAAGGAGAACAGCCTGGAGCTGATTGTCCTCTTCAACCTAGAGGTAAACAGACAGGATTATTTAAAAAAAAAAAAAAAAGATCATCTCTGTTGCATTTGAGTTGATCTGAGTGTGTTTTCAGACATCAGACAAGATCTTCACCTGTGGTGTGCGGCTGCACTGCCTTTTGTTCATCAGCTCCACTGTGCAGAGTCAGATGAGCTGCTGGAGGAGTACAAGGCTGTTGCCAGACAGTTTAAAGGAAAGGTAGGAGCCTGGAGTGTGCCAACGCCTTAAGGTGCAAACTTGACTGCTTTTTGAGAACGGTTTATCCTCTCTGAGAATTTTCTTGAAAGCTCGGCCACTTTTTCTTGTGTAACGCAGGTGCTGTACATCCTGATGGACATAACGACAGCCGTGTCACACGTGCTGAATGACTTTGGCTTGTTAGAGCCGGACGCCCCCACTGTGCGCATCATCAACATGGAGACACAGAAAAAGTTCAGAATTGACCATAGACTCTGTGAGACAGCTTTCCCAGGAGGTGGTTGATGACACTGCAGAGGTAACACTATAGCTCAGCTGATGTGAAGTCAAGCAGGAGCACTGAACTCAGTAAGCTGTTCCTTCTTTGGTTACTTCAGCCATACTTTCGGTCTGAGGACATCCCCGAGGACTGGGACAAGGGCCCAGTTAAAGTCCTGGTAGCCAAGAACTTTGAGTCCGTTGCCATGGACCTGACCAAAAGCGTCTTCGTAAAATTTTGAAAGTTATTCTAACTTTTTATATATTTAGCTGTGTAGTGTTTTTTCCCAGTTCCAGTATGTGCTTCTTAAAGTTTATTAGCTATTTTAAACGTACTCTAAAATGATGCAGATGTTCTGACTAAGTTCACACGTACCACCCCAGCGGGATTGCAATGGACTCCAGCCAGCCTGAGTCTCCGCAGTTCGTTAGAAATTGAATTTTTTATCAGATTGGGTCTTTAAGAAAGTATATAAAAATGTATGTTTTGTCCAAGACTAAAATGTAGGAAGCAAACATATAAAAAAATTGTAAATCATGAACAGAAAACATGTTATCTCATTTATTTTGCAAGCAGAAAATCTCATCAATGGATTTTTACAAACTTGAAAAGAAAGAAGCAAGTTTGTAATCTTGTAACACATGTGTGAATGGTAACACCTTAGAGTGCACAAAAAGAGGGACAATGTTTCATTATTGCAGAATTCTTCTAGTTCTAATATTGTTCTTGCTGTCTGCAATACGGTTATTGATCACTAGGGGATGCTAACGGACTCTTAATGAATACTTAGCCTCTTTCTCTTGTCAGTCACCAGTTCTTGTTGGATTCTCTGCAGCATCTGAAAGCTGTCAATGACAAATCCTAACATTCAGGCCAGCACAGTTGGCAGTGTTTTCTTCCACCCCTTCACAGTGTGTTTATGTGTGTGCAGATGCTCCTTGGTGTGGACATTGTAAGGAGCTGGTTCCAATCTGGGAGCTGCTGGGAGCTGCTTCTAACCACGTGAGCTGTGCAGAGAGATTACCAGACTGAAGGATGAACACTGTCTCCTTTTCTTTCAGAACTAGCTCGCCGTGATTCACTCGCTGTGAGCGTCCAATCACAGCAGGAGATGACACCTGCTCACAAAACACAAAGTGAGTGATGCAGTAGGAAAAATGCACAAAGTCCAAAAGTGAACAACTTTCAAATCTACACTCTCTCCTTCCAGGTGAGCCGCCAACTCACATCCACCACCATCCACCACCATCCACCCCCAGTACTTCCTGCACATGAAGACGACATCCGTCACTGGAACTGCTCGCCACAGCAGAAGATACGGATGCAGACAGAGCTGGAGTCCATGGGTCTTTGGCCAGCTTCTTTGCCTGTCAGGAACCCCATGAGGATGTGGTCATTGTGGCGTCAGCCACCACAACCAGAGCTGATTGACAGCATCCATGATCTACCATCCCCAAAGTACTTCCAGCTCCACCCGTTCTTCATCTGGAAGCCGGAAATGACCAAATGATGGGCAGGCTGAGGAGCAATGACTGTTTTCCATGCCTTAGCAGTTGTATTTGGCCTCAGGTTGTGTCAGCAGGTGTTGGTAGACCAAGGGTGATAGTTGGGATCACCGGGCAGTACTATCTGCTGTCCTCCAGAGCGTACTGCAGAGTTTGCTGTAAGAGGTGGTTCGCAGACAACCCTTTATGGCTGGAAAAACTTCCAAAGAGGTTTAGGAACCTGCTTCCAGCCACGCTGACTTACAAGAAAGCAAATCTGCAAGTCTGTCATGGATGAGCTCCGGAGGACGGGCAACTCCCCTACAGAAATGGCAAATCCAACGAACCAAATCATGCACCGGAAATACGAGCCAGCCAGCCTGCCCACGGTTGCAGTGAACTTTTGGACCGGCTTTCTGCTTCAACCACACTCCCAAAGTTGCCAGGAAGGTCAGCTTTTCATGAGGGACCATGTGATCATACGGCGTGATGAATGTAACCTGGATGATCGTGTCATGGGTGATGCTGCAATCTGAGAGTGACGAGTCGCTGCGGCCCACGTATGAGGGACTGGCAACACGTTCTAACAACGCGGGTGGAGAAGGCAAGGTTCCAGTGGGTGGACAGGTGAGACTTTCACGCAGAAGATCAACATTTCAAATGTCCTTTCATTGTTGCAAATGCCAGAATGCTGTGCACAAATATTTTGTGGCTACGCTTGAACTTTACCACATTCAAGCTCAATCATCACCAAAAATGGGGATAAACACTAATTGTCAAAGAGACCCTGCTCCTTCCTAATATTTGCCTCGATCACTTTCTTCAGGAACTGCTGTGCAGCCTTTGTTGCACCTTTATTTGTTTTGAAAGTGTAGTGGCGGCGTGTGGATGATAAAATGGGTTCTTATTGACTTCCTTTTAGTTCATTGCTGAGGACGATATGAATGTAGTTTAAGGCAGAAAGTTCCAGACCTTGAGCTGAGAATCTTTACCAAGACAAAAAAACAAAACTTTACAAAAACTTTAGCTTTTTTATCTCATAAACTAGTCCTCTTTCTTGTGTTATTCTTACCACAATGAGCCCCAAAATCACAAAGTGTTATTTCTAATCTGTGTCTCCCTGCTTCTTTTTCTTTCTCCAGATCATATTTTTAAACACCAACAGTTTGCAGATCATAGAAAATGTTCCAGATAATTTGGCCACTGAGATCCCTCCAGTTTACCTGCTGGGGTTCCCAGATGACAGCAGCACAGTCATCAGACTGAACAGGAAGAAAAGGAAACCTCAGCAGGTTGGTTCATCTGTTAAAAAGACAGATGTTTTAACATTTTGATGTCACTTTTACCAACTGAGTGTGCCTTTCTTCCTTTATTTTTGTTAGGTTGCATTGTTCTTTGATATAATAATAAGAAACTTTGAGACAGCTGAGCTGGGAGGTCCCAACAAGTGAGATTCTACCAAATCAAAAAGTATTTGTAAGTAAATATGTCATTGAAATGTCCTTTCTAATGTGTTTACATGTTTGTTTATGTGCAGCTTGTCCTCCTCTGTGCTTCAAGGGTTTACATGCACAACAGTCAGATCTTTAGGAAAGAGTCAAATCAAGAATCGGATTAAAGTCTGTCGGAGAAAAGGCACAAATAAGGTTCCATTGGTGGAGACTCCGGTGAGATGGAAAGAGTGCTTGTAAACTAGTGCAAGATTAGAACTTGTCTAAAATGAGTTTTTGCTAAGAGTTTTTCATTGTGAACTAAAGAATATTGTGATGTAGTCTTTAAAGAAACTTTTGATTTTAGATCATTTTTATAATAATATTTGGTTTTCCTCAACAGCTGACCTGCATGTCCAACCAAATCAAAGAAGAGTCAGATGCCACCAGCTTCTTCCTTTATCCTCCAGATGTGCTGCTTTACTATGAGTAGGAATATTTTTTATACAAATTATGATCACGATAGATTTGAAATTGAATTTGCAAAAACTTTTAAACTATGACTGTTGTGTTTTCTCTTTATGATCACAGTTACTCTCTGGTGCCACGGAGCAGCTGCAGGTCTAATTTTCAAGAGCTGGCTGATGCAGACTTCTCCGTCTTTTCTCCAGCTCTGAGATACAGGCGGTCGGCTTTATTTGAAAATGCAAGGAGCTGCTTGGTGAGGATAAAGCAACGCCAGCAGATTTGAATGCAAACATGTTTCATTTACTGGAAATGATTTTTAATTGACTGGACTGCAACAACAATACACAATAATGAAAATGGTTGCCTTAGAAACATGAACACATTTCAGCCAAATATGATACTATCGTTTCTACAGATGTTGTGAGACTATAGAGCTGTTGGATCTCATCACAAGGTTGTATCAAAGATTAATTGGTGCAGTAAGCTTATGAGAGTCTTGAGTCTTCAAATCATTTGAATACTCTATTTTTAAGGGAATAACAAGCACAAGTTTGACTGAGGACAATATATCCGTTTTGGGGAACATGTGCTGCACACTCGGTGGCTCCTACATCCAAAGCTCTCATCCATCCTTACTGGAACAACTCAAAATGTGTCCAGATCTCACTGTTGATCAAACAGCTGCAGTTGAAACCCTTCTGACCAATGGAAATACACCTTGTGGGTATTTAAACTGCATCTTTTTGAAATTCTACAATTCACAAATTGCAGTTTGGTGTCTTTCAGAGACTATAGTGTCCTCAAAAACATCATTTTGTTTGTTTTTATGAGCAGAGTTCCTTCAACATGGAATGAACAAACTCTAAAAGACCTTGGGATGTTAACTCTGTATTTGCCTTCATCTTTCTATCAAGGCTTTGATCAGGTGAGTTAAGGTGCATTCATGTGTTTAGAAGGGAAGCTCTCATGAAAGGAGGATCAAGTTGGAGCTCATAAACCTCTTTTACTGGCAGAACACAAAGCGTAACTTCCTGAAATACTTTCTGATCGTTTTTGGTGGAGTGAGCAGACAACAGAGGAGGGAACTGAAGAAAGAGATAAGACAGTCCATCAAAAGTGATTCAGAACAACCTGCAGGTCAGTCTGCTTCTGTAAATGTGTCTTTATCTTTCTGTTTAATTTCTTGTCTAAGTTTTTCTGACGTTTTTTGACAGAATGCACAGCTGGAATAATCACTCAGGTCACAATCAGTGACCCCACCTTCCCCTTTGACTATAACATCAATCAATTCAACAACTGTCTGTCAGAACTTTTTTTCTAAAGACATTTGCTCTTTCACTGATGTGTAGTTCTGCACTGTTAGAACTATGTGCATCAGTTTAATTGCCGACTTCTGAAACTAAGTCACCTCATAGAGAGTGCTCATTCTCTCCATCAAGTTTGTATTTTAGCGTCCAGAAACTGCAAGAAAGAGGAAATGACCCACCTGGAGCTGATTCATTTATCTGGAATAATGTACACGTTTTGGAGACGGCAGTATTTTTACAAAGCAGTCAAATTACAGGAAAACTCAATGAGCTCAAACAGGTTTCTTATGGAGGTGTAACGATTAATCGACTTAATCGATTAGTAGATTTATGTTCCTATGATCCAACCAGATCAATCTGTCTGAGTCAAGTTGTCAAGTGAGTCGACCTATACTATCATAATATTTCCAAAATGACATCAATCGATCAAATTGATATTGTAAAATGCCATTTCTGACAACCATGTTGCACGCCATGGGGGCGCAAAGAGCCTTTCCCTTGAACAGCACTAATGGACTCCCTGCGCAGGATTCAGGGCGGATAAGAAATGGAAAAGTCCGTAAGACGTTCCTGCGTCTCCCTTACTTACCCTCACGTATTGCTTAGTGTTTGTGACAACCGCAGCCTGCACGCAGGAAAGGATCTTTTGGCCTTCCAAAAGATGTATGTTTTTTTGAATTTACAAATCCATGCTGCTGTTAAAATGAAGACATAACCTCTGTGTTCTTCTGAGAACGGTTCTCATGAGTTCGTTCTGTGTTTTTTTTTCAGTCTTTCTATTTTTGGTTCATCAACTTCTCTGCTGCTGTATTCACAAAACAGGATGTTTACAACAACATGAAGGCTTAGCTGTCATCAAGTCAGTTTTTGAAGACACAGAATATTGCTTTCAAAATGATGCATCATTTCATTCTTGAAACTCCTGATTTTGAAGCATGAATTTAGAAAAAAAAATTGAAGTCTCAACTATTATTTCATTTAAAAAAAGAATTCATGCTTTGCTTCAATAAAAAAACTTCTGTTGCATATCTACAAGTAAAATGGTTTGATACTTCATACATTTTAAATCTGTGCATAATTTACAGTTAACAGAGAATTGTGTTAATTTGGGTAAAATTACAATTACGTTTTAGTTTAATAGATAAAAGCATAACCTAATTATTTTGAAAATCCTTTTTTTCCACATAGCCACGGCACCAAAGTGCTATGACAGCAGCAACCCAGAACTGAGCTCCACAGCCTGGTTTGCAGAGTACATCGGTTCTTTCATGTCTGTCCTCACTGTGGCGGATCTTCAGTCATTTGGATCTACAGAGGTATTTTATCTCATTAACAGATTGTTGTAATCCTGTACTTCTTTTATTTACTGTGAGGGCAATTCTGAACAAAACAGATAGTTTTTTGCTTTACAGAACTGACTGTATCTTCTCTTTTCAGGTTCTGCTAGTTTTCACAGTGAATACTCAGAATATTGCACTCCTCAATCAGCCCAACGTGGATCTGACATGAATCAGCTACTACACTCAGTTAGTTTATGAGCAAGTCAGCAACTTGAATCCACTCCTGTAAGTCTAAAGCATTGAAATATGTTGTTAGTTTACCAGCTACAAATCCTCCACACATAATTAGAAACACTCACTGTACAAACTGCATGTGACCCTAAACCCTACAAACGGTTTTTGCTTTTTAGTCTTCCTTCAGTGAGTCAGTGCTGCGCTCCTGGTCCTGTGTTCACCCAATTGAATGCATCAGTCAGTATGAAACACTGAGACACTGCTGAGCTCAGGAGAAATGAAGGTACATGCTTCACAGATTTCAGGTGAAATTCAAAAAGGATCTATTTTCTGTAATGTCATCTGTGTTCTTCTCCCTGTTTTTTACATTCAATCAGATCAACAGCGCATCATCACTCTCACAGCTGGGCTCTCTTATCATTGGTTTACCCTCTAACACGTTCAGCAGCATCATCAGCTCAGAGCTCATCTCTGCATCCAAAATCCCTGCATTTGTAGCAAACATGATGTCTGCTAGTCAGATTCTTCAGCAGAGTTTTGTTTACCAGGTATGTCATCTATATTACGTCTGCAAGACTTCAGTGACAAATTATGTGCAAATGAAAAAAAAAAACATCTTTGGAAATATAGTTTATAGAAATTGGAATTGCATTCTGAGCCTTTTTTATTTTCCAATATGTCATTGTTCCATTGGTACTTGGGCGTTCAAATTCCAGACTCTGCAGGCATTCCACTTTGGACAAAGGGATTCAAAGTGGATCTTGACATGAGGCCCTAAGACAACTTCATAAGGGCTCTCACTGGTTACACCTTTGCCTTTTGGTTCCACGTTGATGGAACTTATGAAGAACCAGCACAGGGCTGTTCAGCAGAACCCCAAAGTGTGACAGGATTGATGATTTGGTGCTAGTTAACTAAAACTTTAGACTTGACATGTGGAAAGGAAGACAGCAAAAACAAAAAAGGCTGTATAGAAAAAAAAGAAATCCATCAGAGAGAAAGCAGAAATGTTAGGAGAGACCAAATCAGCCGTTTTATACATTCCTAAAAAAAAGAAGAGGATACTGTAAGCTTGGAAACTTGAATAAGCATTGAAGTCCATAGAAAGCAACAGTGGTGGATGTTCTCCGAATCCTCACCATAGTGAAGAAAAAGCCCTTCACAGCATCCACTCAAGTGAGTGCTGTCTCCAGGAATTAGATGTATCAGCATCTAAGTCTACCATAAGGAGAAGAGACTTCATGAGAGTAAAGATTCACCATAAGGTGCAAACCATTGATCAGCCTCAAAAATGAAATGGTCAGAATGGATTTAACCAAAAAAAGAAACCACCTTCAAAAGCCAGCCCAGTTCTGGAACAACTCCAGTTACTCTGGTGCCACAGAGCATTCTGTGTTCCTGAATAAATTAGTTTTTCTATTTAAAAGAAAAGAAAAAGGAAAGATAAAATTGCCGATTCTGAGATTCGAACTATTCATCATTGTCAATTACATGGCAACTCTGAGGATAGTGTTTTTTTTTAAACCTTTATTTGTTCTGAAAGTGTAGTGGGGGCTTGTGGATCCCAAAAGTTGTTTTTTTATTTTGCATTCTGTGTTCCTGAATAAATTAAATCGTTTTTCTTCATTTGAAATTAAAAAAAAAAAAAAAAAAGAAAGAAAAAATTGCCAACTCTGAGATTCGAACTGGCGTCTTGCGCGTGAAAGCTCTGCACTTCCCGCCTTCGCCAAAAGGGCATGATATTCTAATTGATAAAAACTCTCTATTTGAATATTCATCATTGTCAATTACATGGCAACTCTGAGGATAGTGTTTTTTTTTTAAACCTTTATTTGTTCTGAAAGTGTAGTGGGGGCTTGTGGATCCCAAAAGTTGTTTTTTTATTTTGCATTCTGTGTTCCTGAATAAATTAAATCGTTTTTCTTCATTTGAAATTAAAAAAAAAAAAAAAAGAAAGAAAAAATTGCCAACTCTGAGATTCGAACTGGCGTCTTGCGCGTGAAAGCTCTGCACTTCCCGCCTTCGCCAAAAGGGCATGATATTCTAATTGATAAAAACTCTCTATTTGAATATTCATCATTGTCAATTACATGGCAACTCTGAGGATAGTGTTTTTTTTTAAACCTTTATTTGTTCTGAAAGTGTAGTGGGGGCTTGTGGATCCCAAAAGTTGTTTTTTTATTTTGCATTCTGTGTTCCTGAATAAATTAAATCGTTTTTCTTCATTTGAAATTAAAAAAAAAAAAAAAAGAAAGAAAAAATTGCCAACTCTGAGATTCGAACTGGCGTCTTGCGCGTGAAAGCTCTGCACTTCCCGCCTTCGCCAAAAGGGCATGATATTCTAATTGATAAAAACTCTCTATTTGAATATTCATCATTGTCAATTACATGGCAACTCTGAGGATAGTGTTTTTTTTTAAACCTTTATTTGTTCTGAAAGTGTAGTGGGGGCTTGTGGATCCCAAAAGTTGTTTTTTTATTTTGCATTCTGTGTTCCTGAATAAATTAAATCGTTTTTCTTCATTTGAAATTAAAAAAAAAAAAAAAGAAAGAAAAAATTGCCAACTCTGAGATTCGAACTGGCGTCTTGCGCGTGAAAGCTCTGCACTTCCGCCTTCGCCAAAAGGGCATGATATTCTAATTGATAAAAACTCTCTATTTGAATATTCATCATTGTCAATTACATGGCAACTCTGAGGATAGTGTTTTTTTTTAAACCTTTATTTGTTCTGAAAGTGTAGTGGGGGCTTGTGGATCCCAAAAGTTGTTTTTTTATTTTGCATTCTGTGTTCCTGAATAAATTAAATCGTTTTTCTTCATTTGAAATTAAAAAAAAAAAAAAAGAAAGAAAAAATTGCCAACTCTGAGATTCGAACTGGCGTCTTGCGCGTGAAAGCTCTGCACTTCCCGCCTTCGCCAAAAGGGCATGATATTCTAATTGATAAAAACTCTCTATTTGAATATTCATCATTGTCAATTACATGGCAACTCTGAGGATAGTGTTTTTTTTTAAACCTTTATTTGTTCTGAAAGTGTAGTGGGGGCTTGTGGATCCCAAAAGTTGTTTTTTTATTTTGCATTCTGTGTTCCTGAATAAATTAAATCGTTTTTCTTCATTTGAAATTAAAAAAAAAAAAAAAAGAAAGAAAAAATTGCCAACTCTGAGATTCGAACTGGCGTCTTGCGCGTGAAAGCTCTGCACTTCCGCCTTCGCCAAAAGGGCATGATATTCTAATTGATAAAAACTCTCTATTTGAATATTCATCATTGTCAATTACATGGCAACTCTGAGGATAGTGTTTTTTTTTAAACCTTTATTTGTTCTGAAAGTGTAGTGGGGGCTTGTGGATCCCAAAAGTTGTTTTTTTATTTTGCATTCTGTGTTCCTGAATAAATTAAATCGTTTTTCTTCATTTGAAATTAAAAAAAAAAAAAAAAAAAGAAAGAAAAAATTGCCAACTCTGAGATTCGAACTGGCGTCTTGCGCGTGAAAGCTCTGCACTTCCGCCTTCGCCAAAAGGGCATGATATTCTAATTGATAAAAACTCTCTATTTGAATATTCATCATTGTCAATTACATGGCAACTTTGAGGATAGTGTTTTTTTTTAAACCTTTATTTGTTCTGAAAGTGTAGTGGGGGCTTGTGGATCCCAAAAGTTGTTTTTTTATTTTGCATTCTGTGTTCCTGAATAAATTAAATCGTTTTTCTTCATTTGAAATTAAAAAAAAAAAAAAAAGAAAGAAAAAATTGCCAACTCTGAGATTCGAACTGGCGTCTTGCGCGTGAAAGCTCTGCACTTCCCGCCTTCGCCAAAAGGGCATGATATTCTAATTGATAAAAACTCTCTATTTGAATATTCATCATTGTCAATTACATGGCAACTCTGAGGATAGTGTTTTTTTTTAAACCTTTATTTGTTCTGAAAGTGTAGTGGGGGCTTGTGGATCCCAAAAGTTGTTTTTTTATTTTGCATTCTGTGTTCCTGAATAAATTAAATCGTTTTTCTTCATTTGAAATTAAAAAAAAAAAAAAAAAAGAAAGAAAAAATTGCCAACTCTGAGATTCGAACTGGCGTCTTGCGCGTGAAAGCTCTGCACTTCCCGCCTTCGCCAAAAGGGCATGATATTCTAATTGATAAAAACTCTCTATTTGAATATTCATCATTGTCAATTACATGGCAACTCTGAGGATAGTGTTTTTTTTTAAACCTTTATTTGTTCTGAAAGTGTAGTGGGGGCTTGTGGATCCCAAAAGTTGTTTTTTTATTTTGCATTCTGTGTTCCTGAATAAATTAAATCGTTTTTCTTCATTTGAAATTAAAAAAAAAAAAAAAAGAAAGAAAAATTGCCAACTCTGAGATTCGAACTGGCGTCTTGCGCGTGAAAGCTCTGCACTTCCCGCCTTCGCCAAAAGGGCATGATATTCTAATTGATAAAATCTCTATTTGAATATTCATCATTGTCAATTACATGGCAACTCTGAGGATAGTGTTTTTTTTTAAACCTTTATTTGTTCTGAAAGTGTAGTGGGGGCTTGTGGATCCCAAAAGTTGTTTTTTTATTTTGCATTCTGTGTTCCTGAATAAATTAAATCGTTTTTCTTCATTTGAAATTAAAAAAAAAAAAAAAAGAAAGAAAAATTGCCAACTCTGAGATTCGAACTGGCGTCTTGCGCGTGAAAGCTCTGCACTTCCCGCCTCGCCAAAAGGGCATGATATTCTAATTGATAAAAACTCTCTATTTGAATATTCATCATTGTCAATTACATGGCAACTCTGAGGATAGTGTTTTTTTTTAAACCTTTATTTGTTCTGAAAGTGTAGTGGGGGCTTGTGGATCCCAAAAGTTGTTTTTTTTATTTTGCATTCTGTGTTCCTGAATAAATTAATCGTTTTTCTTCATTTGAAATTAAAAAAAAAAAAAAAAGAAAGAAAAAATTGCCAACTCTGAGATTCGAACTGGCGTCTTGCGCGTGAAAGCTCTGCACTTCCCGCTTCGCCAAAAGGCATGAATTCTAATTGATAAAACTCTCTATTTGAATATTCATCATTGTCAATTACATGGCAACTCTGAGGATAGTGTTTTTTTTTAAACCTTTATTTGTTCTGAAAGTGTAGTGGGGGCTTGTGGATCCCAAAAGTTGTTTTTTTTATTTTGCATTCTGTGTTCCTGAATAAATTAAATCGTTTTCTTCATTTGAAATTAAAAAAAAAAAAAAAGAAAGAAAAAATTGCCAACTCTGAGATTCGAACTGGCGTCTTGCGCGTGAAAGCTCTGCACTTCCCGCCTTCGCCAAAAGGGCATGATATTCTAATTGATAAAAACTCTCTATTTGAATATTCATCATTGTCAATTACATGGCAACTCTGAGGATAGTGTTTTTTTTTAAACCTTTATTTGTTCTGAAAGTGTAGTGGGGGCTTGTGGATCCCAAAAGTTGTTTTTTTTATTTTGCATTCTGTGTTCCTGAATAAATTAAATCGTTTTTCTTCATTTGAAATTAAAAAAAAAAAAAAAAGAAAGAAAAAATTGCCAACTCTGAGATTCGAACTGGCGTCTTGCGCGTGAAAGCTCTGCACTTCCGCGTCGCCAAAAGGGCATGACATTCTAATTGATAAAAACTCTCTATTTGAATATTCATCATTGTCAATTACATGGCAACTTTGAGGATAGTGTTTTTTTTTAAACCTTTATTTGTTCTGAAAGTGTAGTGGGGGCTTGTGGATCCCAAAGTTGTTTTTTTATTTTGCATTCTGTGTTCCTGAATAAATTAAATCGTTTTTCTTCATTTGAAATTAAAAAAAAAAAAAAAAAGAAAGAAAAAATTGCCAACTCTGAGATTCGAACTGGCGTCTTGCGCGTGAAAGCTTGCACTTCCCGCCGTCGCCAAAAGGCATGACATTCTAATTGATAAAACTCTCTATTTGAATATTCATCATTGTCAATTACATGGCAACTCTGAGGATAGTGTTTTTTTTTAAACCTTTATTTGTTCTGAAAGTGTAGTGGGGGCTTGTGGATCCAAAAGTTGTTTTTTATTTTGCATTCTGTGTTCCTGAATAATTAAATCGTTTTTCTTCATTTGAAATTAAAAAAAAAAAAAAAAAGAAAGAAAAAATTGCCAACTCTGAGATTCGAACTGGCGTCTTGCGCGTGAAAGCTCTGCACTTCCCGCTTCGCCAAAAGGGCATGATATTCTAATTGATAAAAACTCTCTATTTGAATATTCATCATTGTCAATTACATGGCAACTCTGAGGATAGTGTTTTTTTTTTAAACCTTTATTTGTTCTGAAAGTGTAGTGGGGGCTTGTGGATCCCAAAAGTTGTTTTTTTATTTTGCATTCTGTGTTCCTGAATAAATTAAATCGTTTTTTTCATTTGAAATTAAAAAAAAAAAAAAAAGAAAGAAAAATTGCCAACTCTGAGATTCGAACTGGCGTTCTTGCGCGTGAAGCTCTGCACTTCCGCTTCGCCAAAAGGGCATGATATTCTAATTGATAAAACTCTCTATTTGAATATTCATCATGTCATTACATGGCAACTCTGAGGATAGTGTTTTTTTTTAAACCTTTATTTGTTCTGAAAGTGTAGTGGGGGCTTGTGGATCCCAAAAGTTGTTTTTTTATTTTGCATTCTGTGTTCCTGAATAAATTAAATCGTTTTTCTTCATTTGAAATTAAAAAAAAAAAAAAAAGAAAAAATTGCCAACTCTGAGATTCGAACTGGCGTCTGCGCGTGAAAGCTCTGCACTTCCCGCCTTCGCCAAAAGGGCATGATATTCTAATTGATAAAAACTCTCTATTTGAATATTCATCATTGTCAATTACATGGCAACTCTGAGGATAGTGTTTTTTTTTAAACCTTTATTTGTTCTGAAAGTGTAGTGGGGGCTTGTGGATCCCAAAAGT